>CM060690.1:43401327-43823827 GCA_030686995.1 Artemisia argyi | reverse complement strand
GTCTGATTTGTGCTTCGGTGAATCTATTAATGGATCGAAAAGCCATAAAGTGATTGTATGAAATATTTTGAAGATCCCTGAGAAGGTTGAAAAGAGTTTCAAAGTCTTTGAGATTCATTCTTGAATAATCAGCTTCATAAATCTTGAAGATTTCTCTGTTTTGCCTTCTTATCTTGAAAAGTAGAGAGAAATAGTTGAGAATCTTCATGTAACTTACATCAATGATTTCTATGATCTTGTTAACTCAATATACTTCTCTTTTCCTGGGCATAGTTCTTGACGACACAGAGATACTTGCTTTTTATTTCAGATGGAAAGTAATCAATTCCTTCAATTTTTCTTTCATCGATATTTATTTCCCGATAAGCAAAGATCTTGACATACTTATCTTCTAAGAACTGTTCTTCGAGTCTTTCATTAGGAGAAAATTCTATGTCACTTAATAATGAAGAACATGATTCTTGTGTATAAAAGATGGTGAGAGATGATAGTGGTAATGAGAGCGATGAAGATAAAAGATCTAGTAAAAGGTTTTTTTTTTTTTTTTTTTTTTTTTTTTTTTTTTTTTTTCCTTCTTGAGGCTATGCAAGCAATGAAAGTTTCTAAATCTTCATAATAACTTCTAACACTTTCACGGATGTAAATGTTTTTGTGGATTTTAACTAAGCCATGGGTAGATCGATCACTGTCATAGGTAGATCCCCACGTTTAACTAACTGATTGCAACTTCCGATGTTTACTTTTGTGGTTGCTTAATCTTAGGATAGTACTGTTTATTTCATTGCCTATTTAAATGTATTTCCTTATGAAATGAAGAAAAATTGTTAAAAGTCTAGTTTTTTTTTTTTTTTTTTTTTTTTTTTTTTTTTTTTTTTTTTTTTTTTTTAGTCTTGCCCGCTCAAAAAGCCTTATCATCTCGATCTCTCTATCTAGTTCTTGGGAGATTGACTATCTCAAATTGATCTTTTAACTATGGAACTTTCATTGCATAGAAGTACGCCTCTTTAATGTAACCCACCATCACTCGAAGAGTCCATGGCAACCATAGAAGACTATTTAGCCAAATTACTCAATCCTACCAATGCCGCCCATACCAACACTTTAAAAATCTTCGAAAGTCAAAACTTCCTCATTAAACAACTTGCAACCCATAATGAACAAATGTCCACCCTTATCTCAACCATCGTTCAACCTAACCAACGAGATACCAACACAACAATCGTCACCACGCCACAAACAAACACACAATTAATAACCATGCAACCACCAAACAACCATGGGCTAGAAATTCACCCCCTAAAACATGACAATCCCATGGCTAAGTTGCTCAACACATTCGCTTCATCTATTAGCAAGATCCAAAATGATGTCGCTACACAAACTCGAGTTCCCTTTCTCCCGCTCATCGAGAAAGTGTTAGCCATCTTCGATTGCGTGAAGACATTCCCTCCTAGGTACCAATGCCATCCGCTAAAGTTTGTTTTTCTCCAAACCGAAACAAAACCACCTTGGAAAAGCCACACGACATGGGGTACATAACCATGATACTTGAGGATAAGGCTTGTTTTCAAGCACGGACTATTGATACGAGATGCCCAAGTTGAATATTGCCCGACCCAAAAAAGAATATTGCCCGACCTTGATTCAAAGATGTTCATGAAGATTCAAGGCCGTGACTTGTGGATATTAACTACTATGTTCGTATTCTTGTCATGCATTAAATTAGGACCACAATAAGATTAGTACTCCCACGTTTAATTAATTGATTGCAACTTCTCATGTTTTACTTTTGTGGTTGCTTAATCTTCAGTAGTATGTTTATTTTTCTAGCCTATTTAAATGTGTTTCGTTATGCAATGATAAGCGAATGAAGAATTTTTTTTTATCAGTATATATATATATATATATAGAATCTGGATCGATTGAGAAGGTTTTTATTTTGAGAAGATTGAGAAGGTTTTTAAAAACAATAGATTTTTAATTTTGATTCATGTTTTTCAAGCATAAATCTCATTTTAACGTGATTAAAATTCAAAATGTGTAAAAAAAATTTGAATCAATGTTAAAAATCTCTTGATTTTGCGATATATGTAGAATACTGAATCATCTGTACAAATTTAATGAATCATCATCATAACTCGATTTTAACAACGATTTGTGAATCAAATTTGTGATTTATATATTCGATTCACCATAAAATGATGTTTACTTGTGAATTAAATAAAAAACATGAATCAATTTGTTCCAACGAAGATTTCTCAATCTTCTCAAAATAAAAACCTTCTCTATGGAACCGGATCCTATATATATATATATATATATATATATATATATATATATATATATATATATATATATATATATATATATATATATATATATATATATATATAAAGTTGTAAAAATGAGGACTATTCTAAAATACCATTAAAACATTGATACATAATCATTTTAACAAAGATGCATCAAAATATTATATATTAATACAAGTTAACATTAAATCGACTAATAACCAACTCATACATGAGAAACGGATTACTGATACACAATTAAATTTTTGATACATATACATTAAAATCTCAAAAAACTAATTTCTTATACATAAATGGATACACCTAATACACAACAACCACTAAAAATTTGGTACACAATACTAAACCTTGATACACATTACACGTTGAATCAAAGTATATCACTTAGTTTACGTCAATTTTCATAAGAAAACCTATCAAATCTTTAACAATTTTAGTTGTAATTAATTATGTTTTTAATTTCTTTTAAGTTGAGTGTCATTTATGAGATTTTTATTGGTTCTCATTTTAACAACTTTAAGAAAGTTCTCATTTGATCTCAATTATATATATATATATATATATATATATATATATATATATATATATATATATATATATATATATATATATATATATATATATATATATATATATATATATATTAGTTAATGACCTTATCATTTCATTTTTTCTATTTAGTTTTTGGAAGATTGACCATCTTAAAAATGGTCTTTTAACAAAAACCCTCTCTTTTTACAAAGATTTAAACTGAGCAAAACCTTCCCTTGATGATAGTTTGCACTTAATAGGAGTTGAATCAATGATTAATTAAACTTGAGACTTACACATATTAGTAATATTAGTCACAAGTCTTTTACTATTAGGTTGTCACACCCCCAATTTACCTGACTTGCAGCGGAATGGAATACCTGGGAGTGTCTGTCATAGCATCACAGTTACAGTTACATTGAACGACCTAAAGTGTCGTTTGGAAAATACTTCGTTTGATCATTGAAATAATCCAGAGTTTACAATATGAGGTCCCCAAAAGGCGTTGCAAGTTTATGAAAAACAAGTCATACTAGATCAAACGTTTACATAAGCGCATGAAATAATGGTGAGACGCATCGACTCCGCGACTCCATAAAGGTCCAAATGCATGTCACATGAGCTACCTTAATAACCTGAAATACATTGCTAAAACGTCAACACGAATGTTGGTGAATTCCATAGGTTTATCAAATGTAATGTTGTACGGCCACCACAAGTAAAAGTGCATAACAAAAGTTAAGTAAAATTGTACAATAGACCTTAAGCTCATGACCCTGAAGCTATGACTGATGAAATTATATGCCCCTCCTAAATGTTTTACCAGAATACTCCCAAAATGTAGACATGAAATGCATCCGCTTACTGTTGGTAATAACTACCACGGATGGAGGCGTCACCCTCGATAGATCTATCCACTCACTCTCGCTTACCGGCAAATTAACGGTCCATGATAATAAAAAGGGGACTTTAACAGGTTGGTAAGGCGACTTAAGCAATGTACATATGTTTTGGTACTTGGGCTCGTACTAAAATGATTGATGCAATGTATTCCCCCGTGGGATTTGAAATCAAAATGTTGAATTGAAAACGGGGCTATGAAAACTCACCTGATATGATGGTACCATGAACATGTAATGAGCTGAAAAACAAGGCGCGCACACTAGCCGCAACCTAATATGAATGATGAACGATCTACTTTAAATCATGAAATGATGTTATGAATGTCCATGCACATGTTTCTTATACCACTCTACTCTTTGAAAAATACTTGTTGTTATCAAAAATATACATTTTCCAAGACTTAGGAAAATAAGGCAACTAGAAAAATAAAACTAGTTGAAATGTATATATATATATATATATATATATATATATATATATATATATATATATATATATATATATATATATATATATATCAATGTTAGTGTTGAAATTCTCGGTTTGAAATCCTTGAAATAACGCCTTGTAGTAATGAAAATATACTTGTAATCACTAATACTTCATTAGTTATGAATTTGGGTACTTGGTATTATTTTTAGAAATCTAGAGTTA
Organism: Artemisia argyi; assembly: GCA_030686995.1. NCBI lineage: Eukaryota > Viridiplantae > Streptophyta > Magnoliopsida > Asterales > Asteraceae > Artemisia > Artemisia argyi. The sequence goes on along the minus strand of CM060690.1, from coordinate 43,819,427 downwards.
CTACGTAGTATTAGTATTATTTTTCCAAAAGCTGTCAAAACAATATGAGTTTTGCCGATATTGAAACGTGAATATCTTTGTCGTTATAAGTCCGTTTTACTTGTTGTTTATATCCACGGTTACGTCTTAATATGTAGTAATATATTTTGGAAAGCTTGGCTCCTCCGGGTTACGTCTAAAGCCTTGTTTTGTCTGACAAAAAACGTCCAACAGCAACAATTTTCAGAAAAAATACTTTTCGTCAATAAACTTGCAAAAATCATAACTTCTTCGTTATAAACTCTTTTTAATCCGTTCTTTCGCCTACAGATTTGTTTTTGAAAGTATTTTCTAAAAATTTTGCCAAAGTTTAATTTATGTTTACTGATTTTCCTGGATTTACAAAAATGGGACAGTAGGTTTATATATTTGTTACAAATCTATTTTTCATGTTCAAAACTAGTTTCTACTTCAACCAAATCTCTTGCAAACACCACAAAGCTATACTAATCCTACCATACACCTTCTTAGGGTGCCATGGGTTCCTAATCACTAGTAATCATGTTAATTTAACAAAGGAACACCTAAATCAAAATCTATGGTTTGTATGTTCAAAAAGTTAACAAAAATAATGTGGTATAGCTAACTTGTACATGAAATTAAGCATGAAAACCATAAGATATAAGTGTTAATTAGATGAAATCATGAAAATAAAGTTGATAACTCACTTTGAAATAATGGGTGATTAGATGATGAGAAATCTTGTGTTACTTGTGTTTTTGTTGTAAGATTCTTGATTAGAATGATGAAATGAACAACTTTGTAGCTTTGTACTTTGGAAAATCATCACTTGGTCTTGGATTTTTAAATGGGTCGTGGGTTTGGAGATGGAGAAGATGAGATTTTGAGTTTATGAATCTAAGAATATGTATGTTTATGTAAAAGGTGTTTTGTAAAGATATTTAGGATAGTTTATATTGTATAATACTAGCACATGGTTAAATTTAGTCAAGTGATTTAGGGGAGGTTGTGTGTGTGGCCGGTTTCAATGTACAAAAGAGTAGCAAAATCGGTTTTTGTAACTTAGGAAATGTAGTGTAATATTAGTTGTAGTTTAGTGTAAGTATTAGTTATAATCGGGTACCGGGTTTGCTAGAAATAAATATTAACGAAGTTAACCGGGACTTAATAAAGTCATAAAAATGTTAAAAATATGTTGGGTACAATTACTGAGTGTTCGGGTGATTATTGTTTAGTTTTCACGAAAACCGTCGTAATATTCATAAGCTCACGTTATAAATAAAATAAATTTTCAAAATACTGGGTAAATGAATGTTATAACTTTTATGATGATAAAATGGATATAAAAATATGTCGGGACCATTGTGGGAATATTTAGATATATTCGTCGTGTTCATTAACCGGGTGTTAACGTTTATTTATAAATAATTATAAAGAAAACGTTAAATGTATCAAATATATAAATTTGAAAATCCTAGGAGTGGTATAACATGAAAATGCTGTTATGATGATATGCAGACTATCTCCAGTCCGTATGCAGTGTCCTTACTGATAATGAAATGAATTCGCACCTAAACCCATACGGTTACGCGAATTTTAAATACCCGTAAACTAAATTTACAATGAAATGAGTAATGCACGTGAATGATGAAATTTCTTCCGGAATGAATAGTGGTCAATGAATAGTAAAATTTCTGAGTGCTTCTCTGAATGTCAAACTGACACAAAAAATGATGAATAGTAAAACGATGAATAGTGTTTTTCCAAAGTTGGGAAATGACCTGAAATGGTGAGTTGTGACAGTCTTCCCCTCTAAAAGGGAACTTCGTCCCGAAGTTCAGTTTATGTTGGTCTCTTAAAACGTATTGGTGAAAAGGTGATGATATTCGAGAATTCCAGCGAACTCTCACGATAGGAATTCGACTCTGCTTCAACTGTTCGACCTAACTGTCCATGATTTCTACTTGTTCTCCTACAAGGTTTATGTTTGACTTTGGGTTGGATTCCTTTCCAAATGGAATTATGAGTGACTAATCTGAAAAGATGATAATACATGGTTGTGTAATCCCGTTGTTTTCTAACAAGGCTCTAATCTGACGGTCACTAGGCCTACTCTGTCTGAAATATTACATGGTCCAGTGTATATCGGGTTTAACTTTCCAAGTTTTCTGAATGATATCCTGCCTTTCCTAGGCAGAACTTTCAACATAACTCTGCCTACCAACATGAAGTTTTAATGGTTTACAACTTATTGAACTTGTAACTGATTCTTGACTTGTAGGAAATTTCTGGTTATTTCATGAATGCCTACTGGACTAGTGAGTTGAGCTTTTTCTAAGTTTGGCCCATCAATCGATGGTCTGCACTTCTTAATGTTTTAAATGTGATACTGGTAATATATACTGCTGAATTCTGCCAGAACTCAAGTTTTGTATGCTAGTTGGTAGATTCTAAAATGAATCTTAAATGGTCCAATATGCTAAAGGTTCAACCTCTCTTGTTATCCAATTTGTATCATGCCAATCCAAGGCAATGTTTTTAACTTAGTTTATTCTCCCACTTGAATATGGATGGTTTGTTGTTCAGGATACCCAATCCAAATGATGTGTGTTATGTACTAATCTAACTTCTGCCAATTTCTCGCTGTTGGTGTGATAACTATTGTTGTAGATGAATTTGATTTATGTTAAATGATTAGTCCAACCATTTCTAAGGTCAATCACTCATGCTCTGAGCATACTTTCCTATGTTTGAATTGTTCTCTCGCTTTGACCATCGGTCTGAGGATGATCGGTGATGTTTACATCTAAAGGGGTTTCTGAAGGAAATTCTGAAATGATTGCTTGAAGTCCACGGTGAATTCGGTTTCCTTAATAGGAATAACTAAAATGGGTACAATAAACCTTTGTGACTAATTCCACAACGTTCGGTCCTTCGAACTTGGCGTTATCTGAAAGGGATAGAATATAGGTAACAATTTGATTCCTTGTGTTTTGTTCCAACGGATGATAAGACATATGTTTTTCTTTGCCTAGAGGGTTTGGTCTCCACTACTGAAGTTCGTGATTAATTTGTGATGTCCTTCCTAATTCCTTCATCATATATTCCAAATATTCTTTATTGTCAAGTCACAAATCCTAAATGCATAAGCGATGTTGTAGGGAAATTGGTTCTGGAAATTTGTCTCGCGATTGTGAGTTTTGGTTGAAATCTTTTTCTGAATAACCGAATTTAGAAAATGGAGCAAATGATTTACTGAGTAATATTTTGCTTGATGATTCAAAATTTTAGTAGTTATGAAATAGAAAAATTGTTTTCAAACATGTTGTGATTAAGACTGCTTACCAAAGTTTGATGTCTATGTAAATTTCTCATTGTACAATAGTGTTGCTAAAGATTGACCAAAAAGGATCGTACTTGTTCAAAATAGAAATTTCAGAAATCGTTTTTCCACAAGGTATGTGATTTATGTAAACGCATCAACTTTATTTAAAAGTGAAAACACTAACAAGGATAAAATGGTAGAATAGGAAATGTTCGCTTACATGCATAGATGTCTAACATTTAGTTCCTGAGGTTGAATAATGTCTATTGGTGGTTATCAGTATAACTATAAGCACAGGTATTTAGACTAACTTAAGTCCTGAAATAGTTTATCGTTGTAATTGGCAAGGCGAACGTATCACTTGATGTTGTGTCAATGAATGTCTATTCTGTTTGTAGGGAAATTGGTTCTGGAAATTGCCTCGCGTAATAATAGTAAATACTTGGTGTAATGATAGAAAATCAATTTATAGGATGGTAATACAATAGCTTACTTCAGATTTTTTTTTTTTTGTTAAACAATTTCCCCATATGATAGTAAAATAGCTTGAATGGTGTATTGGATATGTGGGTGAATCTTGTCGAATGGTAATAGTCTACTAATTCGTCAAATACGAAATCAACCTAATCCCTAATAAGACAATGATAAAATGTTACGAAAGATTGAAGTCTGAGCAATTGGGATAGAAAATGGAGTAAACGATGGTTATGATTATCACCTAGGTAACAAAAGATAGATATTACATTGGATAGGAAAGTGCTTAATACAACTAGGTTATGTCATCGTACCAACGGTAAGTACAAAAGGAAAGATACAACCCTAAAGGGCTCGAACTACGGTTTATATATTGAAACAAGGCTCCTCCTGCTGAAGCATTGTTGTTATCCTTGATGTTGCTAATATCCTGACGGTTCTCTTTCAACAGCTCACGCTATTCCTCGAGCGATTCAGTCTTGATTCCAAGTTCCTGATTTTTCCTTGTTCCTTAGCTCCGGGCAGTCATTCTTGAAATGCCCTAAGTTTCCACATTTGAAGCAACTCCCTGGGGTCTTCTGATTTGTGAGTTTCCTACAGTCTTCAGTCCAATGACCCCGCTTCTTACACACTCCACACGTTTTACTGCAATGACCTCGGTGATGTTGATTACACAGGTTGTAGTAAGGTAACTTTCCAATATACCTTCTCTTTGTGTGCAGTTCTGCAGCAAAGGCTCTATTCACTTCTTGTCCTTTGGGTGATTGTTGAGCAGCATTGCAACCTAGATTGTTGTTCCACTTCCTTTTATTGTCACTATTGTTTCCTGATGTCTTGGCGTGAACTATGAGTTCCTTTGCTTCGATCGCCAATTTTGATAGCTTCAGACATGGTATCGGGTTCCCATGCAATGACCAACATACGAATTCCATTTGAGAGTCCCCCGATGTACCTTTCAAGTTTCTTGCTTTCCGGTTCATCCATTGCAGAACCTAGTCGTGTTAATTCATAAAAATGAGTAGTGTACTCGTCAACATCATTTCCTACCATGGTAAAGTTTAGTGTTTCCTATTCTATTAGTCGTAATTCACTTCCTACACCAAATGTTATACTCATCATCCTTCTTAGTTTCTCCCAAGTGTGTGAGTAAACAGCATCAACTCCCACCATCTTAATATGTTTGGTCCACCATTCCTGGGCATGATCCTGAAAAGTGCATGTGGCGAACTTAACCTTGTCTTCCTTACGACAGTCGCCACATTGAAATATTGTTTCTATTTCTTCGAACCATTTGAGAAATTCCTTTGTGTCTCTAGTTCCGCTAAAGGAGGGAGGATTGCACCCCATAAATTCCACGTGAGTAAGTTCCTTAATGAGGGCGGTGGCTATGTTCTTGGCAATGACTTGTCTAACAGCAGCTTGCGTCATGCTTGGAGTGGTTTGCTTAAATCTCTCTTCATCAAATTATAAGAGACCATGAGGATCTATAGGTAATAGAAATTATCATATTCACAACACCTGAATATAATACATGAAAATTTCGGTCTACGTGAACCGATATCACAAATAGCACAACCTTTTCTTACATAGTAAAGTCACACTTGATATTTTTGTTTGTACAACAATCAAAAGACAACAAGTTCTTTAGACTATGTCTCACACTTTCTGTGGCTAGGATAATAGTAAAAGCTAGTGAGGATATAAGTCTGGTCTAGGGACTTCCTGGCGTCCCTCTGTGTGAAATCAGGTTTGTGGCATCATAAGGTCGAGATAGTCCTGAAGTGGTGTCTGAAGTTGTGCATCTATCAAATCTTAGATGATGTAGGTTCTGAACCATTCCTAAAGAATCTGCGGATGTTCCTGTTGAGTCCGTGATATTGGTATTATCTACTAGATGTTATCTAGTTCATGGCAAGTGGGAATGGAAAAGGAAAATGACAATGGTGGTACTAGTGAATGGAATACTACCCTCTTTCGCGCTACCTCGCGACATCTAAGAGGTAAAACTAAAGTACGCACTGTGGGACGACCAATAGTGTAATAAGTAACTGATGGTGGTGGTAGTACCTGAGTAGTGAGTGCTCAACTAGTGAAGGAAAGAAAATACACTATCTCCCTTGAAATAAGCAATCTAATATGTCCATTAAGATTAAGTCTGAATACTCTACCAAAAGGCATTCTATGTATGGGCTGAATGATAGGAAAACCCTGTTCCTATGGCAAATCAATAGTGCTAATGGTGGTGTAAGTGCAACTGGTGGTATAATGGTAGTGGAAGATGACAAGGCATCTTCAATGTCGGAATCCGATAAAAGGATGTCAAGGTGAGTATCTGAAGACATGTCACTTGTGAACCAGGTCAATAAAATGATATATATATATATATATATATATATATATATATATATATATATATATATATATATATATATATATATATATATATATATATATACAAATATGAGTATAAATAACTCGCACAGGGTATGCATGAAACAACATGTATCATGATTATGCACTTATGATGAAATGATGAGATGCTATGATGATGTGGTTATAGTCTAGGGTCCAAGATACATCCTAGTTCGCTATAACCTTAGCTCTGATGCCAATCTGTCACACCCCCAATTTACCTGACTTGCAACGGAATGGAATACCTGAGGGTGTCTGTCATAGCATCACAGTTACAGTTACATTGAACGACCTAAAGTGTCGTTTGGAAAATACTTCGTTTGATCATTGAAACAATCCAGAGTTTACAATATGAGGTCACCAAAAGGCGTTGCAAGTTTATGAAAAACAAGTCATACTAGATCAAACGTTTACATAAGTGCATGAAATAATGGTGAGACGCGTCGACTCCGCGACTCCATAAAGGTCCAAATGCATGTCAAATGAGCTACCTTAATAACCTGAAATACATTGCTAAAACGTCAACACGAATGTTGGTGAATTCCATAGGTTTATCAAATGTAATGTTGTACGGCCACCACAAGTAAAAGTGCATAACAAAAGTTAAGTAAAATTGTACTATAGACCTTAAGCTCATGACCCCGAAGCTATGACTGATTAAATGATATGCCCCTCCTAAATGTTTTACCAGAACACTCCCAAAATGTAGACATAAAATGCATCCGCTTACTGTTGGTAATAACTACCACGGATGGAGGCGTCACCCTCGATAGATCTATCCACTCACTCTCGCTTACCGGCAAATTAACGGTCCATGATAATAAATAGGGGACTTTAACAGGTTGGTAAGGCGACTTAAGCAATGTACATATGTTTTGGTACTTGGGCTCGTACTAAAATGATTGATGCAATGTATTCCCCCGTGGGATTTGAAATCAAAATGTTGAATTGAAAACGGAGCTATGAAAACTCACCTGATATGATGGTACCATGAACATGTAATGAGCTGAAAAACAAGGCGCGCACACTAGCCGCAACCTAATATGAATGATGAACGATCTACTTTAGATCATGAAATGATGTTATGAATGTCCATGCACATGTTTCCTATACCATTCTACTCTTTGAAAAATACTTGTTGTTATCAAAAATATACATTTTCCAAGACTTAGGAAAATAAGGCAACTAGAAAAATAAAACTAGTTGAAATGTATGTGTGTGTGTATATATATATATATATATATATATATATATATATATATATATATATATATATATATATATATATATATATATATACATATATATATCGTATGTATCAATGTTAGTGTTGAAATTCTCGGTTTGAAATCCTTGAAATAACGCCTTGTAGTAATGAAAATATACTTGTAATCACTAATACTTCATTAGTTATGAATTTGGGTACTTGGCATTATTTCTAGAAATCTAGAGTTACTACGTTGTATTAGTATTATTTTTCCAAACGCTGTCAAAACAATATGAGTTTTGCCAATATTGAAACGTGAATATCTTTGTCGTTATAAGTCCGTTTTACTTGTTCTTTATATCCACGGTTACGTCTTAGTATGTAGTAATATATTTTGGAAAGCTTGGCTCCTCCGGGTTACGTCTAAAGCCTCGTTTTGTCCGACGAAAAATGTCCAACAGCAACAATTTTCAGAAAAAATACTTTTCGTAAATAAACTTGCAAAAATCATAATTTATTCGTTATAAACTCTTTTTAATCCGTTCTTTCGCCTACAGATTCGTTTTCGAAATTATTTTCTAAAAATTTTGCCAATGTTTACTTTATATTTACTGATTTTCCTGGATTCACAAAAATGGGACAATAGGTTTATATACTTGTTACAAATCTATTTTTCATGTTCAAAACTAGTTTCTACTTCAACCAAATCTCTTGCAAACACCACAAAGCTATACTAATCCTACCATACACCTTCTTAGGGTGCCATGGGTTCCTAATCACTAGTAATCATGTTAATTTAACAAAAGAACACCTAAATCAAAATCTAGGGTTAGTATGTTCAAAAAGTTAGCAAAAATAATGTGGTATAGCTAACTTGTACATGAAATTAAGCATGAAAATCATAAGATACAAGTGTTAATTAGATGAAATCATGAAAATAAAGTTGATAACTCACTTTGAAATAATGGGTGATTAGATGATGAGAAATCTTGTGTTACTTGTGTTTTTGTTGTAAGATTCTTGATTAGAATGATGAAATGAACAACTTTGTAGCTTTGTACTTTGGAAAATCATCACTTGTTCTTGGATTTTTAAATGGGTCGTGGGTTTGGAGATGGAGAAGATGAGATTTTGAGTTTATGATTCTAAGAATATGTATGTTTATGTAAAAGGTGTTTTTGTAAAGATATTTAGGATAGTTTATATTGTATAATACTGGCACATGGTTAAATTTAGTCAAGTGATCTAGGGGAGGTTGTGTGTGTGGCCGGTTTCAATGTACAAAAGAGTAGCAAAATCGGTTTTTGTAACTTAGGAAATGTAGTGTAATATTAGTTGTAGTTTAGTGTAAGTATTAGTTATAATCGGGTACCGGGTTTGCTAGAAATAAATATTAACGAAGTTAACCGGGACTTAATAAAGTCATAAAAATGTTAAAAATATGTTGGGTACAATTACTGAGTGTTCGGGTGATTATTGTTTAGTTTTCACGAAAACCGTCGTAATATTCATAAGCTCACGTTATAAATAAAATAAATTTCCAAAATACTGGGTAAATGAATGTTATAACTTTTATGATGATAAAATGGATATAAAAATATGTCGGGACCATTGTGGGAATATTTAGATATATTCGTCGTGTTCATTAACCGGGTGTTAACGTTTATTTATAAATAATTATAAGAAAAACGTTAAATGTATCAAATATATAAATTTGAAAATCCTAAGAGTGGTATAACATGAAAATGCTGTTATGATGATATGCAGACTATCTCCAGTCCGTATGCAGTGTCCTTACTGATAATGAAATGAATTCGCACCTAAACCCATACGGTTACGTGAATTTTAAATACCCGTAAACTAAATTTACGATGAAATGAGTAATGCACGTGAATGATGAAATTTCTTCCGGAATGAATAATGTTCAATGAATAGTAAAATTTCTGAGTGCTTCTCTGAATATCAAACTGACACAAAAAATGATGAATAGTAAAACGATGAATAGTGTTTTGATGAATAGTGTTTGATGAAAGTTTGGGAAATGAACTGAAATGGTGAGTTGTGACATAGGTCATCCCTGAATGATTACGATACACACGTTTAGATACATTAATGATAATGCAAATGCCAACTAAGGTTTCAAGTGAATCGACACTCTTATGACAAATTCTATTGGGATCAGGGGAGGATCTAGCTTGAAGACAGGGTATGCACGTGCATACCCTGTGTAGATCTATAGTAGTGTAAAAATATTATTTTTTTCTCAAATGTGACTTTAAAATACATTATGAATCTATGAGTGAACACCCTTTAAATCGGTGGAAAATTATTAGTGTACACCTTAATCCAGCTCACCATTGTTTGAAAGAATAAAAAGAAAAGAAACTTTAATATTGAGGCAAGAAGTGCAGCCAAATACATTATGACATACGACGGTATTGAAGAAGATCAGCCAACTAAGATGTTACAAGTCAAGTGGTCAATGAGATTTATTATACTCTAGCCTAGTTTTCATGATGTAAAGTTTTGTAAGGCCCAACAAACTCAAAGTTACAACTTACACTATACACATATACCTATATTTCAGATATAAAAAGTTGCTTATTTCAGATATAAAGGTAACCAGGTGGAGTAAGTTAGTAACAATTAAAGTTAATATCATGGGTTAGAGACTCTCGATTGATAAGTTGCCAACTCGTGTGAACCTAGATGCTCGTGGCATTGATATTCCATCAGTTCTATGTCCTATATGTGGGGAGTGTACGGAATCAGTGAGCCATCTTTTCTTTGAGTGTTCATTTGTTACTCAAGTGTATAACAGATTTGAAAGGTGGTGGGATTTACATATTCCAGTGACGAGGTGATATCAACAGTGGTTAGACTGGTTCTTGGATCTTCGGTTAAATAAGGTGCAAAAACAGTTTTTGGAAGCAACGTTCTTATCGCTATGGTGGCATGTGTGGTGTCATAGAAATGCATGCGTTTTTGGAAAGGTGGGACCAAAGAAAATTTTATTTTTTAATAAATTTGTAACGCAATCGTTTGTGTGGGTCAATAGTAGATGTAGGTCCAAAAACTTGAGTTGGGTTGTTTGGCTTCAAAACACATCTCTTCTTATTTATGGCATGTAATTTCTTATTTCCGATATGTAATTTCTGTTTGCGTTTTAGTTTCTAGCTTCTTGCTAGGTTCAGTAAAATCTTCGCCGTTCAAAAAAAAAAAGAAAAAAAAAACATATACATATATTTCAATTTGTTTCATTAGTTTATCTTTACTCTTTAAGGGTAAAAGCTAACAATATACTTTTCAAATTTGGCTGACTTGAAACATTTAGTGTGCGTTAAGTTAAAGAAAAAAATTTCTAGTTTTCTATCTCTAGTTTTGTAAAAATTTGAAAGGGAAATTTATCTCCACAAAAAACTTGAAAATATAGAAAACACCTTTAGTTGATGTTTGTATTTCCTATTTTGAAGAAGGGGAGGGAGGGTTGTGGGTTACAAAGAAAAACAACTCAAATTTGTTTTGCAATTTTACTTGTTAAGTTAACAAATATGGGATTTTATGTTTTGCAAAATATTTTATTGGAAAACGCTTATGTGAACGCGATATCTGTTTTCCTTGTTTTTCACAAAAATTCACAACTAAACGCACCCTTACTTTTTTATTACCTTACTTCACCAACGAACTTTCAAAATTTGTCCCGATTGCACCCATATGACCGGTTTATATTAAAATAATAACTGAAATGACTATATTAACCTTGTCTTCTTTAAATTTGTTCTGACTTCGCCAACAAACTTTTAAAATTTGTTCCAACTTCACCCATTCGACAAATGTAATATAGTTATTTCAGTTATTATTTTAATATAAACTGGTCATATAAGTGAAGTCAAAACAAAATTTGAAAATATGTTAATAAAGTAAAGAAATAAAAAGTAAATGTTTCAAGTTGGCAAAATTAGAAAAGCACGTTGTTATTTTATAGCTTTTACCCTTACTTTAAATGCCATTAAAATATGAAATTATGATTTTCATTCTGCATAAAAGTTTGTTATTTTTTTAGATTTTTAGATACCAAACAAAGGTTTGTTGTGTTTTACATTTTAACGTATGAAATTGTGAGTGACTTATTATATTATTATCTGACCTGACCAAGTTAGCTTTATTTGTAATTTTACATAATATACTCGAACATGACTAACCCATTCTGGCTTGCATAAACCAAATTTGGCAAACAATCACGTCTAGGGATGAGCATTTCGACCCGAATCTCGGAACCGAACCGGAACCGTGCCGGTACCGTACCGAAAAGGTACCGTTCCCGATATACGGTACGGTACCGGGACTACGAAATAAGGTGAAAAAAAAGGGACCACTAATTCGGTACGGGACCGGTACTAAATCGGAAAATTCCCGAATAAAAACGGGAAAAACCCGATTTCCCGGTACCGGTACCGAAACCGAAACCGGTACCGGTACCACTATTTATGCTCAGGAAAAAATCAGTACCACTAATTTGGTAAGAGATCGGTACGGTACCTGTACCGTGCTCATCCCTACGTCTAATCCAAATCCTAAAAACCCGACACAAGAAAACCCCACCGGAGAAAACGCAACCCAAAAAACCAAATTTATTAATAATAACTCTCCAAAAAATTTTGCATACCCTATTAAAATGAAGTCAACAACCAATTAATGAGATTAAATTTGGTCCAAAGCTTATGCAACTTGGATTTCTAGCTTAGGACATCATGTGGTCAACTTGCAAGGCTTACCAATTCGCCACCATGAAGAGACCCAAGTGGCCAATGACGGCTTTAGCTACTTTCTTTTGTCCAGCACTGAATTATTCCAATGTTCTACAGTATTTGATTTAAATTCATTGTCGTCATTCGTATGACCTGTTCCCTTGCAATTAAAATTGGCATGAGTTAACCGGACCCCCTTGTAGGGAGGGTTTGTGGAAGACATAGCTGCCGCCGGTTGTACTGTCTGCCTTAATGCTAGTACATTTTGAGACAAAAAGTACAACCTAGCCCCATAGAGGGGGTTCGGTTCCACAAACCCTCCCTACAAGGGGGGGGGGTCCGGTTAACTCAACCTAATCCTATTATATATATATATTCTAAAAGGCATTAGGATGAATAGTAAAACAGTGTGCTACAGTGCACAACAGTGCAAAACAGTGCACAACATTTTTTTTTTTTTTTTTTTTTTTTTTTTTTTTTTTTTTTTTTTTAACCAAAAATCAAAACCCATTTCTAATACCAAAACAATCAAACGCTACAAAATAATATCATCATCTTCAAAATCACAGGGGCGACCTAACCTTCCTCCCCCATACACCATTTGACCTCAGACCATCATAGTTCCTTGGTCTAAATCGAAAAAGAAAGAAGAGGAAGAACAGCAGATCTACAACAAAAATCAACAACACCAACTACATCATAAGACATTCCCATCTCCACCGACACAACCAACCGTCACCATCACTCAATCAACACTCATCTTATCCTACTTATACTCGAACCAAACTGAAACGTATAAGAAACCATTGATCTCAACTTATCTCTTTTTAATCATCAAAGATTCATTCAAAAGAATTAAACCACAAGAGATATTCATCACAGATCTTTTAGAAGACAAGCTTCATCTTTAATATCCGAATCAAAAAGAAAAACAAAACAAAACGGTTTCATCCTTCTTTATTTTCGTTTCTATCCAACATAAAAAAGATAATTAAAATAACAAATATGTTAATTTATTTTCTTGGTTCGTTCAAAAACACCCGAGACCTCCCTTACAGAGATCTTGATATACGACTGAGCCACATTATCTTATCAGTGAAATTAGCGTAAGGTTGTAACTGATTTTGTAGATCTGCGTTTTTTTCTTAGGAGATATAAGGGGGCGTATTTTTTTAGTTAATTAGGGTTGGTAAATGACAAATTTTAGTGTATGGTGTTTTTATATACCCAAAATAATTAGGGTATGTTGTGTTAATTAGGGACGAAAATGTAGACAATGGTTGGGCTGTAATAAGGGCTACAAAAATCTAACCTTAAGCCCAAATGAGAAGAGATCAAAGTATCAAATAGAATAATAAAAGCCCAAAAAACATTTAAACAAATATGCATTTCCTTATAGAACTTGACACTTCTATAAAAACAAAAACACAAAACATAAAAAAAAAAAAAAAAAAAAAAAAAAAAAAACGCTCCAACAACATACCAAAAACAATCAACATCCAAAATTTATTCAAATTCCAACATATATAACGAACCGATATTGCAAAAAACACAGCATCTACTATGCTTAAACAAAAAGTAACAACTTTAAAACATATACATTATAGAACCAAAAACACATAATGTACGATAAACACGTAAAAAAAATAATATCAACCAACGCACTCCCGCGGCAACGCGCGGGTTGACCCACTCGTTTGATTCTAAATCAAATCCTTTTAAAAAAATTCTAACTTGGTCATGTGTTTGAAAGTGGTTAATGTTGTTTTACTCTAAAACTCATTTAATCTCCTCCATGAACATAAACTGTTAAAAGGATAGATATTACTAGTATTGCCCTACTCCGTTTATTTGCAGTTTCTCTGCTGTCGAAAACCTGTCCACAAACCTTTTTTGGTGCATTATTTTTTTTCCATTTCCTAACACAGTTTCCTTGATAGCTTAATTGTTCTATCAGAATAAAAGTTTGACTTCAACAGGCAGATCATATGAATAACAACAAGATCTGCTTAATTTAAAATGGTCATTGCTACTTTTGTACTACCTCCGTCCCATAATTATAGTCCACTGTTGACTTTTTAAGTTGTCTTTATGCAACTTTGACTTTATATATTTTTATTTGTGTTATATAATACTTGATAAAAATTATATCAATGGAAAATACATTTAAAACTTAATTCATTCATATGTTTTGCATCAAGTAATTTATAACAAAAATAAATATATTTAAGATCAAAGTTGAAAATTAAAGACTTCGAAAGTCAACAGTGGACTATAATTATAAGACGGAAGGAGTAATAGAATACTTATTTGAACATGCCATTGTACTATGCTTTCAAAAAGTCAATAGAACTAATGGCCCATATAAAATGAATAAATATGTAACCTAGCGACCGAATGTATATAAAAAAGAGTAAATTGCATAAATCGTCTCTAAAGTTTTGTCGAATTGCATGTTTCATCTCAAACGTTACGAAAATGCAAGGATCGTCCTTATGAGGAAACCTTTGGTGCAAGTATCGTCCTTTTTGAGAAAAGCTTTTGTGCAAGTATTATCCTGTTGGGATGATACTTGCATCAAATGTTTCTCCACAAGGACTATCATTGCACTTTCGTAACATTTGGGATGAAACATGCAATTTCTCTATAAAAAAATATGTGTTCATCGTTCCATAAACCATTGGCGTAGCTATTTAGGGGTGGGGAGGGGCGCCCGACCCCCCGAATTTTTTTTGCGATGTAGGGGGTATATAGTTTTTGTGTAGAAAAATTTCAGTATATTCGGCTTTGATCCCCCATTTTAATTGTGAATTTTTTTTATACATTAATCAATAAAATTGATCCATTACATTTTACATAAGCCCATATTCCCAAACTAAAATCCATTACTTAGCCCATTATATATATATATATATATATATATATATATATATATATATATATATATATATATATATATATATATATATATGGAACAATCCCTAACAATTAACAAACCAATTAATCAAATCCCAAACCTTCCCATTTCTACCCTCAGAATCTAGCAAACAGTATGGTGATTTACATAGAAAAAGAAATTGCTAACAAGTTTGATGCGGAGTCTATAATTGAATAATTCAAGGATCTTAAAGGTCAAAAGGCTAAACTCTAATTTCTTCAATGAATCAAACCTGGTGCCAATCATTTGTCTCCTTTTTAATGTTTAGTTGTCCTGGATAAATGCTTAGTTTTTTAGTGATTGAAACCCTTTTTTTTATAATAATAGTATTTAATTTTTGATCCGACCCGAAGCGAATCACCGGCCCGAACATATTACCCGAAAAATAGCGTTAGGAAAAAAAATTAGATCCCGACCCCCCACTGAAAATTTTCTAGCTTCGCCACTGCCATAAACCATGGACATTGGAATACAAGTGCATACTAATTATAAGGAACTACACACTTTAAGACTATATTGTCATGGTGATTATTAATAGCTTACATACTCAACATCTATGCTCCTTCTCGCTGGCTCTGTTACTTCTTTTCCATGTTTTAGCTTTAGTATTACTCGTATTATTATTGTTATCGTTATTGTCATTGGTATCTCAAACACCATTGCAATCTTATACCGCTTTTATGCCAGTTTGTTGGTTCAAAACCTCATTTCTTTCGGTCAAGAACAAAGATGTAGCATAGAGTACAAGTCATCTGGCTATAATATACTATATCTAATGAAAATCAAAGATTTACAGATCAGTATGATAATGATCATGACCTCATGCCAATTCAAACCTTGTATAAAGAAGCATGGAGCAGCCTAGCTATAGACAAAGTTACTTACGTATGTGAATGAAAAGTCAAAGATAAAATATCAATACGTTGATCAGCAAATGGTAAAAAAGAACGAAGGAGGGGGGGAAGATGTGAGATTTTTAGATTTTTAAAATTATAAGGATTAGGGCAGTAGATTATTACTTATTAGACCTTAAACAAATGAATAAATAAGGATTAGGGTCAACCAGGGAATAGTAATATGGGGTATTGTGGATACAAAATAATAGAAACAGGATTTATATATAGTAAAAACAAGAGATTCTCAAGAAGCACGACCATGTTGACACTCCCGGAAGCAAAAACTTGATCCGCCAGAGCACAAGTATAAGATTAAAGATAAAGATTATGAAAAGCTATAACCATACACACATTTTAGTGCTATATTGACATCCTGTTGTTGGTGTATGATTGAGCTTATGATAATAAGCTTAAATAGCTCATTATTCATAATATTTATTTAACAGCAGAGTGTTATTAGATTGAACACCCCATCCTCCTTTTGTGTGTATCATCTGTTTTAAGTCCTGTCTTATGATAATTTATGTTTAGGTGATGTTTCATCCGTTAGTCCATGCTCATGCATATTGTAGGCTTGTAGCTGTAGGATGTTATGGTGCTTCGTTCATGTTTGTGTTCCTGTTGTAGATGTAGTCCCCTCAAGCTCCTCACTAGCCTGCAACAAAATCATGCATTTGTTAATAAAAAACAGCAGAAACAAATATAGGAGTGTAACAAATGGGCTAGTGCCTGAAAAGAAATGGACCTGATAGAAGAATTCAAGCAGTTACAATGTCTAATGTCATTTTTTGGAATCTGCTGTTTATCCAACAAACGTGTAACTTCCGAATCTTGTTGAAAACCCATCACCGTGTAGAAGTTCCATTCAAACTAAGTTGCGGCAAATACAGGATCTGCTTCATTTCATCTAGCAACTGTGAATGGTCACAACCACTTTGTAGCTGAATACATAGTTAATTACTCAAACATGTCATCTTCCGCATTCGTTCAAAAAGTCAAACAGAATAATCATCCAAAATTAACGGATCAATTTAATTCATGCATTATTAATTTGGCCGCCTATTAAATATGATAATAATAGATGATGTCTTTAGTTTGTCCCTTTGAATTCAATCTTTCCCGATAGATCCAGTTGAACCGAAATTATATTATTCTACATATAACCATGGACCATAGACTAAATGTGTTTGCCTGGTGATCATTATATATATATATATATATATATATATATATATATATATATATATATATATATATATATATATATATATATATATATATATATATATATATATCTAGCTTTCACAGATGAAACACATGCACCTTCTCAATGGGTCTGCCACTTCTTGTCCATGTTTTGTGTTTAGGACTATTGCTATCCGAAACACCATTAATATGTTCTTCTCCTACTTCATCTTCTTCTTCACTTCCCTCGGTATTAAGACGAGGTTCATCTATCTCAGTGGAGAACAAAGATGACTTCTTGATCTCACCCAACGGCATTTTCACTGCTGGATTTTACAGTGTTGGGGAGAATGCATATTGCTTCTCAGTATGGTATACTAAACCTCTGTCAGACAAAAGTCATACCGTGGTTTGGATGGCTAACCGAGATGTACCAGTGAATGGAAAGCGATCTAAGCTTTCCTTGCTGACTAATGGAAATCTGGTTCTAAGGGACGCGGATCAAACGTTGCCAATTTGGACCACAACCATTAGAGACTCGACACAATCTGCTGAGTTGAAAATGAACAACTCTGGTAACCTTTATCTTCAAACTCAAGATAACCAAATTATTTGTCAAAGCTTTGGCTCCCCAACAAATACTCTTCTTCCTAATCAACAACTCAATAAAGATACACCACTTGTATCTTCAACAAGTCTAACAAATTACTCCACGGGTTTCTTCAAGCTCTTTTTTGACAACGACAATGTAATTAGACTTCTCTTTAATGGCCCCAAAAGAACAAGCATTTATTGGCCGTCTCCTGAGCAACGAGCATGGGAGTCTGGTAGGAGCACCTATGGGGACCGAAGGATTGCAACCCTGGATTTGTCTGGTCACTTCATTTCAAGTGATAGTCTATTCTTCAATACTTCAGATGCTGAGTATCAGCCGTTAAGAAGGTTGCGGTGGATGTTGATGGTAATTTTCGAGCCTACAGCCTTGATGAGACCAGAGGAATTTGGAAAATTACTTGGCAAGCTATGTCTGAAACTTGCAACATTCATGGAATATGTGGAGAAAATAGTACATGTTCTAACAATCCTGGTGATGGTAGGAAATGCTCCTGCCTACCCAATCACAGGATGATCAATCACACAGATTGGTCGTATGGTTGTGAACCAGAGTTCAAGGCAACATTATGTAACTTCGTACACTTTCCCTTTATAGAGTTCTTCGGCTATGATGTTAAATTTCTGCCTAATGTAACATTAAATGCATGTAAGCAAGAGTGCATAAACATATGCAACTGCAAAGGATTCAAGTACAAGTATGATGCATCCCAAGGGTTTTTTCTTTGTCACCCCAAGTTTAAGTTGCGGAACGGACTCAGCACATTGAGTTCCAATAGTTCCATGTATCTTAAGGTACCAAAATATATCCCCTCGCCTTTAAATAACAATAAGGTTGTTCAGGGATCGCACTTGAACTGTCATGAGAAACTTAGAATCCAGCTTGATAGAGCTTATGACAAAAAACCCGAGAAAGAATCTGTCAAGTCCCTTATGATAGTCACATACGTAGTTGGTGCACTGGAGATCATTTGTGTTATCTATTTCTTCTATAGGACTAGAAATCCTTTAAACAAAAGGCAAGGTCACCTCCAAGCTGCTACAGGATTTCAGAGATTCAGCTATGCCGAATTGAAGAAGGCATCAGGCAATTTTAGTCACGAAATTGGGAGAGGGGGTGATGGAATTGTGTACAAAGGAGCATTGTCAGATAATCGAGTTGCAGCAATCAAACGTATTAAGGAATTTAGTAACAATCAAGGTGAAGCTGAATATCTAGCTGAGATTAGTACCCTTGGGAAGCTTAACCACATGAATTTGATCGAGATGTGGGGGTACTGTGCAGAGCGAAAACACAGACTATTAGTTTATGAGTACATGGAAAATGGGTCACTGGCTCAAAAGTTACAATGTGATATGCTAGATTGGGGTAAGAGGTTTGACATTGCAGTTGGTACTGCAAAAGGACTAGCTTATCTACACGAAGAATGCTTGGAATGGGTTTTGCATTGTGATGTTAAGCCTCACAATATATTGCTTGACAGCAATTGCAAGCCAAAGGTGGCAGATTTTGGTTTGTCTAAGTTATTAGACAGAGACGGAACTCGTAATACAGAGTTCACGAAAGTAAGAGGGACAAGAGGTTACATGGCTCCAGAATGGCTGTTTCTTAATCGTCCAATAACCTCAAAAGTTGATGTATATAGCTACGGGGTTGTGATGTTAGAGATGATAACTGGCAGGAGCCCAGCAGGTGAACAAAGTGAGCTATCTGAAGCAAGGCTATATAGGTGGGTTGCGGAAACTATGAAAGCAGCTGGTGGAAAGGACGATTGGATCGAAGAAGTTGTAGACTCTACAGTTAATGGAGATTATGACACATATAAAATGAAAATTCTGATTGATGTGGCTTTACGCTGTTCAGAGGAAGATAAGGATGCAAGACCAACCATGAGCCAGGTCGTGCATATGCTGCTACATGTAGAGGAAGGCGACGATTACTAAGAAAATGTTTTTTTTATTTTTGCTTTATGTTAATATGTTTAAAGTTACCTTTACATTCCAGAAAGTTTTAGATTATATGTTATACTTCGCTCGTTAAGTACGAAGAACAATGGTGATAAAGATATACAGTTTCTTTCTGTGACAACCAGTTAGTTTAAATGGCTTGATCTTCTATACATGTCATGCACCAAATTGATGTTATGTACGTAAAGGTGGTCCAGTAGTTTACCGTCTGATGCTAACATAATACGCCAAATTCAACCAACCTTTAAATGTACTAATAATAGAGAAGATAGGCCATCATCAGATCATTAAATATGACAATGACTTGCATCAAATACTTACATTGACCCCCAATCAAATAACAAAAACTTTCAGAAACCATTGAGAAGAAATAATCAAGTAAAATAACTAAGTCTTTAAAGAAGTAAAAAACGCCATTGATACCTGGTGCGAAGGGTCATCAGTTATCACATAGTCACAAATTAAACTAAATTTTCTCTTTATTTAGTTGCAAACTGATAATAGTATCTTCTAAAAAAACCCTGTAACATTAAGGTCATAAAATATTCCATGGAAATGAGAGTGGACAAAATAAGAGTCGGAGAAGTCAAGGTTGCAAATCAATTTGTCAGGTGAAGATACAAGATCAATAATTGACTTTTTGGCAGCCCACGCTTAATGGATCAGCTAAAAGAGACTAGTCCGTTTTTAAAAACTAATTTTTTCTTTGATTTTCAACCTACTGTTATATCCAAGACACAATTCATGTAGTCATCGAAAGGCATTCCTGAAACAAGTATCATTCCAAAAGCAAAAGAACGAACCATCTCCAATCTTTTGTGAAAAAGATAAATTGTTCAATCATCAATACTGAATTTTTCACATTCTTTTTTCGATCCTCACCCCTCGCAAGTGTTAGTAATTTAGTGTAATTGAGGGATATAGTCATGATACTTGGAAATGGGTTTGGAGGTACGGAGTGTACACCCATCAAGTGAATGACATCCCGGACCCAAAAGTGTTATTTGTCTTAATCCGTAAATGTTTTGATAATAATTAAATGGTAAAGAATATTAGAATATTCTTTGATTAAGAATATTCTAGGAATATTCTTTTTAATTATTAAACTAAGAAAAGAATATTAAAGGAATATTTCTTGGCATATTCTAGAAATATTCTCTTTAATTTTTAAACTAAGAAAAGAATATTCAAAGAATATTTCTTAGCATATTCTGAGAATATTCTCTTTAAATTTTATCTAAAGAATATTCTAGGAATATGCCTCGGCATATTCTAAGAATATTCTCTTTATTATATTAAGAATAGCATATTCTAGGAATATGCCTCAGCATATTCTTGGAATATTCTCTTTCTAGTTTCTATATATATAGAACTTTTCATATTCATATGAAACAGACAGTCAGACAAATTTCTTCAGTTTAAATCTTTTCTTTCGGGTGTCTCTTGATAAGAGAAATAGATACATGAGAAAATAGTCAAAACACTAAATACTCTTTAGCGAACGGGTTCTTATATATTGCCAATATAAAGAACAAACTCTCTGTCTTATCCCAAAGTGATATTCGTGTAACCCAGGCAATAAGGGTCGAATAATTACTTTTGGAAAGTGATACCACGATTCAGTGAGATATCCGGTTATTGATTATCTTTACCCTGCTACACGAAAAGCCAGAAAAATATCCCAACAATCAAAAGTAATTATTTCTGTGATAATCAATGGCGGCTACAATGAAGCACATGACAGCAAATTTCTCCAAACTTGATAAGTTTGAAGGAATTGATTTTCGTAGATGGCAAAAGAAGATGCACTTCTTCCTCACCAGCATGAGCGTTGTTTATGTGTTGAGCACTCCTTGTCCTGAAGATGGTGGTGATGATGCTACTGTTGAAAAGATTCGAAGGAGGAGCAAATGGGAGAACGATGACTACATAGCTCGAGGTTTAATCCTCAATGGTATGTCTGATTCCCTTTTTGATATTTACCAAAACCATGAATCTGCTAAAGAACTGTGGGATTCGTTGGATGCCAAATATATGGCTGACGATGCATCAAGTAAGAAGTTCCTTGTAAGTAATTTCACAAATTACAAAATGACTGATTCAAGACCAGTTATGGAACAATACAATGAACTTCTTGGTATACTTGGAAGATTCACACAACACAAAATGAACATGGATGAGGCTATTTCAGTCTCTTGTATCATTGACAAACTCCCTCCTTCTTGGAAAGATTTCAAGCATACCTTGAAACATAAGAAGGAAGAACTGACTCTTATTCAGTTGGGCAGTCATCTGCGTATTGAGGAATCCCTCAGGGCGCAGGATAATGACAAACCAAAGAGCAACAATGTTGCTGGTGCATCTGTTGTCAATATGGTGGAGCATAACAACTCCACCAGGTACAATGACAACAAGGGTAAACGTAAACATCAGAATAACACAAGGGATGACCCTAACAAGAAGGCAACGCCAACTTGTTGGAAATGTGGCAAATCTGGTCACATTAAAAGGGATTGCAAAGGTGTTAAAATTGGCAATAAAGCCAATGGATCAGGCACAAGTGGTTCAGGGACTGGTTCAACCAAACCTCTGAAAGGTCAGATAGTGTTTAATAAGTCTTTTCAGATTTATTATGTTACATATATATCTGAGGCATACTTTGTGCAGGATGATGATGTTGCGTGGTGGGTTGACTCTGGAGCAACTGTTCATGTGTGCAAAGATAGAAGATGGTTCAAGACTTACGAGTCACTGAATGATGGTTCTATTCTTCACATGGGAAATTAGTCAACAGCCTTGGTGCATGGTCGTGGTTGTGTAGATCTTAGTTTTAGTTCTGGAAAGATTGTAACTTTGTTTAATGTTATTCATGTTCCTAATATAAGGAAGAACTTGGTTTCAAGTAGTGTTTTGAATAATCATGGATATAAACAAGTTATTGAATCTGATAAATTTATTTTGTCTAAACATGGTGTGTTTATTGGTTTTGGCTATTTGTGTAATCAAATGTTCAGGCTTAATATTGTCACTGACATTGTAAACTCAGCCTTTTTGTCAACCTCTAAACAGAATGACTCTACCCTGTGGCATGCTAGACTTGGCCATGTACATTTTAAAAGGATGCAAGATATGTCTAAGGATGGGTTAATCCCAGCATTTGACATGGACACTGAAAAGTGTAAGACTTGCATGTTGACCAAAATTACTAAGAAACCTTTTCAGGGTGTTAAACGAGAGACTGAGCTCTTGGAGCTAATACACAGTGACCTGTGTGATTTGCATGCCACTCCCTCTTTAGGGAATAATAAGTACTTTGTGACATTTATTGATGATGCTTCTAGGTTTTGTTATGTCTATCTGTTACATACCAAGGATGAAGCATTGGATAAATTCAAAGTATTTAAAACTGAAGTTGAATTGCAACTTGGGTCCCTGATCAAAAGATTCAGGACTGATAGGGGAGGTGAGTACATGGATACTCTGTATTTTCAGTCTGTTGGTATAATCCATGAAACGACTGCTCCCTATACTCCTCAACAAAATGGTATCTCTGAAAGGAAAAACAGGGTACTGAAGGAGATGGTTAATTCCATGTTGTCCTACTCAGGACTGAGTCAAGGGTTCTGGGGTGAAGCTATGTTAACAGCTTGCTATTTATTAAATAGGGTTCCCAACAAAAGGAACAAAGTCACCCCTTATGAACTCTGGACTAAAAAGAAATCCAACCTGAATTATCTCAGGGTTTGGGGTTGTAGGGCTGTTGTAAGACTCCCTGATCCAAAATTAAAAACTTTGGGTGAAAGAGGCATTGAATGCATCTTTGTTGGATATGCTGAGCATTCCAAGGCATACAGGTTCTATGTTATTGAACCTAACGAATATGTTTCAATTAATTTAATAATTGAATCAAGGGAAGCACTATTTGATGAGAATAGATTCTCATCTGTCCATAGACCAAGTCAGAGGATTCCAAATGGAACTGATGACACTGGTGTTTCAGAGATCTCTAATGAGGTCTCTGATGAGGTTGTGGTACAACAACCTGAACCTGAGCTCAGAAGGAGCAAAAGGGTCAGGACTCTAAAGTCATTTGGACCTGAGTTTCAATTATACTTAATTGAAGGAACAAGGGATGAGGTCTCTGACCAATACTCCTATTGCTTCATTGTTGAGGATGATCCCAAAACATTTGAAGAAGCAATGAATTCCCAGGATGTTGCTTTCTGGAAGGAAGCAATAAATGATGAGATGGATTCCATCATGGGCAACAACACTTGGGTGTTGGTTGATCTACCTCCAGGTTGCAAACCTCTAGGTTGCAAATGGATTTTCAAAAAGAAAATGAAGGTAGATGGAACTATTGAAAAGTTCAAGGCTAGGCTAGTCATTCAGGGCTTTAAACAAAAGTCAGGGATAGACTACTTTGATACTTATGCCCCTATGGCACGTATCAGTACCATAAGATTGCTGATTGCTTTGGCATCAATTCAAAATCTGATTATTCATCAGATGGATGTGAAGACACCTTTCTTGAATGGTGAATTGGATGAGGAGGTTTACATGAACCAACCTCATGGCTTCATCTTGCCTGAAAATGAAAACAAGGTGTGTAAACTGATGAAGTCTTTATATAGACTGAAACAGACACCTAAACAATGGCATCAAAAATTTGATGAAGTGGTTTTGTCTAGTGGTTATGTTCTTAACCAGTCTGACAAATGTGTATATAGCAAATTTGATGAATCTGGTAAAGGAGTCATCATTTGCCTATATGTTGATGACATGTTGATCTTTGGCACTGACCAAAATCAAGTTAACATGATAAAGGAATTTTTGTCATCAAAGTTCTCCATGAAAGATATGGGAGAGGCCGATGTTATCCTTGGTATAAGGATTAAACATGAAAGTAACAAAATTTCAATCTCTCAGTCTCATTACATTGAGAAGGTGTTGAGGAAATTTAATTACTTTGATTGTACTCCAGTGAGTACTCCTATGGATACAAGTGAGAAGCTAATGCCTAATACTGGCAAAGCTGTATCTCAACTTGAGTATTCTAAGGTGATTGGCTGCCTAATGTATGCCATGACTTGTACCAGGCCTGATATTGCATTTGCAGTGGGTAAACTGAGCAGGTATACTAGTAATCCTAGTGCTCATCACTGGAAAGCAGTTCAGAGAGTACTGAAGTATCTGAAGAAGACTATGGATTATAGTCTCTCATATACTGGTTATCCTTCAGTATTAGAAGGATTCACTGATGCAAGTTGGATCAGTAACACTGAAGACAATTCGTCTACCAGTGGCTGGGTGTTCCTACTTGGTGGAGGTGCAATTTCTTGGGCATCAAAGAAGCAAACTTGCATCACCAGTTCAACAATGGAATCTGAATTTGTGGCTTTAGCAGCTGCTGGTAAAGAAGCTGAATGGTTGAAAAACTTGCTTCTTGAGATTCCATTGTGGCCTAAACCTATAGCACCTATCTCTATCCGTTGTGATAGTGCTGCTACATTGTCTAAGGCTTATAGCCAGATGTACAATGGGAAGTCTAGACACTTAGGTGTCAGGCATAGCATGATTCGTGAGCTTATCATGAATGGGGTGGTATCTATAGAGTTTGTTAGATCTCAACAAAATTTAGCCGATCACTTGACGAAGGGTTTGGCTAGAGACTTGGTTTTAAAGTCTGCTAAAGGGATGGGTTTAAGTCCAACTTAGTCACTGAATGCTAAGACACCCAACTCCCTCCTGAGGAAACTTGGGAGCTGAGTTCAATGTGGAAAGCTGAACATTTAGTGGACTGGAGCACATGTTTTACAAACATCCCAAGGTTGTGCTCTGAACCTGCTGAAAAAGGAGGATGAAGTTTCTACTTCTTAATGGTTAATTTCTTTGAAAAAGTGCTAAGCAGGAGCATGAATAAAGAGGAACCACCTATGTGAATGTTGAAGTTTTGCCGCTTCAGGGAGCTTTGGACTTTTGGCTCTTACAACATTTATGAATTGGATATGGACACATGGCTTGTATAGTGTCAGGATAGCTTTAGAGTATTGGAAAGCTTGTGTGTATATTATTTTCAGGTATTCAAATGGGTTGATGGGTTCAATTCTTAGAACACCCTGATTCTCGAATATTTGGAATGGGTAATATACTAAAATGAAAATTCAATCTTCAAGACATTTTCATTTACGCATTAGTTTTGTTTTGGTTGTTTTCTCATGTATCGGAATTGCACTAAATTGGGGAGGATTGTTAGTAATTTAGTGTAATTGAGGGATATAGTCATGATACTTGGAAATGGGTTTGGAGGTACGGAGTGTACACCCATCAAGTGAATGACATCCCGGACCCAAAAGTGTTATTTGTCTTAATCCGTAAATGTTTTGATAATAATTAAATGGTAAAGAATATTAGAATATTCTTTGATTAAGAATATTCTAGGAATATTCTTTTTAATTATTAAACTAAGAAAAGAATATTAAAGGAATATTCCTTGGCATATTCTAGGAATATTCTCTTTAATTTTTAAACTAAGAAAAGAATATTCAAAGAATATTCCTTAGCATATTCTGAGAATATTCTCTTTAAATTTTATCTAAAGAATATTCTAGGAATATGCCTCGGCATATTCTAAGAATATTCTCTTTATTATATTAAGAATAGCATATTCTAGGAATATGCCTCAGCATATTCTTGGAATATTCTCTTTCTAGTTTCTATATATATAGAACTTTTCATATTCATATGAAACAGACAGTCAGACAAATTTCTTCAGTTTAAATCTTTTCTTTCGGGTGTCTCTTGATAAGAGAAATAGATACATGAGAAAATAGTCAAAACACTAAATACTCTTTAGCGAACGGGTTCTTATATATTGCCAATATAAAGAACAAACTCTCTGTCTTATCCCAAAGTGATATTCGTGTAACCCAGGCAATAAGGGTCGAATAATTACTTTTGGAAAGTGATACCACGATTCAGTGAGATATCCGGTTATTGATTATCTTTACCCTGCTACACGAAAAGCCAGAAAAATATCCCAACAGCAAGGCCGGAGGTCCTTTTCTACCTTTGGAAAAACCGGAAGCAGCCTCTCTACTTTAGGTAGAGGTAAGGATGTCTACGTCTCAACCTCTCCCATATATCGTGGAAGACGGTATTGGGACCCATAACCCGTGAAAGACGGTATTGGAAGTTACTTTTTACTTTATAATATTTTTCCACGTACATAAATGGATTTCTCGAAAATTTGATTCATCAAGGTTTGGACTAGCGTTTATTCCATGAATTGAATCAATCACTTCACGGCAGAGAGAACTTTATTATATAAGGGTAGTATCTCCCTTATCTAGTCATCATTGTGACAATAAAAGCAAGACTAGTACAAGAATAGGATGTTGGCCAATTCTTGAAAATGGTTGTGGCGTACCTCTGATTACCAGATAGGAGAACAAACTTCTATCCTTGGAATCCAAGATATAGTTTGTTTACATCCGCATTACCTCTCCAAAAGAAAATTACGCCTAAGTTTCTCAGAGTGATTTATTATAGTGCTTCTAGGGGCTTTAGGGAGTGAGAAGTAGTATACCATAAAAAATTTATACTCAAATCTTAAAACTTTGAATTAACTATGATTAAAGAAGTATGACATTCTCACACCGGTAAAAGTTTAAGGCGGCTTTCTGTGCTTCAATTATACGTATAAGTGGGGCTCCCTTCCCATCAATGATCTGCTTCCAACAACTATTTTATTTTATTTTTTCAAAATAAGAAACGAACCAATAATTGTACAAAGGGAAAATGATCACTGCTGTGACAGCAGTGATCAATAGCTGCTGTTAAGGCAGCGGGGGGGGGGCCATTTTTGCCGCAAAATGAACATTCAAGGACCATTTAGTAACATCGGGGGGTGGGTTTGTGTGTTGACAGCAGGTAACTCCCTGCTGTAACACAGCAGGGATGTTATCCCCTTGTACAAAATAGATAAATAAGCACTTATAGAGAGCTTATAGTGACATTTTCAGTTACCAATGGCTCTCCTGCTTCTATACAATGCGATTGGATTAATAATATTCATTACGCGAACACAATTCATATCCTCTTCGTCTCCTTTTTCTTCACCACCCTATGGACTGAAACTAGGCTCATCTCTCTCAGTAGAGAAAAGAGATGACTTTCTGATCTCACCAAACGGCATTTTTACGGCCGGATTTTACAACGTTGGAGACAATGCTTATTGCTTTTCTGTATGGTTGACTAAACCTATGTCAGACGGGCGTCGAACTATAATGTGGATGGCTAACCGAGATATACCAGTTAATGGGAAGTCCTCAAAGCTTTCCTTGTTAAAAACTGGAAATCTGGTCTTGAGGGATGCGTATCAGCGGTTGCCTATTTGGACCACCACTACTAGAGATTCGACGCAAACTGCTGTGTTGAAAATGAATAATTCAGGAAACCTTTTTCTTCAAAATAAAGATGGGGAAATTGTATGGCAAAGCTTTGACTCCCCAACGGATACCCTTCTTCCGAATCAACCACTCACAAAATTTGCAACACTTGTCTCTTCAAGAAGTCAAACAAATTACTCATCTGGTTTCTACAAGCTCTTTTTTGACAACGACAACGTTCTTCGACTTGTGTATAGTGACTCTAAGTTGACAGGCATCTATTGGCCTAATCCTGAGTTGCGAGCATGGGAAAATTGTAGGAGTACCTACGGAAGCAGAAGAATTGCGACCTTGGATTTTTCTGGTCATTTCAACTCAACTGATAATCTATTTTTCAATACATCAGATGCTGGAGATCAGCCGTTGAGAAGGTTGACTATGGACTATGATGGTAATGTCCGAGTGTATAGTCTAGATGAGTCCAGAAGAATTTGGAAAGTTACCTGGCTAGCTATTTCCGAAACATGTAAAATTCACGGAAGTTGCGGAGAAAATAGTATGTGTTTAAATGATCCTAGTTATGGCAGGAAGTGTTCTTGCTTGCCGAATCACAAGAGGATCAATTACACAGATTGGTCATATGGGTGTGAATCCGAGTTCAAGGCGTCCTTATGTAGTAACGGTGAGGATCACTACTTACACCTTGCTCATTCTGATTTCTGGGGTTACGATTTAGTATACATGCCAAATACAACTCTAAGTGCATGTAAGCAAGAGTGCAGAAATAGTTGCACTTGCAAAGGGTTCCAGTATAAGTATGACTGGACCAAAGGCTTTTCTATTTGTTACCCCAAATTTCAGTTGGTGAACGGATATGGATCGCCCAATTTTAATGGTTCCATGTATCTAAAGGTACCAAAAAATATTCCCTTGTCTTCAAATAACAATAAGGCTATTAACGACTTTAGCTTGAACTGCTCCAACAAACCTACAATACAACTTGATAGACCTTATGACTTAAAGCGACCAAAAGAGTCCATCAAGTTTCTGATGCTGATTGCGTATATATTAGGTGCACTTGAGATAATTTGTGTAATTTACTTCTTCTATGGAACCCGTTCACGTAGAAGTACTACACAAGGTTATCTCCAAGCTGCCACCGGATTTAAGAGATTCAGCTATTCTGAATTGAAAAAGGCCTCAAACAATTTCAGTGAAGAGATAGGAAGAGGAGGTGGTGGCATAGTATACAAAGGAGTATTGTCAGACAACCGTGTTGTAGCAATCAAACGTCTTAATGAATCTAGTAAGAACCAAGGGGAAGCGGAACTTCAAGCAGAGATAAGTACCCTTGGGACACTTAACCACATGAACTTAATAGAAATGTGGGGGTATTGTGCTGAGAGTAAACACAGGTTTTTGGTTTATGAATATATGGTTAATGGATCACTGGCTCAGAATTTACATTGCATTGAACTAGACTGGGATAAGAGATATGATATTGCATTGGGCACCGCAAAAGGGCTTGCTTATCTGCATGAAGAATGCTTGGAATGGATTTTGCATTGTGACATTAAGCCTCAAAATATATTGCTGGATTGTGATTACAAGCCAAAGGTAGCAGATTTCGGGCTGTCTAGTTTATTCCATAGAGACGAAACTCGTAATTTAGAGTTTACAAAAGCAAGAGGGACAAGAGGATACATGGCTTCAGAATGGCTATTTGTTAATATTCCTATAACGTCAAAAGTTGATGTGTTTAGCTATGGAGTGGTAATGTTAGAGATGATAACTGGTCGGAGCCCAACAGGTGCGAATCAAAATGAGGGGTCAGAAGTAATTAGTTTGCACAGCTGGGTGGCAGAAAAGATTTTGGCCGCTGGTGGAACGAATGACTGGGTTCAAGAAGTTCTATACTTGAAAGTCGATGGGAATTATAACATGAGTAGAATGGTAACTCTGATTAAGGTGGCTTTACGTTGTTGTGAGGAAGATAAGGATGCAAGACCAACCATGAAGCAGGTGGTAGATATGCTGCTGCATGTAGAAGATGCATGATGATTAAGGTATAATTTTTTAATAATGCATGAATCAGCTAGAGTTTGTCAGTTAAATTATAAGTGAGTGTTTTAATGTTTATAATTCTGTATGTGTATAATGTGAAAAAATAAATAAATAAATAAAATGCAAATTTTCTTATATGGAGTATATATTATTCACACCTCCAGCTCTTTGTTTGTAACTTTTTATGTAGTTGTATAATAAAGTAACTTTTTACTTTTACTTTTTTGTATAATAAAGTAAGACTGATATCTTGTATAGTATTATTTTAGTTATACAATCTCTTCCAACTTTCATGGTCGAGACTGATGACCTTAAGGGAGATTGGATAACTAGCCTGGGATGGATCAACTATTTATTAAGAGTGGTCTAACCTTAGATACCTTGCTACTTGGAGGAGTAGCACATTTGTAGAATAAGATGGTGTCATCCCACAAATGCGCCAAAAATAAGCAAGTTAGTGTAATCAAGATTGAGCATCAAAAGGGTCACTAAACCATTGGTTGATTGTCAGATTACGTTTCTCTCAAACAGTGAATAACTAAATATTACAGTTTGCACAAGACTAAGAGTGATTTCGCTGTATAAATCCCCTAAACCTTCAATGACTTTCTGTTACATTTTAACATATTATAAAAAAATATGCACATATCAATATGTGTATGGAATAATGATATTCACAAGGACCTGAATTCGATCCCCTCAAAACTATCGAGAGCAGTTGGATTGTAGAATAGCATTAGCCAACATCTCCCCAACCTGAACTTGAGCAGGGGTGCTGAGGTGAAGCCCATCTGGTTGCAGTTGGAGTCCCATAGCATCCACGGTCATTACATTGGGAAGCTTGATTCCAAGTTGAGCTTCTCTTACTGTTTCTATATATGGTCCTTCGCCAGAAGCTAGAGCAACCTGTAGTTGTAAATAAATAATGTCGGTAAAGAGAATGATTTAATGCTCCCTTTGACTACATAAAAATGCATGTATAAGTATGTCCCAATATTATAGATGTGCATCCCAGAGAGCTCGCACTAAAAGTGATTGGAATGGTTGCTTACTCACTACTATGTGTCAGAAAAATTCAATCAAACGACAAGCATTTGAATGCTCGAGCTTGAAGATAAATACTTTTTTGAAGTACAGCTTGAAGATAAATACAGTATTATGTAATACTGTTCGATATGAGCTTAATTAATACGAATAACAATACTTTTGAATCAAGCTCACTAATTGACTTCCAACGCACTACATGTAGTAATTTGGACAAAAAGTTCAAGCTTGATTTCTTTTGCTTTTCAACAGTCATTTTAGTTAATGTTGATTAAGCAATTTGGTTAACAGGGTGCCTCAAGGATAAAGCTACTAAAGCCATCATTTAAGGCCCCCAAATTCTTAAGGCTCCTGATTTTATAAGGTAATACAGTAGTTGTAAATGGACCAAGAACCGAACCGGAACCAAGAACTGTTCACAAACAGATGGTAAATGAACTAAATTTTGACGATATGTTTGTGAACTGTTCAAAAGATGATACACTTTTACATGTTTTATGCTCTTTTGATCATGTGTTTTTTTAATAAATAAATATAAAGAAACTTTTTTTTTTATATATAATTAACACGAGCAATATTTCTTTTGCTTTCGCTTTCGCTTAACTGTTTAAGTATTCATGTAGGGTTTGTTCGATTAAATTTTCACGAACGAACACATACAAGCCACTCGCGTTGGTTCAATGCGTCGTCTTAGTCTTACTTCCAGACCATCAAAACAACAACATTTGGTTTGTGTATTTGTAATTTTGTTTTTTAATCATCATCGGTTCCTAATTTACTAAGCGTTCTTGGTTTTCTCGTTAGACGTTATATCAACCCGGTCACTTTTACTAAAAACATAGCAAATAATCGAAAAGGCCCCATTTCTTTGCTTTAGGCCTCGTTAAGGATTGAGCCGCCCATGTTGGTTACACGTCTATTATTACCCCTGTGTTATTAAAGCCTTAAAGGACCTCAACCCAAACTCTACAAAACCTTATTCGGCCTATGTGGTACTTAATTGGATAGTTTGGTTGTCACCAACGAAATCATGATTAAGTTAGGTTCATTATCAGTAATTCTAACAAACAGTACAAGCTTATATATATGTTAAATTGAGATTTTTTTTCCCCCCCAAATGTGTAAATTGTGTTTGCACACCCAACAAAAGTTAATAACTTACGTAGTCCATGTAATTTGTCAAGTATTTTTTGTCTATCTATACTTTTTTTCTTGGTTCATTTCCCTTTTATATTAAAGTTAACTAAAACGTAAATGGGCCGCTAAGCAACAATAAAAACACTAAACCTGCTTAATAAACTCGTTGAAACTGCACCCGGTGTGTGCGCCTCGTGCTATGTACAAAAAACAAGTGGCACACAGCTATCATACATAAACTAAACCCACTTTTAATTATTTAGCAGTTAATGTAAACTTGAATATTCCTTAGACTATTTCCTAGCACCATTATTAAGACTAGTTTAAACTATTGTACAATTTGAACCTAGTTGACTTTCGCTTACAAGAACCATTGACACGACAAGTTGACCGACTAAACAACGACAAAAAACCAATCAAACATGGTTTAACTTGCAATCTTCAATTCATTTTCATACTAATTGGAATTGATATTTTGTATTGAACTAACTTGGATAAATGGTTTCGAAGAAATACCTGAACCACGGGTAGTAAAGGAGACTTTAAATCGTCTCTCAAGTCGATAAATAATTTCTGTAATTTTCCCTTGTACGATTCCGCATCAGTTACGTTAATTGTGTCTCGCTCCCCTTGAAACCACAATACTGCTCTAATTTCTCCCCCACTTTTCACAGCCACTTTAGCCCTCTTTACTAATCGTTTATAAAGTCTTCCACCACTAGACCACTCGTCAATACCACTCCCACCAATAGCACATGGCACCAACCCAATTGCCCGAGAACGCCTTGGATCATTTCTCAGCATCGCATTCGCAAACGCCATCCCAGGCCCAACACCACAAGTCTTGTTCACGTCAATATCAGCATGAAGTGGTGCTTTTGCATCTTCCCAGTTTTGATCACCACGTAATCGTAGAATCTTTCCTGGACTCGCCTTCATTTCGCGTGGGATTATTCCGTCCCACGTACCGTTGATCACCCCGCCTCTTCCAGCCATGTTGCTTTGTCCCGCGAGTATGAACACATCTTTGGCAACATGGCTAAGATGGCTTGAACCACTAAAAGTGTTGGTCAGGTTACTTGGCTTAACATGACTAGACCAATACTCGTATGTTATGATGGTGAAAAAGAATATAGTTAGCTTAAGGCCATATTTGGCCATCAAATATTCTAAAGTTTGATGAAAATATCTAGATATAAAGAAAAGAAATTTGGTGAAGGATGAATGGAGTGAAACATTTTAAATTGTTTAATGTTTATTAAAGCAAGTTTCTTTAGTCTTGTGATTGAAGCTAAGGTTTGATTATCTAAGACCCGTTTGGTCGGGAGCATGTCGAATTGGGGAATGGAGTGAAACACATGAAAATTGTTTATGGTTTAGAATTTCACACCTTTAAAATGATACAGTACCACATAAATACGAGTAGCATCTTTTTAAAAATTTCATTCATTCACATGGGCCACGATCATCAGCTACAGTATTTAATTTCTCTCTTCTTTTTTATTAAAAATATTGATTTAACTCAAATTCAAGCGAATAAAAAATAATATATTTATATGATTATATTTTACATTGATCCTCACTATCTTTCAAACCAATACTGATTCCTATTCTAATTTTAAACCTATCTACAAATCAAACTATCCCTTAGTGGACATTTTACCGGAATTATAGGCCAACACGAAATAAAAATTGGTCACTCTTGCCAAATGAGTAAATAAAATAAGGAGTAGCATATTTACAATGTGTTTTAAAATTGAGTAAAAAAATTAGAAAATAAAGTAAAAAAAAATAAAGAGAGTGGCAGGAAAAGGTGGGTCGTTCACTTCTACCCCAATAATTGAGTGAAACATTTTATATACTAAAATCACAAGCAGTGTACTCCCTTGCCCTTTCATCCCACTTTCTTTAGATCATGCGGTAAGGTGATTTTGTCACTTGCGTTAAGTTTTAACGCACCCCACAAATTCACCGAGTTACCTTACCGCGAGTGAAAGTCAAATGCACGTTAACTCGGCACGTTATGTGCTTAACGTGCATTAAGCAGCACGTTTAAAAAAAATTACACTTTTGGCCCTTGTAATATTAGTTCCTTTTTTGAATACCAAAATGAAAAAATTACAAATTCAACCCCTACGATTTAAAAATCAAATCACAACTTAATATTCATTATCGAATACAAAACAATACGAACAAAAAAAAACGTTGGGCTTTATATAATGGTGTAGTAAAATAACGATACGATTCATTGAATTTCAAATACAATACATGACAGTGAAAACATACGAAACGTAAAATAACGATACAAAAAAAAACGTAAAGCACGAGCTCGTGAGGAGTACTTACGAGAAAAACAGGCTCGGAGAAACGCTCGTTGTGCATGGCGAATCCAACATGGATTGCCCCGTGTATCAACAAGTGACGACGATTCGAGTGCTTCGAGTGACGAGGGCTGGGTCTCGGATGATTCGTTTTACTGAATCGTAATTTTATTAACATTTTCGTATCGTCGTTTAGGGCTTTTAATTTTCGTTTCGTTGTTTGATGTTTTAATTAATTAATCGTAGTTTTAGTTAAGATGTTTTATGTTTAATAATTGTAAATTAATTAAGATGTTTTTATGTTTAATTATCGTAGTTTAATTAGATGTTTTATGTTATTTGTGTTTTATAAATGTTTATATTTTATTTAAATGAAGTATTTGTTAAAAATTGAGGTTGAAATTAAAAATATTTGGGGTGGATGTGAGTTAAGGTGAGTTATGTTACCGAAGTGGAAAGTCAATAGTTAAGGTTAAAAGGGAAAAGCTGACGTGACGCTGAGATGACGGTGCGTTAACTCTTAACCCCAAGGTCACCTTACCACATGCTCTTACTTCATTAAAAAAACTCAAGTCACAACAAATTTTTATTTCACTCAATTTCACTTCCTTTCTCTCAAAATACATCTTGAGAATAGAGTGTTAGGGGGTGTTTTTTTTTTGTTAATGAGTTTTAATAGAGAGATATTGGTGGGGCCACACATATAAAATGTTTCTTTTTCTGTTAAATGTTTATATTAGGAGATGAAGCAAAGGGTGCTCCTTCTCATTAAAATTCATTAATGGAAAAAAGGCTCACCCACATAATAAATTAAAAAAATAAATAAATAAATAAATAAATAAATAAAAATAAAAAAAAATCCCACGTGACTAAATGTGACTAAATTATAAACCACGTGTAATAAATTACTAATATGTATAGAAAGAGAAAGTATGTCTTTTAGTTACAAGTTACGATACGCTAGAATCAAGAGTACTGTCTTTGGGATTTATTTAGCAAAAATGGCAGTAGCAGCAACTAGTGACATTGAGCAATACGGAGTAGTAGTTATTTTTCTCTAAAAACGTTTTGTAAGTGTAATCATAATGTATAAAACAACTATTAAATGTTCAATGCTCTCAACGCTCTCAAATGCTAATTAATGAAGCGTTGAAAATAAGCATTCCGAAAAAAATAAATAAAGCTACTTGATGTTTGTCAAACGAGTATTAAAAATCACAACACTTAACGCTAACCACTCACCGCTTCTAAAAGCTCTAAATACTCCGCACCAAATACAACTTTGATAACACAAAATTCCTTTGTTTTTACTTTTAAGTAAAAACTGATGTTATAATAGATATTTATAAGAAAATTATATGCGATTATCAGAATCTCTACTGTGATGTTAGAATAGAAACTTATAAGAAAATTACTAGCAGAGTACTCGTGCGTTGCGGCGACGGATACCCTGTTATCAAAAAATTTGGTGAACAATATTTTTCGATCACATTTTTCATGATAATAATTTTCTCGATCACATTTCTTCGTACTTCATATGTTTACACGTTATCATACTTTATAAATTCTCTGAAAATCCTCTTTGACATGTAATATTTTTTTCAATCGTATTTATCCAGTGAAGTATGAACTTTTGTGTTGTTTTTTAGTTTGTAAAGTATTTATATAATAACTAATATGACATCATAGATCATTTGTATAATACAATCATAGACTAATAGAGTTATATTATTGGTTCATATGTGCTTGATGTAAATAAAAGAAAGTTCACTTACAAATATTGGAGAAAATTGCAAAAATCGTCCTTGTGGTTTCGCCAAATTGCACGTTTCATCCTTACTATTCATTAATTGCAAAAATGGTCCGGATTTGGCACTGTTTCATTCACTTTTGGTCCTTCGGCATTGCAAAAATCGTCCTTGTGGTTTGGCCAAATTGCACGTTTCGTCCTTGTGGTTGCAAGGACGAAGGACCAAAAGTGAATGAAACAGTGCCAAATCCGGACCATTTTTGCAATTAATGAACAGTAAGGACGAAAAGCATAATTTGACCAAACCACAGAGACGATTTTTGCAATTTTCTCCAAATATTGTTTATACATATGTTTTGCAAAATGTAACCAAAGAATCATTGTTGTCTAGTGGTTAGCATTTTGGCTCTCACCCGCGAGACTTGGGTTCTATTCCCATCAGAGACTAATTCTATATTTTTATAATTTTACTTAATTCTACAATTAGAATGTGTTGAATCTAAAAAATTTAAGCTTTCTATAAATAAAATAGCTCAAATGATTTATATAGTAGTATAAAAGTAAAGTAAAGTAACTCCCAATACCGCCTTCCACGGGTTATGGGTCCCAATACCGTCTTCCACGGTGTATGGGGGAGGTTGAGATGTAGACAACCATACCCCTACCTAAGGTAGAGAGGTTGCTTCCGGTTCTACTTAAAGTAGAAAAGGACCTCCGGCCTTTTGTAGGGAGTGAGGATCGAACCCTTGACCTCTAGGTTAAGAGGCAAGAGGTTTTCCAACTGATCCAACCCTACTTGTTTATTTATATAGTAGTATAGATATGCCATTATTAAAGCATCTATAATGTAGGGTGCAATCTTATTATTTTATGCAAACTCTCACAATGTATTAAACTTTACACAGTTTAATGCACTTCCTTGTAACTATAAATTTAGTCATTTTCTAAAAAGTATTTTCCATAAATTAGCAACGTACTTTTCATACTTTATAGAATTAGGTAACAAACTTTTTTTATTACCAATTTAGACATTAAAACTCACTAAGTTTTTACGTATATAGTAATTATTGTCACAGGTAACCGGTTGAATCTGAAAAATGACCGACATGTCATTCTTTTTCTTTTCTTTTTTACTTAGATGGATATTCCACCTCACAGTTGACTTATTCTGACTAATGGCATGCATTTTCATTTATTTTTTAAATCTTCGTAAACAAGAAACAAAGCAGATCTTCATTGTATTATATCTTCAAATGATAACACATAAGCAGATCTTCAAATCCAGCAAATTTTCCGACAACAACCATCTTCTCCGACGGCAACCACCATCTTTTCCGGCAAATTTTCCAACAAAATTAAAAAGATGATCGATTTGGTGTTTTGATCAGATTTATCAACACATAGAAAATAAATACCAACAATCCATTCCACCGTGATGGTCATTTAAGCCAGTTAGAGAGATGCATTGTGTTAAACTTTCCCATTTATATTTTATCTTCAACAACCACACACACAATGTAACCATAAATCCAGTCACGATGACAAACCCAAATCGCTAATAATGATAATAATAATAATAATAATAATAATAATAATAATAATAATAATATATCAATTTTTCCACTTTTTTTAAACTTTCCACTTATTCATAAATCCAATCACGGTCTCCATTAAAAATCATCCAGTCTTTCAAAATCCTTAATTTCTACAGCAATAGCAAACCTATGGATCTGACGCCACAGTTGCTACTCCACTAAAATAACTCCATGAACATCTTTGTAACTCTATCAGTATTATCGACTAATGAGGTAAATATATTATGTGTACAATCTTGCTATAAATTAGGGCAATTCAAAAATTAGGGTTTATAAAGAAAATTTAGGGATTTGAGAATAAAGGTTTGGTTTTAACAATTGTGTTAGGGATTTGGTTTGGAAATCTCTTCTGAACACTCAACCATGATCGAATCCGTCTAAAACAATTCCAAAGATTGTTAATTAAATTTTTATAGTGTCAATTGAGCATCAAGAGATTTTTGTAGTGTTGTTGTTTATTCATTTTATGGAACTTGCACCCTTTAATTGTTTCCAGGAATTAGCTTTACCATTTGGGCTCATGAAACAATAATTATGAGTATCAACTATTTGTTGGATTCTTGAACAAAATAAATGGATTCGAAAAAAGATGAGGTGGAAAAAAATTTAAGATTAAAAAAAATTATTTATCTACTTGAAAAATCAGCGGGTCATATTTACTATATCATAAAAAATTAACCGGTTTCAATAACTATATTGGTGAAAAAAAAAGTTCGTTACCTAATAATATAAAGTAGAAAAAGTACGTTGTTAATTTATGGACTTTAACCTTTTCTAAAATTACATTAATATAAAAGTAAAAAATAATAAATGATTGTCTAAATATTCCACTAATAGTATATTGATAACTGAAAAAGAAAATACATTATATATTCATGTGTCTGAATATGTTACTTGTGTATTCAAAAACATACAAATATTAAAAGGATTTTCTAACACATGTCATGGTGGCACAAACTTTTAATCATTCAACAAACCAAAATTACTGTGTTTACATGTTAGTTGATATTAATAGTTTCCTAAATTTATTAGGTTTGCCAAACTTATTATTATTTTATATATAAATAAAATTATTTAAGGAAACAAATGTGTTCATTTAATATTCTAAACTTGTGTCACCATGACACAAGTTACCAATATTAAATCCGCTTATGATGACATTGAATGAGTAATAAAACTCGACTGTGGATGCCGTATCTTTTAAGGATACACTGATACACATTCTATACAACGGGTGTGAGCTGTGAGCAGTAGTTGTGATCAATAGCCACAGCTCACAACTCAGCGCTCACAGCTTTTAAAGAAACATTAAAAAAATGAGCTTTCTTAAAAAATAACAAAGCTCACCGCTCTTTTATCAAACACCTATTAAAAATTAAAAAGCTTATTACTAATAGTCCAACAAGTTATGCGCCAAAAATAGCTAGGTATTTTGCACTGCTCCAAATATAAATATCTTTCGGTTAGCTACTTTCCTTTATTATTTTACTTGTGCTTTTAGTAAGCATTGCCTAAATTTGGTATTTGAGTTTGATCTATAACATTTAATTATTTTATTTTGATTGAGTAGTTAAGCATTGCTTCAATGTGAAAAGAGTACGCATTTGCTGTTGGTGTCACTAGTTGATCATGATGTTCCTCCACGTGAATATGTCTTTTTATTTGGCTTTTAAGTTATTGTATAAAAACACGCCAACTCATCGTGGTTCACGTTGGAGTATAAAAGTTTACACCGTTAGGTTGCCGAGTAAGTCAACCCAATCCTCCTTATTTTTTTCTGTCACGTCAGCTTTTTCTTTTCACCGATCTGCAGGTAATTGGGTGCTCTAGTAAAGGCGACTAAATTCAATTTTTTTTTTAAATATTTTAACACAAATTCAAATTTCATTAATAATTAAAACATTACACAATAATTCAAATAAAATAAAAATATTACAACACTTATTAAAAACTAATAATCTAGGTTGTCGCGTTCCTTGATCGAATCTTTGATTTCCTGCATTTTTTGTCGTTGTAATGCGGGCAAAGCTGAGTCGATTGGTGTGAGATAAAATATGAGGTCCTTTTGATATTTCTTTTGTCGATCAAGTTCAAGTCTTTGTTCTTCTATTGCCAACTCCTTTTGCCTTTGCTCCAACTCTTTTTCCCTTTGCTCTAGCTATTTTTTCTTCAACTCGTAGTATCCGTCTGCCAGCTCCTTCTTCTTTCCCAATGCCATGGACTTAGTGGTTTTTCATTTGTCGGCTACCCCATCCAAATACGAAGACTTGGAACTCTACGACGATATTTTCTTATTTTTGTTAGCGGTATCACGACCAATTGGTCGTGCATTTCGAGGCTCTTCTTTATCAGGCACATCCGAGCCGGTTTCAGAAATCCTTGGTTTTTTCGACCTGCATCTTGGTCGAAAAAAGTCGGCATCTCATTATCCTTCCAAGTCTCATGGTCCCTCAAAATTTTCCAACAATTATCCAATACAAATGCATGCTTCATCATTATTTCATATTCATCACACGCTCGTTTGTAAACAGCGAGATCATTCTCACCACTTCCAAAATTCTTATAAGCATTGTCGTAAATGGCACAAAATGCACCAACTCTAGGACGAATCCTATTTTTCCACTTGGTGATAATTGATTTGTACGATCTGTTTCCACCAACCTCTTTTTCAAAGTAAGTTATCACTTTCTTCAAAAATCCCTTAGAATTTTGGTTGTTTCTAACGATGCTTTTCTCCGACGAATCACACCAAGCCATGCACAACGTGATCTCTTCTTTACGTGTCCAAAGCACCGAATCATTCGTGGTTTCTTTCTCAACAGTCTTCTTCCTACCCCTTGTAGCTCGTTTCTTAGGTTTGACCGGTGACATCTCCTTCGAAATTATGTTGTCGTCGTCATCATCACCAAGATCATCATTTGGAACCAAATCCTGACACGATCCATGAGCCGAACCTTGACCCATAGAATACCCTTGATTCGGATAAGCTTCAGCTGGATAACCCGAACCGGTTCCAACATAAAAATCTGGATTGTTGCATAATTGATCCATAAAATCACAAGCATCAAGATTCATGCAGTTAACCAGAGAATAATATTGATAACTTGAATACGAAATCATTGATGAGTCCATTGCTGGACGATACACTGATTCGGGTGAGCCATACATAGATTGTTGGCTTCGACGGGAGTGGCTTTCTTGTGGTTGTTGGTTGTTTTGATACGGTGGAATAAATGGACGATTGATAGGACGGTTTAGAAAAAATGGATTTTTAGTTTGTTGTTGTGGAGGTTGTTGAGATTGATAATCAAGAGTAGCGGGTCAGAAATTGACGGTTGGTGAGACACAGGTTAACCGGAAATTCGAATCCCGTGTTAATTGCGGGATATTTTGTGGTAATCGGGATGTTTCGGCCTTTTGGTTGTGGTGTTTTCTTAGACATTTTGATTAGAGAGAATTTTGAGATTTAATGAATTGAAGTGTGTTATATGTTTTGTTAATATGTGGTATTTATAAGTGTGGTAATTTTTTTTGCAACCGTTTTATAACGGTTACAACATTTATGGAACTACAAAGTGGAAATTTGAATCGATCGTATGGACGACCAACATCCCAAAAAATCGCCTGGCGATCGATTTAGCACAGAAAGGCAATCGATGGTGAATCGATCGTGCATGTCGATCGAGAGTGTCTTCTGTGGGCAGCCTTAAAATCCAAAGGTCTCAAAATCTTATTATATAACAATTACATTACAATAAAACATATAAGTTCACCAAATAAGCGGTAGTTCTTCCAATGGGCTTGGATTCCAAGATGTGTTCTTCCAATGATTTTTATATGTGGATGAG
Source organism: Artemisia argyi (assembly GCA_030686995.1). Lineage (NCBI taxonomy): Eukaryota > Viridiplantae > Streptophyta > Magnoliopsida > Asterales > Asteraceae > Artemisia > Artemisia argyi. The sequence goes on along the minus strand of CM060690.1, from coordinate 43,777,513 downwards.
TCAACCACTTCCGAACTATAATTCCTAGACATTGCTTATGTTTCACTAAAACTATAGTGTAGATTGATTAGGTGAGATATTTCTTCACTTGGTTTGTCACTTGAAGCGAAATCTTATCTCAAGTATTGTATTTGTTTTTCAACGTTCATATTTAAGTTAATGATGTATTCTTTATGCAAAAAAAAAAAAAAAAAAAAAAGTAGTTTTAAATCATGAACATATGAAAGCGTAGTTTAAGTGAAATGTAACACACCAATCCGAATAAATTTGTGGTATATCAAATGATCATCTTCTCATATATAACTTTGACCTTGCAAAATCTCATGAATCTGGAAACAAAATTGAAAAAATAAAGTTTTGATCTAATTCCAATATCCATATCTATACTTCTAAACTTAATATATATATATATATATATATATATATATATATATATATATATATATATATATATATATATATATATATATATATATATATATATATATATAGTACCACATGTTACATCCTAGAGTGATGTGTTATCTCTCAATTAAAAAATCACATTTGTTTTTAAATTTAAATATCTTTTAAACTGTTTATTTTTGTTATTATCTAATTTTGCTATATTTTTAAAAAAAAAACAAAAAATTGTACTTTAATTCAAGGGCAAATCGCACGAAAAGATATCAAACTTATGTTCATTTTTAATTTAAGGTTTCTGACTTTTTTTTCTTTCTTGATTTAAGGTATAAGGGTGGTGGCAGTGGTCACTCCCAAAATCCCCCATACCTCCAAACCAACCAATTCAAGTGAAAAAAAGCTATGAAAACCTATACAAAGATCAAATTTAATCAACAAACCTCAAAGATTTCATACAACCAACCTCTCCAAAGTTTTTAGTCACAACATCTAACAATCACTTCAAATGTTATTTTAGGTTTTGAGTTCAGCACAAGTTACAAAAAAGAAAAGAGAAACATAAATCTTCTAAGTCAACTTAGAGAAGATGAATATACCCACACAGAAAGATAAAAAGATAAAAGACAAATGAGAGAATAACACATTATAATATTATATAGTCTTGGTTCCTAGGGCTTCGGTTAGTTTCATTCTTCAACACTTTGAACCATATCTTCCACCACTTGACACTTTAATTCCCTGCAAGAATAATAGAAACACAAGCAATTAAGGTTTATATTAATTCCCACCATAAACGCTGCCGTTTTGGCACCATTTTTCCCGCCAACATCAGGCCCGAGTCTTGCCCTATTTTGTGTAGCCCATTTAGTAATTTGCTCGCCCATAGATAATGTAACAAGGTTAGCACCACACAAACGTACATACCTAACCACGCGCACACCATGTTTCTTCAATGTTTCGAGAACCCACTGATGATGATCGAAGATATGTTTGCCGTTTTTCGTATTCGGAATAAATCGAGGTATGTTTGCCGTTGCGTCAATCAATTATGTATTTGTCTTTTGTTAATTAGGGATTTTTATAGTTGGGGTTTTGATAATAAGGGTTTGATAGCTGATTGGTTTTCTTAATTAGGGTTTTCATAATTGGGGTTTAATTTGGGGGTTTGAGAACTGGGGTTTTCATGATTAGGGTTTGATAGTTGATTGATTTTCAGAATTAGGGTTTTCATAATTAGGGTTTAATTTGAGGGTTTGATAACTGGAGTTTTCATAATTAGGGTTTTGATAATTGGGTTTTCATAATGATAACTAGGGTTTTGCGTAAGTATTGCCATTCTATGTCTTTTTTCTAATCTGATTTCAGTGGAATGTTTTTTTGAGCTCTATCATGTTTGTTTTCGGATTCGAAGAGCAAGTGCAGGTGATACGATATAGAAGTGGATCGGATGACGGAACAAGAGCTTCGTACGGCTCACCATTTATTTGTAAAAATGGAAAATTAGCTGACGAAAGGGTGAGCTAAGCGTTTAAAAGGTTCGTAAAGTCGAAGCCTAAACCTTTTCCTATTCGATAGACAAACGTTAGTCGTGGTTTATGTGCTGCAGTTTTTGAGACAAATTTAAGTATATATTTGTTTTTCATGCTGCTGTTAAACATTTGGACTGTCTTATGTTAGTGTTAAATGTGGGTTTGATCCAGGATACAGATGTGTTGGAATCTCGTAATCAGGCACATTCCATATGCATGTCGGATTTCTTTGTACTGACGGTGTGTAGAAGTAAGGTATTTTCAATTTCAGATACTTACCCATACTCCATATGCGGTGCTGGTTGTGGAATATGTCTCACTAACACATTTGATTGTTCAATCAGAAACTGAAGATGGAAGTGACGAGTAAGCTATTGAAGGGGAATATTGTAACCCGAAGAACTCAGAGAAGAAGGGAAAGAAAGAATGAGGCGTGCCAAGAAACGCGTAAGGTCAGTAGAACCTGATTATGTGTGAGGCTGTCATTTGAAAATGCAAAAGACAAATAGTACTCAGTTATATAATGCAATGACTTTCTATACTATTTATTTAGAAGGTTAGCCATACACCACCTTAGGTTCCATCTTAAGCTTTACTATACGAAAAATTTGCTGTCCAGAAAAACGTTGAAACTGTAAACATTAGCTAGGAAGATCTCTTTAGTATCATTTTTTTTGTTGTTTGATGACTGAAATGCTCTGTATTGTAGGGACTGTTGCCATGGCAGACTAGCATTACCTGAGTCTGTGAATGTGCGATAATCAAGATGTATGATGATGATCGAAGATATGTTTCCCGTTTTTCGATGGGAGTGTCACCAACTGCATTGGAAGTGGCCCTGTGATGATGACCTTGGCAATCATGATGGATCTTAAGTGTGGAAAGGAGCAGCTGCTGCTACAATGTTTGGACTCGATTGGCGTTAATCCAAACATCATGGTAAAATAGGCGCTTTTAAGACGTTTTGCTGAGGGTGTAGTACGTGACCCGCTCGCATCTGTTGTAACAGATTGGGGGCGAGCCCCGTTAATGATTCTTTATACGCGCATATTTACAGATTCTTAAATGTGCTTCAGTGTTATGTCATTCACAATCCAAATGATCTTTCAAACCAACCTATTAAAACTGAAGTACTTTTGTAAATTGTATTTGGGCTAAATTGTTGGTTTCCCTGATTGTGATTATGTCATTTGCTTTTATCTTTTAAATGTTATAAACGCACTTTCATGTTGTTGCAGAATGTAGTTTCGCGCCCAAAATTCTTAACTTCGTTGATGGGGCAGTGTGAGATAAAACCAGTGATTCTTCCAGTTATGAGGTGCACGAAGTTGGTAACACTCCCATCGTAGGACCGCTTCCAACGTAGCGATGTGTCGCGAGTGCAACTCTGACCGCACTGAGATACACAGGTCGGGTGGCACATATATGTTTTAGGATACCTGTTTAAGAGATTGGTGCGAAGTTTTGTGAATCTATTGGAATCACATGTTCATGGTCGAAGATTTTTTTTTTAAAAAAAAAAAGATTGAGCTTTGAAAGAGCAGTTTTTGATAAGTTGTTTCTTTCTTTCTTTTACAAACTTTATCTTTTTATAAACTACGCACAAAAAAATGCAGCTTTTTTTTATAAGCAGTTTGAGATACACTTTCTCTTTCTTTCTTTTGCAGCAGCTTCATCCTTTTATGAGCTCACTTTTCATGAATGTTTTTATGGTGTCTTGCAGGTGAAAAATTTAGCGTTATGGATTGGCAATTTTAGAGACCCATCTTACATTACATTTAAAGTAGATGGCCACTCTTAGTAAGCAATCCCAAACACTCCCTTAAGTTGTTTTTCTTTTTCTAATTTTGTATTCATCTTTTTGTTTGCTTTCCTGCACAGATGTGAACTGCAGATTTTTCATAAGGTCGGGCAGCGATTTTGGATGGTGCCTTGGCAATGATGATTGATGGTACCTTGGCGAGGCAGCCTGTAGGTGTATATTCTGATCTGAGCCTAATTTTTTTTAGCTTTACATAGTACAGGTATCTTTCATGTTCAGCTTAAACTTTTCTGTTTTGTCTGAACCAACAGGTCTTCTGTATACGCAAACAACATTTGCTCCAAAAGAGCCTTTAAAAAAATATCTAACTGAGCTGTTAAATGTTATTTTGTGCGACACAAATGTACTAAAGCATGCGATCTGCGTGTCACAAAGTAGCCTTTAACAGCCCAGAAAGATTATTTTTTTTAAGCAAAAACAGTTACCCTTTATTTATTACTGGTATGTATAGCCTGCCACTTTGTTACTTTCATATAATCATTCATGTGTGCAATTTGTTTTACAATATCTTACAACCAAACCTATTGTTACTGATTGACATAAACATGGACTCATTCCTTTTCAAACGGTGCAACATTTATCTATCTTTTATGTCTTTTAAGCACCTTTCCTTTTTATAAAACACTTAACATGTACCTAATAACAGTTTCCACTTTGAACTTCTTCAGTTTTACTAAAATTTCGAACATTATTTACATTCAAATTTAAAACCCTCTTATGATTCTGATGAAGAGCTCAATTTTCAGTCTTATGCTTCTTGCAGAAAACCTACTTTCCGGCACTGCCGTAACAAATCATCTCATGCACAGACGGAATTAACAATGGATGCGCAGAAACCAATCATGTAGTTGCACTGTAATGAGATGACAATAACACAATGGAAGATAATTCAGAAGTCGACAGCTCAAATAATCCAGTTAACTGTTCTGCCAGTCCAGCTTTGCTGATAGAAGGGCATGTCAGACCTGGAATAATCCAGCCAGCTATTACCTATCTGACATGGAGGTGAGATCTATGTAAAACAAGTATCACTTCAAAAACAAATAAGTCAATCTCAACCATTCATACACCTTTCATCTAATAGTTAAGATCAAATCAAAAAATATCAAAGGGAGGGCAAAATTGACATTTTACCTCATTAAATATAAAAACCCAATTTCCACTTTTTTTTTTTAAAAAAAAACAACATATCTTGCAAACGGTAAATCTTCAAGCTACGAAAAATACACCATCGCGACGAGAAAAAAATTATCTTTCTATAGATATGCATTGTTATATACTTTCGACGAACTTTTTTTTTCAAAATTTCGTCCAGAAAAATCCCACGGGATTCGTAAAAAATCACATGGGATTCGTAAAAAGACGATTTTTTTTTTAAAATTTCCGTCTAGAAAAATCTCACGGGATTTGTAAAAATCCCGTGGGATTCGTAAAAAGATGATTTTTTTTCAAAATTTTCGTCCAGAAAAATCTCACGGGATTCGTAAAAAATCCCATGGGATTCGTTAAAAAACGATTTTTTTTTCAAAATTTCCGTCTATAAAAATCCCACGGGATTCGTAAAAATCCCATGGGATTCGTAAAAAGACGATTTTTTTTCAAAATTTTCGTCCAGAAAAATCCCACGGGATTCGTAAAAATCCCATGGGATTCGTAAAAAGACGGTTTTTTTTTTTTTTTTTTTTTTTTTTTTCAAAATTTCCGTCCAGAAAAATCCCATGGGATTCTTAAAAAGACGATTTTTTTTTTCAAAATTTCAGTCCAGAAAAATCCCACGGGATTCGTAAAGAAATCTCACGGGATTCGTAAAAAGTCGATAAATCACAAAGGATTCAGTATGAATCCCATGGGATTCTGTGCATCCCATGGGATTCGTAAAAAGACGATTTTTTTTTTTTTTTCAAAATTTTCGTCCAGAAAAATCCCACGGGATTCTTAAAGAAATCCCACAGGATTCGTAAAAAGATGATTTTTTTTTTCCAAAATTTCCGTCCAGAAAAATCCCATGGGATTCGTAAAATTACGATTTTTTTTTTAAATTTCAGTCCAGAAAAATCCCACGGGATTCGTAAAAACACGATAAATCACAAAGGATTCAGTATGAATCCCATGGATTCTTTGGTACATCACATGGGATTCATAATAAATCCCATGAGATTCTGTATGATTCTCATGGGATTCATTGTGATTCCCATGGGATTCTGTATGAAATCACAAGGGATTTATTGTAAAAATCCCATGGGATTCGTAAAAAGACATTTTTTTTTTCAAAATTTTCGTCTGAAAAAATCCCACGGGATTCGTAAAGAAATCCAACAGGGTTCGTAAAAAGATGATTTTTTTTTTAAAATTTCCGTCCAGAAAAATCCAATGGGATTCGTAAAAAGACGAATTTTTTTATCAAAATTTCAGTCCAGAAAAATCCTACGAGATTCGTAAAAAGACGATAAATCACAAAGGATTCAGTATGAATCCCATGAGATTCTTTGGTGCATCCCATGGGATTCATTGTGAATCCCATGAGATTCTGTATGAATCCCATGGGTTTCTTTGGTGCATCTCATGGGATTCATTGTGAATCCCATGGGATTCTGTATGAAATCACAAGGGATTCATTGTGAATCTCATGGAATTCATTGTGAATCTCATGAGATTCTTTGGTGCATCACATGAGATTTTTTTTATTATTTTTAGTATTTTGGTGCATCCCATCGAATTCTTTCATTTTGAGTTCATTTTAAAAATCTGAGGTGACGACGCATATGAGATACACGCATAACTCGATACACCTAGCATTCTAACAAACATAAACGACGTCAAAACTAAGTTACATTTACTAATAAAAATATATTTATAAAACCAGTATATACAATTTGCATTCTAAAATATATTTTTAGAGACATATATGTAGATTATTATTTGGATTAAATTTGCATTATTTCTAGAATTTATTCGTTTATAATTGTGTTCAAAAAATTCAGACGAATATGCCAAAAAATCAACTCACAAGTTGAAACTTAAAAAGTAAAAATTAAACTAGTTTTCAATTCCCTATGTATACTGTCTTTTTTACTCCTTTTTTATTTCCCACTTGACCAATAACAAAATAGGATATTTATGGTTTTCATCTTCCCAATCTCTTCCTGTTAGGCTGTTACCCTTCTTTCTCTGGTGACACGACTTTTTCCGGCCAAAAACGTTTCACAACATCAAAAAAATTATGCCCAACTTTATCAGCAAAGCTGGCTCAACCTGCTGACCAGTTTACCATGAAAACATCATCTTAATCACATAAAACCGATTTACAACATCATCAATTTGATGCCCCTCAAGTGTTTGATGCCATGGGCGGTCGCCCACTTCGCCCCGTCCCAGGGCCGGCGCTGCTCAGATCTATAGTCACGGCATCTAACAGGCTCCCTAGTGACGTCATCGTCATCATCGTTTTCATTTTCGTTTTCATTATGAATGTCAAGTAATGGAGAGAGTACCTGAGGTCATTGAAGATGAGAGGAGAGTTTCATTGGACGGATCTGGCCGTGAAGAAGAGCTCGTCTGCCGACGTCATCGATCCGGTAGTCGGTGTTTTAGTTTGTTTTTTGGTGAGGCACGCGCAGTCGTAATCGTCGCCCGTCGAAGAATGTGATGACTTCCGGTGACTTCATTTTTGATGTATGGGATGAGTGCGTGACAGTGAGAAGAGAGAGAGAATAAGGAGGGTGTACCTGTAACTGTGTTTAGTTTTAGTTTTAAATGATATGACAAAAATGCCCTTCAATAATTAATTATATTAAAATGAGAATTAATCTAGATCTTTAGTTTTAAAATGGATGGATGGTTGAGATCTTGTTATTTGTTTTTTAGATAAATGTTGTTTCGTATTGAACTTTTCTCATCTGACATGCCATTCTACGGCAAAGTTAGGTTGCATTTGAATATATGATCTCGATTGATCACAGCATCTTTGCTAATGATACAATGTTGCCTATGCACCCACTTTGTGTGTGTGCTTTGCCATTTTTATTCGACCTTTGCCTATTTACAGATAGGATTTGCCTAGCCAACTGGGATCATCAAGTGCGACTAACTAAAACCGAAATCCCTAAGCTTTTTAGTAATTATTATACTTGCATTCATAGATTGATTACTTGGCCTCTGGATTTTCTCGAACACATGGAAGCCTACAACACGTGTGTAGTATGCGGCAATCAAACTGTCAATTTGCCAGCGATCGCACAGCAAGGAACAGAGGAAATTTTGCTCTTTTTAAATATATATATTTTTTAAGTTATTATACGTCTGAGATGATTTCATGATGTCTTTCCCATTCACTGTATGTTGCAGGCTTGCAGTAAGCAATCCGGTATCCTCCATCACCAACCAAGGTAATTTCATACATGTTTGTTTCGTTAACACTTATAAATAATTTACAAGCTCGGCCTTGAAAAAGGATTCTTTCATGCTCTTTTTGAATTGTCGCATATGGTAATGACAATTGTCTTATCTCTTATGCAGGCCTTATGAAAACTTTCTGACATGTTTCGTTACATCTAAGTTCCATATCATCAGTCGAGGTAATTTCACGGTTATTTGTTTCGCTCATGCTTATAAATGTTTGACACTCTTGGGGTTGAAAAAAAATTGTTTGATACTGCTTTTTAAAAGTGATCGTTCTTTTTAAACTTAACTGCGTGAATTTGCAGATTCCAAACTGCTTATTTAACTTACATATCATCGCGTGAGCAGTTTGGATGACTAATCGCAAACACTCTGAAAAGACGTATTTTCTATATTGAACCATAATGATCAACTTTTATAATCAATCCCATCAATATGTGAAAACACGTCCTTACACAATTATGCATACTTTTTTCAGGGATTGCAACAAATCATGTCATCTTGACTACTTACATGAATCATCTACACAAGCAAAAAAAAACAACTATATGTTGTAAGTGTCTTATAACATGATGAAGTTGTGTGAGATGGTTGGAATTCATGTTCACCTTTATAATATGTGATAGAGGATACGGAAGAATGATGAGCAGTCCTCATGCTGTGAGTTTTTAAACATCGGTATTGACCACATTCAGGTTTATAGATTAGATTTGGTTGTCAGTTTTATTCTAACAAAGGCGCTCTGCTTATGTACTAGGTCACACAACGCGCGTTTATATCAAATAGCTCCAGCAAACAAATCACATAATACCATGATTTTCGCTAAAAAACAGGCGCTCTGCTTACGTACTAGGTCACACAACGCGCTTTTATATCAAATAGCTACAGCAAACAAATCACATAATACCATGTTGTTCGCTAAAAAACAGGTATGTTACGAGAATGCCTTTTCATTGATTAGATAACACTAGACATAATATGTAATTAAGCAACTGTTTACATGCAAAGTATCCACAAAATTAGACCATACTTAGATTCCATTACAGGATACCCCCATACCTAACCAGACCAGCAAAAGACTATGCCCAAAAAACTAAATTTGTGAATACCAGCCAACAAAAGCTTAATATGGTTGCCCATTCAGCCATTCGATGAACTTCCGGACCTCAGCTGCCCGGGTCTGTTTCTTCGAAACAGTTGCCAGAATCTCTGCGATTTCTGCTGAGTCCTGGATCTGCATGTTTGTCAGTTCCGCAATGCTCATCACAGCAGAATCAAAAGGGAACATCTGTTTTAGCTCTTCAATCACAAAGTCCCTTTCAACTATACGAGACCTGATTTCTTGCCCTTTCTTCCTGAGCTCAAGCTCATCCAACAACAAAGCACTTTCCTCTATCTTAAACTTTTCGATCATCATATCCTTCACATAGCTTGACCCAGCAACACCAGCAAGCTCTTTGCAAAATGGCAAGGGAGTTGTCATATATATATATATATATATATATATATATATATATATATATATATATATATATATATATATATATATATATATATATATATATAACAATTAGGGTTTTTGTGTGTTTGTGTGTTTAAATAGCAGCTGCAAGTGTCTTAAAATTCGTGAATGGCTATTAATACAACATTTAAAAGGCTGAAATCTTTAATTGCAACTCTTGAGCCACTCCCCATGAATAGTAAACCATCATTGCTAATGCGTGAATATAACCCAATATTTCACATCTCCAACAGTTTGACCAGTACATTTGAAAAAATCCAATTAATGAACCAGAATATACAATCATGCCAAGCAAAACAGATAGATAGATGCATGCAACCTGTTTCTGAAAATAAGCAAGAAACTTTTCAGTTGTTCCGACACATTTATAACCTGTTTTTTCTTTTTTTTCCATCTAACTGTTCAAACTTCAATTGCAGCAAAGTGATATCTGAGTGTTTGGATTCGGCATGAAAAGTATGGCAGCGAGATTATTCAATGTAAGCCTTGAATGCTATTTTTATATTTCTGCAGTTTAAAAATTTATTGTAGTTCTCATATAGTATATACGAATACAGATATTGTATAATAGTTAAAAGAAAATTGTGATGATAACCTCAATGACTGAAACAGTATTTGCTGTTGCATGTTGACAGGGATGATAGCTGATGACTTAAGGGAAAGCTGCCAACCATGCATTCTCAAAAACAAAAAATACTTACCTGAGGGGAAGCCTTATGACTCACTGCTGGAGAAAGTTATACGGCTGTATATTATTTACAACCATGTAAAAATTCTTTTGCAAGTTTGTCGATTATTACTACCTCTAAACACTTTGGTCTTAGTACAATACAAAGATCATTATGTATTTTAATAAATGACTAAAATTGTTGCTTAGTACTGTATGATTGCTAGATGATGCAGGAAACATCTAGCTTTTTTCTGATTCAATAAGATCCTAAGTTTCATTTGGTTTGTCCTTCTTTTAGTTTGTAATTCTTTTAGTTTACTTTGATTTTTAATGGATCTTTCACTTATAGCCGCATAAGATAGATTAACACCAAACCGATAATAGTTTTGAAAGTTCTATTTCCTGTACATGATCAACAAGATGAAACTTAATACTTTACCTATGATACAAAAAAAAGTTTAACGTAAATACCACACAAGCAATAATACGCAACGAATTGTAGTGACAGAGAAACTAAAGTAAACATTACTTTGCCTGACTGAATAAAAATATTACGAAATTAATAGCCGTGTAATCACTGAAAAAACACTTAGCCGGATAAACAGACATGCCGACAACGCGGCGACCGTCTCCAAACTTGTATCAATATATACCTTTATAATAGAAACACAAGCAATATCAATATATACCTTTATAATAGCTGCAAGTCACAACTAGTTTCACCAACCATCCTTAGACTAAAAATACAAGACTTGGCTTATTATTTGAACAAAAGCTCTATCAAAATTTACATTTTACTATTTGATTGAGTTTAAATTGTCTGGATTCCGAGTGGGTTGGGCTCAGAAATAAAATCAATTAGGAGCAATTTGCTGGGGATCTAGCTGGAAATCTAAGGTGGTTCCTTGATTTGGTCAAGTCGAAAAATTCAAAAGGTCAACCAACCGACCGGTCAATTTTTGGGTCGGATCGGGTCCAATATTACAAGATGCGATAATAAGAAGAAAAAAAATTTAACTTAGAATTGTAATATAACAGTTAATACGTTTACAATTTCACTTTCACTTGCGTCTTAGAAACTAAAAATAATAAATAAACAAAAGAACAAATAACTTAGAGGGCACGGAGTAATAACGTAGCAACGCAATTTCATTTGAGGTGTCCATTTTTAACGCCGTTAAAGCGTTATCACCACTCCCAGCTCGTTCACGTTGTTGTTGCGTTGTAACTTACGTTGCTAGCCTAATGCAAGTTATAACATAACTTGGCTCCAAGTTATCACTCCCCCATTTTGTTTTGTTCCAAGTTACCTGAATGTTGTTTCCATTTTTTATTTTTTTTAAAATGGTCCAAAAATGTGGTATTATTTGGTGTTAAAATGATGTGACGCTGACGTAACGGGGTTTTTAGTGTTACCTCAAATTATCACTCCCTGTGCTCTTACAATTGGATTGGTGAATGAAATCTGTAAGTAGATTGAGTATCCATCATTTGCTTCCCTTAGTTGCTCCGCAAGACCACAACTGCCAATAATGACTTTGCATGCCTGTTTATTTAAGCTAATTATTAACTAATATATGGGCTAATCATTTGGGTTATTTGATATTTGGGCTAAGGATATTTTATACTAAAAATTAAGTATTTTTCAAAAAAATTTATAAGAGCAATTTCATATATATCTAAAAGAAACTTCAAAATTCCATATTTTTTCAATACATGCTTTAAAAGCATTGTATTCATGCATTGAAAACTTGTCATTTGGGTAAATATGGAATTTTGAAATTTCTTTTAGGTATATATGAAATTATCCCAAATTTATAAGATAGTTCTCAAATAATTTCTAAGGTTAAGTTATTTATTACATTGTTTTTAAAAGATTTCGTCGTGTAAGATGGTTCCTGAAAACCGCCTCACAACACATAGATTCGCCTCTGGGAGCAAAAGATTTTTTTTTTTTTCATCTAGATTAGGTGACTTATTATTTACTTGTGATAGATTGGTCGGGTGATATAGCTTGATTTGTATCACATGCACTTCTATACCAAAAATTAGATATTTTTATGGATAGAAAGCCTAAAAAGATAGTTAAAAGGCACTATCAATAAACTTTATTTATGTTTTCTTTTATGTAAAATAGGACAATATTTCATTAAATTAAAGCCTAGCTAGGGGCTCGAGACATGGTTTCCGAGCGAGGCTATAGGTTCGAGCTTAAGAAAAGCATCGGCTAACATGTGACCAAGCTGCACTTGAGCCGGGGTGCTAAGGTGTAGCTTATCTTCTAGCAACGGCAATCGCTTGGCATCCACACATTTTACTTTCCGAAGCTTTGTTCCCAATTGTGCTTTCCTCACAGTTTCCACGTATGGTCCTTGTCCTGAAGCTAGAGCCACCTGGACCATCAAAAACCCACGCCAAAACAGTTATTACATGTTTTTCTCTAGGACAAAATATAATGGACCTTCAAACTCTGCTTCTGATCTTTTTATCTGACCTCCACCTCAATTAACTCGACTAATTTGTATTATAAGTATTAAGTAACTACTTTAATAAATCATATATGACTTTACAATAACTAGCTACATCAGTCTTACAATATATAAATAACATTAAAAATTGTTTACTAAATACAAAATATATAAACCAATTCAAAAGTCAGGTTACCTGAATTATAGGCAGCAACGGAGATCTGAGATCAGCACGCAAATTATTGAACAAATTAGCTAGCCTTCTCTTGTACATAGTCGCATCCATTATACTCACCGTATCACTCTCGCCTTGAAACCACAAAATCCCGCGAATCACACCACCACCTCTCCGAGCCATTCTAGCTCGCCTCAAAAGCTGCTTATACAGGAATCCTCCCTTCCCCCAGTCGCTAATCTTGGTCCCCATTGGCCCTCCAACTGCGCATGGGACCAAACCTAGTAGTCCCATGCGCGGTGCTCTTTGCAACACGCTGTTGGCGAAGGACATCCCAGGACCTAGCCCACAAGTTGCGTGGACATCAATGTCTTTATGGAGAGGGTCACGAGCCTCGACCCAAGTGAGATTGGCTGTTAGTCTGAGGATTAAGTGGTTCGGTTGGGATTGAAGGGGAACAACACCGTCCCAGGTGTTGTTTAGGACACCACCTCGTCCGGACATGTTGCTTTGTCCGGCGAGAATGATGATGTTTTTTCCAGCATAGGCTGCATTGACTAGATGCAAAATCAGGCATACTAAGGCTAACATTGTGGTTTATTTTGATAAATGGATGCGATCTAGTTTAAGGTAATTGTTGTTATCTGAATGATGTGGGGTAGTTTGCTGACTGCTTGCACGTTTTCCAAAATGTTCGAATCTTTGAAAATATAATTTTTTTTTAAGGCGACTTTCAATTTTTTTGTTAGAGTTGTACCCGCCACATCAGCATGCCTTCATCCACCACATACCCAGATTATGTTGTCTGAACCGAGTCCACGCTGGCGCAGTTGGTATTAAACGGCTTCCGCCCGGAAACTGTACCACCTCCACACGAGTTTTCTCGCTGGAGTAATGGTCGAATGAAAACCGGGGCCGGCTCGGATTCGAACCTCTGCAACTATTGGCTCAAAGGTTCTCCTCTTCATTACCTAATATCATCAGAGCTTGTGATCCCCAAGTGAGGACTACCCGGTCAGTCACCCAAACCGGTACTACTCTCACCTGGGCTCGCTTAACTGAATAAGCCTAACCCATTGGACCACAAGCCCTAACAATTGAAATGGGAAAAGTTATCCGGACCCTCGAGGTATCCAATGACTGGACACATCGCTGACATGTATGGTGTGTATCGCGAGTTGTACGGTTTGACCAAACTTTCCTGCTGTGACAATATAGAAAGGGTTTATATAGCATGACTCAATTGAAATATTTAATATTCGTATGTTGATACATACGTGTAAGGGTGTTCATGGGTCGGGTAATAAACCGAAAACCGAACCGAAAAAAAACCGAGCCGAACATATAACCGAACTGAACTTTTTAAAACCGAACCGAACCGAATTAAAAATTCGATTTTTGGTTTGGATATGGGTTTAGCTATCTGAACCGAAAACAGAATTTATATAAATTATAGTATATATTTTTATATATTTATATTGTTTATATATAAAAAATGTTTATTAAAATTTTATACTAATACAAAAACATTTTTTTATGCTTGAAATATTTTTTTTCTCAAAAATATATATAATTAAATTTAAAAAATATATAAATAGTGTAATTCAAGTACAAATTTCGGTTTTCGGTTTTGACCCATAACCGAACCGAACTTCGATTCAGTTCTCGGTTCGGTTTGCTTATAGATATTTTCGGTTCGGTTCAATTTTCGGTTATGACCCAAAAATTTTTTTTAACCGAACAACCCGAACCGAATAAACCGATTAACCGAGAACCGAACCGGTGAACACCCCTACATACGTGGGAATAGGGCTGAGCAAACGGACCGGCCGGACCGGACCGACCGACAAAACCGACCGGACCGAGACCGACCGGACCGGACCGACCACATTCGGTCCGGTCCTCGGTCTAAGCTTTTTGCCAAATTCGGTCTCGGTCCGGTCGGTCCGGTCCGGTCCGGTCCGGACCGACCAAAAACCCGAAAAAACTTGCCTAATTGGACCGGACCGACCGAAGACCGACCGGACCGAGACCGGACCGAGACCGGACCGACCATATTCGGTCCGGTCTCGGTCTATGGTTTTCCGGTTCTCGGTCTTCGGTCCGGTCCGGTCTTGGCCGGTCCGGTCCGGTTTCCGACCGATGATCACCCCTACGTGGGAATAGAGGTGCAAATCGATACCCGATTTTTTTTAAACGGCGGTTAAACCGGACCCGGTTTTTATCATAACCGGTTATATTAAAACCGGTCCAGTTTTTTTTAACCGAACCAGTTAGACCGGTTATAGGTTTTTATACCCAATCGGTTATATAACCGGGTATACCCGGTTTGAAAAATAAAACCGGTTTTATATATATATATATATACATATATATATATATATATATATATATATATATATATATATATAGACACACACACGTGGCCAGTTTAAAAAAAAAATCAAAAGTTACCGTTATAAATTTAACCAGTTTTAACCGGTTTTACCCGGTTATGTCCGTTTTTTTTTTTTTTTTTTTTTTTTAATTTAGAGCCGTTTTAAAAAAATGAAATATAGCCGTTAACCGGATTTAACTGGATTTAAACGGTTTTACCCGGGTTTTTTTCGGGTTTTTTTGGGTTTTACCGAGGCTTACGGCTAGTTAGCCAAAGAGCCGTTTTTTTTTTTTTTTTTTTTTTTTTTTTAATGTTTTTAGCAACTATAAATAGAGGTAATGAGTTGGGGTTGAAAACACATAAAAAAACAATCTCATTTCTTTCCTTAACCTCTGAAAAACGCTCTAATATCGCTAATTCGCTATAATGGAAAACGCACAATCACAACAAGCTTCCACTACTCCCTCCTCCGTTGCTACTAGCCGAAAACAACATTACACAAATAATGATGTTGAGAAAATTAGATCAAACTGTAACACCCCCAATTCATGGTTGCAGCGAAATTCAAACTGGGTGTTACTCGACGGCACAATAGTCACAATAATAGAAAACGAACTCCAATTGAGTCGTTTTAAAAGATTTATCATTCAAATTGTATAAATATCAGAGATTACAAAATGAGGTCCCAAATGGTTCCATGTTTACAATTTACATTAAATGAGTTTTTGAATGATAATAAAATTTATAGCCCTCTTGAGTATCCGTGCCCTTCCGTGCCATCCTTGATCGTCATGAACCTGAAATACATGCTTGAGAGGTCAACACAAAGGTTGAGTGATATTCATAGAGTTTGTTTAATGTTTGAACACAATATGTTGGTAGTGTGAGCTATAGACTCACACCAATGTTTAGAAAACAAAACAGTTATTATCATTACTAAGCTTATGACACCAAAACGTTAACGTGTACCAATATCGATCGGCAGATTTATCCCGGTAGGTACTTTGCTGTCATACCCATGTCTCAAATATTAATGCATTTGCATGAACTTAGTCAATACAAATGGGATTCGTCATTCCCAATAGGCCTATTCACAATATTTGCGCTCACTATTGCTAGTGATTAAAGGGTTCATAATAAGGGATCTCGGTTTAGCAAGGCTGGTACTTAGTGATAATAAAACAATCAGGCAAGCATACAATTTAAAAACATTGTGCTTGGTTAAAATAGCATGTATTCCCCCCAAGGGTTTGTAAAACAATTAAGTAATGGAAAGTGGGGCTATGAACTCACCTTGAGTTGGATGATGTATAATGAGAATGATGGATATGCCGTAAGAACTTCTATGAGCAACCTAGAATAATTGTTGTAACTTAGGTTTGGAATAATGTCTAAGGAAACATAAACATGCCAATATATATCTTGCATTTAGTCCATGATGTGGTACTTTGTATAGTGTAAGTATATGAAAAGAAATGGTTCATGAAACATGTATAGTTTATATATCGTTTACTACCGTTCGGGCCGACATAATTCAGAAGTCATGTAGTAAACGTTCGAGGAGCCAGGACACTTTAATTCGTAAATCCACAACTCATCTCGACGGCTTACATAATGAACTCCTCACATAAGGCTCCCTACTATTGTAGTAGTTGATAAAGTATATATATATATATATAAGTTTTAATCCGAAAAGTTACATGTCCGATATTTGAATAAACTTAGGAAAGTTTATCTTTACATGAAGATTGTTATTAGGGTAAGTTTCTTATAACTTGTATCCCATGGTTCTTTTAGATGAAGTAGATCAAAATTGTATGTTTAAGTTATCGCCAACTTCTCTAGTTCATGTATTTGCCTTGGTAAGTTTATAGGGTCGTTAGCTCATGTTTTCGCCTTGATATGCTGATATGGTCATTTAGTTCATGGCCTTGCCTTGACCTTTGGTCATTGTTTCATGGTATTGAGACTAATCCTTGGCTTTAGCCATGGTTGTGGTCTTGAATCTAGGTCATAAGACCTCTTGGTCTTTATAAACCATAACCTTTATATAATGACTTTGGTCTAAAAATGGGCTGTTAAGAATTTGAAGAAAATATCACTCGGAAAGCGTTTTCAGGGCTCGAGCTTCTTTAATCCTGAATGAAAACAACGTTCCGGACAACTTTCGTGTTTTAACTTTTTGATGAATCATACCAGAAGTGCCGCTTTCAAAAAGTCAGAATGCAAAACAGTAGGGTGTAGGCAGTCTTGCCGTTTTGTTTTCGCTAACTTCTTATGGCCATAACTTTTGACTCGTGTACTCGTTTTAAGTGGTTCAAATTGCTATGTTTTCCTTTTGAAGTACTTTATAACAGTAAGTAAGTGTCCAATATCATAGTTGTATTATTTTGGTTGTGGTTCTCCATAAAAGTCACTAGTTTACTTGTTTAAATAACATAAGTTAACAATCATTTCCAATAACTTGTTTTACTCATTTTTATACATCATGGACATGATCACAAGACAAAATATAGCATAAATGATATGTAAATAACATGATTATGATATTTAACAAGAAGCATGTTAGGGTTTGGCTTACAACTTTTGGCTTTCAAATAAGAAAGGAAGTTAACATGTAAGGTAAGGACTTTGATAGACTTTAGCTTCACCCTACTTCACTTCAAGCAATCTTTCTACACTTGTATTCTTGAAAGAGAGATGATGAAAGTTGAGGTGACTTGAGTAGATTCAAACTCAAGAGAAATCACCAAAGTTTCTAGGGTTTGGAAGTAGTTTGATGAATCAAAACCAAACTAGTGTTTATATGTTGTTGTAGCACTTGAATCTTGTATGAAACTTGGAAGAAATTAGCTAATGAAAGGGTGTTGGTGTGTGTGTGATATGGGATAGCCAAGGAGGGGGAGGGGGTATTTATATGCCTTGGAGGAGGTTAGAAACTTAACTAGTCAACCCTTGGAGGCCAAGTTCTACACTTGTAACCAATCTAAGGCTAAATGCATGAGATTAAGTCACCTATGGGCTGAATCCCCCCCTAAGTCGGTTCATGAGGCTTGGGGAGCAAGAGTTGGCTTTTAGATGATATTATCCAAGTTATTGAGTTAGTTTTGGCTCCGTAAGATGCTAACCGTAAAGGGTTAATCCACGAAACGTAAAACCGGGTATCGTAAAAATACGAAATTTGGAAGAATGGTTAAAATTGTCAAAATACTCCATAATAAAATATAAAATGAGTGGTAGGTTCCATTGGGGTGCTAAAACCCTGCTAAAACTGGAAACACGGGTCTAAAACGCGTAATACGTAAAATGTACGAATATTGCGTAAAATTGAGAAAAGTAAAATGTTACTTTTCTAATAGGATAAAAATGATTTAAAATGACTTATAATGTCTAGACTGGGCTCAGTCTAGTGTCGGTTGGTATTAAATATCTTTTAGACATCAAACCGTAAGCCTAAAAATCAAAGAATGACTTATAAAATCAAGGAATGATTTTTGGTCAAAGGAGGACGGAAAAATATGTTGACTTTTTCTAATAAGTTGAAAACTTAAATCGTCTTAGAAATGCGGTGCAGGTATAGGCTAAGTTTACGGCTGAGTAAAAACGCTTAAAAACTGAAAATTCCAGTTTTTCACGGCCGAGGCTTATTTTGGTCATGTTTTTCACACTCATGATTAATTCTCAAATAAATCATGAGTGTGTCAAACATTTTTCTGATGCGGGGTCACTTAACGCGGTCGAGTTTCGTTGTGCGTAGAATTTTTGAATGACGTTTTACCCTAAAACGTGTAATTCCTTATTAACTTTCACGAAAATGATCTGATGAGTGTCAAACTTTTAATTTTCCATGAAAATGATTTATCACTCGAGGCCAAGAAACGAAAATTAAATTTCGGGAAAAATGAATAGTAAAAGTGAATAGTGAAATTTTCGGGAATAGTAGTTAACCTGAAAATGTGAATTGTTACAGTCTCTACCCCTTACGGGGAACTTCGTCCCGAAGTTCTATGTGTGGTATATGTTGGAGTCATGTCGATGAAAAGGTGTGGTTACTTATGAGGACTAAATTCTGGGATTACTAGTTATGCAGTTTGATTTGTCATTTTAGTGTATGGCGTAGGATGAGGCTTGCTTTTATGTAGGTAGGGTAAGAGTGATTAATAGAGATTCATATAATATTCGAATATCAAAGGAAATTGATATAGCAGTCGAATATTAATAGGAATTGATATAGTAGTTGTACAGAAATTGATATAGCAGTCGAATATTAATAGGAATTGATATAGTAGTTGAATATCAATGGAAATTGGGATAGTAGTTGCAATCATAGCCTAGTAGGTAATCGGTTGTTGTACCTAGTGTTTATTGACTTCATACTTATGTTATTTCGGATACTAATAAGCCCAGTTGTTTTATAATTCTTTATTTACATAGAGAGGCATCCCAAACAATGTAAATAGGGAAATATAAACTTATGGTTCGGTGATTTACAATTTCTTTATTTAAATGAAAAGGCATCCCAATCCATTCAAATAATTACAAATCATCCTACTTAAGAATTCCCAACACAACATTCACAATTAGCCGGTGAGTTACAAGGTAATGTATTATGAGATGATACTGGTGTTCCAAAAGTACAAGATGAATATTTAATCTTGTAAAGCTGATGAGGGTACTTGTGGTGTAACTAAGGATGATTTGAGCTTTAAAAGTGGATCAAGATCTGTTAATGAGTTTGTGGTTGCAACGGTTGTGAAGATAATGATGTGATATGTTGATGAACAAAAGTGTGTAGTGTATGCTTAACATTAATACTCTTAGGTATAGATGTTTAGTTTGTTTTGAAAATCTTAAGAGATTTTAAAGGTTTATGATGGAATGGTATCCTTAGGACCTAAACAGGATAGTACTTCTATAGGATGAAGAGAATAATTGATAACTATCCCATGATAGTAGTTCGGATTATCTCATAAATGAAAATTTTCAAGAATGAATTTAGATCATACAAATAAGGTGTTAAGATCTTGCTGAGTGGTAAGGCACTATCGTGTCTCTAGATTGTTTTAATGTATTCTGGTGGTTTATCGAGTTCATGTAGGAAATTAACCTGAACATAACCCTAGTACAACTATTCTCAGTATTTGAAAATTTTAAGCCGAATATAGTTAGTCAGACTATATTCCACTGTCCCTAGGTTAAATATAGGTGACTAGTCTATATTTAGCCAAGGTTCGATAAAATTTTCAAATACCTAAATTAGGTATACTTGTGATATGTCCGTTGCTTTCGGGAAACTGTCCACTAAACAAAGGCGATGTCAAACCCTTCAGTTGCAAGTCCCGCCCATACAAGACTTGTAACCCATGTTTTCACATTCCATCGCATAGAAGATAGTACGGGTAGGTACGTGTGGAAAGGAAGTTTTAAGTAACAGTCCATACTTGGCCAGGATCACGAGCTTTTAACAATGAAGGTTTCAGAAGAAAACTTTGATGAATGTAGAGCTGAATTTCAGCTTTTGAAGGTGATGGCTTAGTTTATCCTTTAGAAATCTCATATTCTATTTAGAAATCGATAGATTGTGATGGGTTTTTGATGTCATATGAAATGATATTGATGATGTGATGGAATGATTCTAGAGACCATTGTGCAAAACACAATGTCTCGGAAGTAGGTTAGACCATTGTGCAATTCACAATGTCTGGGAAGTAGGTTAAACCATTGTGTGACTCAAAACATTTGAGAAATGATTAAGACCATTGTATAATACAATGTCTTGGAAAATAGGAAAGACCACTGGAATCAGTTACAATGTCTTGGACATAAAATGTTGGAGTAGGAACATGATTGGGAGAATCTGGTTGTGTCGTAATGCCCTAGAATAGGCATACGCAGATATGTTTAGTCCATTGTTTAGATAAATGATTGAAAATAAACCGAGTTTATATATCAATATACTAATATGTTCTTGTAGTATAAAATGCTTACGGGAAAATGCTCAATTATGTTTAGGGTACATATATTAATATGCAATTATGTTTGTGTAGCATAAAAATGTCTACGGGGAAATGCTCAAAATGGGTATATATGAATATACTAATATGTTTGTGTAGCATAACATGCTTACTAAGTCCATAATCGTCTGGAGAATGGAAGACACGGAGAGCAGAAGGCTATAAAATGTTTTTGCTTGTATGTGTGGTTATAGTTTAGGTCTCAATTAGACCCGTTTCTCTATAACCATGGCTCTGATACCAATCTGTAACACCCCCAATTCATGGTTGCAGCGAAATTCAAACTGGGTGTTACTCGACGACACAATAGTCACAATAATAGAAAACGAACTCCAATTGAGTCGTTTTAAAAGATTTATCATTAAAATTGTATAAATATCAGAGATTACAAAATGAGGTCCCAAATGGTTCCATGTTTACAATTTACATTAAATGAGTTTTTGAATGATAATAAAATTTATAGCCCTCTTGAGTATCCGTGCCCTTCCGTGCCATCCTTGATCGTCATGAACCTGAAATACATGCTTGAGAGGTCAACACAAAGGTTGAGTGATATTCATAGAGTTTGTTTAATGTTTGAACACAATATGTTGGTAGTGTGAGCTATAGACTCACACCAATGCTTAGAAAACAAAACTGTTATTATCATTACTAAGCTTATGACAACAAAACGTTAACGTGTACCAATATCGATCGGCAGATTTATCCCGGTAGGTACTTTGATGTCATACCCATGTCTCAAATATTAATGCACTTGTATGAACTTAGTCAATACAAATGGGATTCGTCATTCCCAATAGGCCTATTCACAATATTTGCGCTCACTATTGCTAGTGATTAAAGGGTTCATAATAAGGGATCTCGGTTTAGCAAGGCTGGTACTTAGTGATAATAAAACAATCAGGCAAGCATACAGTTTAAAAACATTGTGCTCGGTTAAAATAGCATGTATTCCCCCAAAGGGTTTGTAAAACAATTAAGTAATGGAAAGTGGGGCTATGAACTCACCTTGAGTTGGATGATGTATAATGAGAATGATGGATATGCCGTAAGAACTTCTACGAGCAACCTAGAATAATTGTTGTAACTTAGGTTTGGAATAATGTCTAAGGAAACATAAACATGCCAATATATATCTTGCATTTAGTCCATGATGTGGTACTTTGTATAGTGTAAGTATATGAAAAGAAATGGTTCATGAAACATGTATAGTTTATATATCGTTTACTACCGTTCGGGCCGACATAATTCAGAAGTCATGTAGTAAACGTTCGAGGAGCCAGGACACTTTAATTCGTAAATCCACAACTCATCTCGACGGCTTACATAATGAACTCCTCACATGAGGCTCCTTACTATTGTAGTAGTTGATAAAGTATATATATATATATATATATATATATATATATATATATATATATATATATATATATATATATATATATATATATATATATATAAGTTTTGATCCGAAAAGTTACATGTCCGATATTTGAATAAACTTAGGAAAGTTTATCTTTACATGAAGATTGTTATTGGGGTAAGTTTCTTATAACTTGTATCCCATGGTTCTTTTAGATGAAGTAGATCCAAATTGTATGTTTAAGTTATCGCCAACTTCTCTAGTTCATGTATTTGCCTTGGTAAGTTTATATGGTCGTTAGCTCATGTTTTTGCCTTGATATGTTGATATGGTCATTTAGTTCATGGCCTTGCCTTGACCTTTGGTCATTGTTCCATGGTATTGAGACTAATCCTTGGCTTTAGCCATGGTTGTGGTCTTGAATCTAGGTCATAAGACCTCTTGGTCTTTATAAACCATAACCTTTATATAATGACTTTGGTCTAAAAATGGGCTGTTAAGAATTTGAAGAAAATATCACCCGGAAAGCGTTTTCAGGGCTCGAGCTTCTTTGTTCCTGAATGAAAACAGCGTTCCGGACAACTTTTGTGTTTTAACTTTTTGATGAATTGGACCAGAAGTGCCGCTTTCGAAAAGTCAGAATGCAAAACAGTATGGTGTAGGCAGTTTTGCCGTTTTGTTTTCGCTAACTTCTTATGGCCATAACTTTTGACTCGTGTACTCGTTTTAAGTGGTTCAAATTGCTATGTTTTCCTTTTGAAGTACTTTATAACAGTAAGTAAGTGTCCAATATCATAGTTGTATTATTTTGGTTGTGGTTCTCCATAAAAGTCACTAGTTTACTTGTTTAAATAACATAAGTTAACAATCATTTCCAATAACTTGTTTTACTCATTTTTATACATCATGGACATGATCACAAGACAAAATATAGCATAAATGATATGTAAATAACATGATTATGATATTTAACAAGAAGCATGTTAGGGTTTGGCTTACAACTTTTGGCTTTCAAATAAGAAAGGAAGTTAACATGTAAGGTAAGGACTTTGATAGACTTTAGCTTCACCCTACTTCACTTCAAGCAATCTTTCTACACTTGTATTCTTGAAAGAGAGATGATGAAAGTTGAGGTGACTTGAGTAGATTCAAACTCAAGAGAAATCACCAAAGTTTCTAGGGTTTGGAAGTAGTTTGATGAATCAAAACCAAACTAGTGTTTATATGTTGTTGTAGCACTTGAATCTTGTATGAAACTTGGAAGAAATTAGCTAATGAAAGGGTGTTGGTGTGTGTGTGATATGGGATAGCCAAGGAGGGGGAGGGGGTATTTATATGCCTTGGAGGAGGTTAGAAACTTGACTAGTCAACCCTTGGAGGCCAAGTTCTACACTTGTAACCAATCTAAGGCTAAATGCATGAGATTAAGCCACCTATGGGCTGAATCCCCCCCTAAGTCGGTTCATGAGGCTTGGGGAGCAAGAGTTGGCTTTTAGATGATATTATCCAAGTTACTGAGTTAGTTTTGGCTCCGTAAGATGCTAACCGTAAAGGGTTAAGCCACGAAACGTAAAACCGGGTATCATAAAAATACGAAACTTGGAAGAATGGTTAAACTTGTCAAAATACTCCATAATAAAATATAAAATGAGTGGTAGGTTCCATTGGGGTGCTAAAACCCTGCTAAAACTGAAAACACGGGTCTAAAACGCGTAATACATAAAATGTACGAATATTGCGTAAAATTGAGAAAAGTAAAATGTTACTTTTCTAATAGGATAAAAATGATTTAAAATGACTTATAATGTCTAGACTGGGCTCAGTCTAGTGTCGGTTGGTATTAAATGTCTTTTAGACATCAAACCGTAAGCCTAAAAATCAAGGAATGACTTATAAAATAAAGGAATGATTTTTGGTCAAAGGAGGATGGAAAAATATGTTGACTTTTTCTAATAAGTTGAAAACTTAAATCGTCTTAGAAATTCGGTGCAGGTATAGGCTAAGGTTACGGCTGAGTAAAAACGCTTAAAAACTGAAAATTCCAGTTTTTCACGGCCGAGGCTTATTTTGGTCATGTTTTTCACACTCATGATTAATTCTCAAATAAATCATGAGTGTGTCAAACATTTTTCTGATGCGGGGTCACTTAACGCGGTCGAGTTTCGTTGTGCGTAGAATTTTTGAATGACGTTTTACCCTAAAACGTGTAATTCCTTATTAACTTTCACGAAAATGATCTGATGAGTGTCAAACTTTTAATTTGCCATGGAAATGATTTATCACTCGAGGCCAAGAAACAAAAATCAAATTTCGGGAAAAATTTCAGGAAAAATGAATAGTAAAAGTGAATAGTGAAATTTTCGAGAATAGTAGTTAACCTGAAAATGTGAATTGTTACACAAACTACCTGAAAAGGTGATGTGTGGTCTAATTACGAGTTGTGTATTATGAAAGATCATAATGAAAGGGCGCGTTGCAAGAAATGTGGGAATTTTTATAGCGCCGGGTCTAACACTACACTTGTGAGTCATTTGGGTAGTTGTAAGGCGGTTCGAAATGATATGTCGCTTGGTACTATTGGTGCGGATGGTCAAGTTTTTATATATGATGCGGATGCGCTTCGACTTGATTTTACGAAGTTTGTCATTCAACAAGGGCTTCCATTCAACCACTTCGATAACGTCAAGCTTACGGAGATCATCAAAAGGAGGCTACAGCCGCGGTATCAACATGTAAGTCGTACTACTCTTAGAAGTGATGCTTTTAATTTATAGAAAACGGCTAAAAAGGATATTATTGATGGTTTTCGTGAATATAAATATGGTGTTGCTATAACTACGGATACTTGGACCGCACCACATGGTACGGCAAATTCTTTTCTCGCCGTTACGGCTCATTGGTTTAATCCCGAATCTTGGTTATTAATGAAACGGACAATTGCTTTTAAACTATTTGGTTATCCTCATACGGGATCTAATTTAAGAAAAATTTTACATGACACTTTAATTGAATATAATTTAGATGATAAAGTTTTTACGATTTCACTAGGTAATGCATCAAATAATACTAAAGCTATGGAATTGTTAAAATTACGTATAAAACCTATTTTAGATGGTGCTTTTTTTCATTCCCGTTGTGTTGCTTATGTTATAAATTTATCCGTACAAGCGGCTTTAAAAATATGTGATAGTTTAAAGATGAAATTTAGGAATTTATTAGTAACTATATATAGTGTGAGCAACAAACGACAAACTAACTATAAACGTTTTCGAAAAATGTGTAATGAACAATCCCTAGGACCTTACTTTGATAATAATACTAGGTGAAATTCTACTTGCATAATGTTTGAAAATATATTATGATTGGATAATTGTATTGTTTAAATAAAAGTTATGAGAATATTGTTTAATTATATGTTTGATAATTAACAATTTTATTAAATAAATGTTCGAAGTTTTTAGTCAAATTCCGGAAAAAAACGAACCAAAAAAAAAGAACCGCTAAATAACCGATAAAAAATCTGAATCCGAATATTTTTAACCGAAAAAAGCGAACCGGTAAAAAACCGAAAAAACCCGATTCCGAAAATTTATAACAAAAAAAAAACTGATTCCGAACATTTGTAACCGAAGAAAACCGATTCCGAAAAACCGAAACCGAACCGAAACTGGTTATTGGAAAAACTGGTTTTTTTATAACTGGTTATTAAGAAACCAAAAACTGAAAAAAACCGATTTTTTTCACCTCTACGTTGGAACTAACATGGACAGTAATTTTGTTAATGGACTACCATACTGTATATACTTCCAAAAAAAAGCCCATACAAAGTCTTAAAAATAAAACCTTTAAATTGCTCATAGAGTTTTTCATATTATTTAGGGATTTTATACGTGGAGGCCACTTAAGTTTTAACTTTCTTTCAATGAGGCCGTCTATTTATGAAAACTAACTTATAGGCATGGACGGACACACATGTATGCAGGGTGTGGCACGGGCTACACCTGATTTTAGATCACGAAATGCAAAAAGATTTCGAAACTCTCATTTTTTTGGTATGTGCAACCCCCAAATTATATTTGCTACTTTCGTTTTTTACGGTGTAACTTTAGTTAACCCAACATTTCTTTTGTGCAACACCCTCTTAAAAATCCTGAGTCCGTCCTTGGTTATAGGCCGTTTAAGTATATGTCGATTTTTATTTATACCAAATCCGTCCAAAATTACATCAAAAAATTGTATATTGACGAATGCCTCATCTGAAAAATTGAAAATTATAACAAATTAAATTATAAATATGTAATGTCTATTTGATATATCAATGATATTTTAGTCAATAAACACATTATATTGCCGGATTTGGTATAAACGAAAAGGGAAATACACTTAAATATCCTATAAGATGTTTTTAAAAAATGATCGGCCTTAATGGAAAATTATTAAAAGTTGGGTGGTCTCCATGTACAAAATCCCTATTATTATACTGAAAAATAAGATATACTATATGAAAACCTGTGAGCAAAGTTAAGTACAACTATATATCCCAAGTCAATTTGGTGTGTGATTAGGTTTATGACAAAAAAAAAAAAAAAAAAAAAAAAAAAAATCAATTGCCATTAGCATAATATCAATGCTTGAATGGTGTTCAATTCATAACATAGGATGACGAGATGTTAGTAATTAATTACATGAAACAGAAACCTTATTTTTCTCACAATAGATCCAATTCACAATAACTATTTTTGTGCATAGATATATCATATATATTCAATCCACTCAAATACATTTAGGAAAGAATGCCACCATAACAAGATGAAAAATAATTTATACCATTTCCATGAATCCGTCAGCAAGTGTAAGAAAGAATCGAGAAAACTATAATCAATGAATATATAATCGAAAATTGTGTAACAAAATCTTTAGTGGTTCTTGAAGCTTTACTCGTGACAGGTAAATGTTGAGCCTGAGGGAAGGCTTGGGCTAGCATCTCCCCAAGTTTTACTTGAGATGGTGTTGTTAAGTGCAACCTATCGGGTTCAAGCCCCAGTCCATTCGCATCCACAGTCCATAAATTTACTTGCCACATTCCTAACTGTGCCTCTCTGACTCTGCCTATGAAAGGCCCTGCACCAGATGCCAATGCCACCTGTCATAAAATAAAGTTACTTAGTACTCATATTCACTATAATTCGAGTAATGTTATATCTTTCTATTTATCCAGCTACTATTTGATTAAATGTTGATACCTGAACTATAGGCAGAGTTGGCAAACCAAGATCAGAACGAACATGATCAAAGAACCTCTCTGATCGCCGCTTGTACAACTCGGCGTCTTCTCTAGTTATCGTGTCACTTTCACCTTGATACCACAACAAGCCTTTGATAGTCCCCCCGCCTTTAACTGCAGCATGGGCCCGTTGAATCAGCTGGTTATACAGCTGACTGCCACGGGCCCACTCAGATATATTGGTTCCACCGACTGCACAAGGAACCAATCCCACCACCCCGATGCTTGAATCTTTTCGTAGCAATGAATTAGCAAATGCCATCCCAGGACCAATACCACAGGCTCTATAATAGTCAATGTCACGGTGAAGTGGCTCAGTCGCTGGTTGCCAATTGAGATCAGCACTAAGGCGAAGAATGGCGGGGTTGGGAAAAGATTGAGGTGGGATGTACCCGTCCCATTTGTCATTCACAACCCCGCCTCGCCCGGCCATGTTGCTCTGGCCGGCCAATAAGAATATGGTCTTGCCGACACTGACATCGGCAACAATGTGGTCAATGGTGGAGTAGATCACAAGACATACGTAGAAGAAAAGCATAGTGGTTGTTGAATATTGGGGTGTGGGGTATAGAAAAACTACCGTCTTTTTTAGCCCATATTCAAAGCAAGGTGGTTTGAAAATTAATGCTTTCTAGATGGGAAGTGATTTGCACACTCCCAAAAATGATTAGCACACTCAAATTTTGAGTGTGTTGACATTTATGCCCTCACATTATTTGGACTTATTCTTGTCCTGTAAGGGTATAAATGTCAACACACTCACATTTTGAGTGTGCCAATCATTTTTGGGAGTGTGCAAATCACCTCCCTTTCTAGATTAGTTTATACGGAGTATTACTTTGTAGTAGATGTGGAAATGCCAGGTCATGATCTGATTATGGCTCTCGCTTTGGTGGCTTTTAAATATTAATATACGAGTGCTCGTGCATAGCAACGAAATTTTACAACGGCGGATAAAGATGGCAATTTCTGACCCGACATGAATTAAAAAGTATTTATATTCTATTATACGGTTAAATGAGTTAAACGGGTCGACCCGAAAACCCATTTAACCTTTTTAACTCATGTAAAATAGTTTAACCCGTTAAATGGGTTAAACATGAATAAATTAAAAACTACTTAAATCAAAAACTCATGTACATTCGCCTATTAAATTGTGCATGATTTGTATCAAAAGATGGAGACTGCTACTAAATTTTATTCTAGAATAAAATAGTTTTTTTAATGTGAAATGTTACTTCAAATAAGATAGTTGATACTTTCAATTCCATCGATCTATCTTGTTTTACTTACATTCAAAAGTTTGAATTCATTAGAATACCAAAGGTCTATGTTTATTGCTAATTGCTTTTGTTTATTTTGATGTGGCTTTTGTGTACTTTGCTTTCGTCCATCCTTTGTTTCAAAGCAAAGTGTTTGCTTTTGTTTGTCTATAGGCAAAAACGCATGTACCATCAAATATATATTATCTTTTTTTTTTTTCTTTATTTCTTTAATCCAAAATGATACCCAAACAGTATATACTTTTTCACTTATTGAGGAGCTTGATGTACAAAATTACAGGCTAAGTGTGTACTATTTAAAATGGTTATTTAACCAATGCTAAAAAGTAAAAAGACCTTCTTGAATACCAGTTCCCAAGCTACCTATTCTGACAAACATTCAGGAATCACTACCGCCACTACTATCGTCGACCTTAACTTTCACGTCATTGGCCTCAAATATCATATCTAAAATATCATTGGCCTCTTTTTGTTACATGTAACAAAAAAAGTCGAAAATAGAAAGAGTAGATATGTTAGAACTACTTTGAAAACATTTACAATATTTTTATTAAGTTGATAAGGTATATTGGCACAATCACTTTGAAGCTTCTCAACCTCTTCCATCATCCAATCTTTCTCCTCCTGTTCCTTTTGAATTTCGATCACAGGTCGTCCGGAGAGTGTTTCAATCACATATTGGTTAAATAACGAGTCTTGAATCCGATCAAAAAACTTGCTGACATGGAAACTCGAAGCAAGAACTTTAATTATAAAGTTTTTAATAAACATACAAGAGTTCCCACCAAAAGACAAATCCAAACTCTAGTAACATAAGGTAGGACCTTTTTCCCGTATATGGTCCTTTTAACCTTTTTATGAAATTTAATTTGCCAAGCTAATAAAACCAAACCCAACCAAATGCAATTTTGAACTGCTCTTTTTAACCCGTAAACAATTTAAAGAACACGTTTTCTCAATAAGAAAGCGGCCATTGTTTTCCTGCTAGACAAAGGCGACAACGGCGACGGTGGTATTTTCCAGCAAGGCTGCGGGTTTTTCCGGCAAGGCGGCTGTTAAAAAACATAATTTTTGTGTTAAAACTCAGATCTAAACATAAAAAATACAGATCTATAAAAAAGAACACTCAAAAACTTAATTAATAGTCATAGATCTATTAAAACTCAAAAAATACCTCACACATAAAAAACTCTTTTGGTGGCTGTTGGTTTCGGTAGTTGGGTTGTCGGTGGTGACGTCCGGTGGTGGCGGCTCCGATGGTTTTGACGTCCGGTGAAGGTGAGGTCCGGTGGTGTTGAGGTCATGTGGTGGTGGCGAGGGCTTTGTGGTATGTGTTGTTTGTATAATTTGATGTGTGTGTGTATGTGTGTGTGTGTGTGTGTGTGTGTGTGAGAGAGAGAGAGAGAGAGAGAGAGAGAGAGAGAGAGAGAGAGAGAGAGGGTTTATATAAATTGTGTGCTTGATATAATTTTCTCAGTGATTCCAGCTGCGCGAATGATAGGTGTTTCCAGCTGGGTTTCTTGAATTAGTTGTAGAAATGGGATCCTTTCCTGCATAGTTCAAATACTTTCCAAAGCAGCCTTACTTTCAATATCTAAATACTAATTTCTGACTTTCGATTTCCATTACAAGGGCATAATAGGGATTGACCAAAATTTCAGTTTTCATATTTCACTTTGACTGTTTTCACTTTATAAGTAGTTATAAGTAGTTAAGATATGAACAATTATTTGAAATTGTTAAATAACCAATTTGAGCCCATATTGTTAAAGGCATAATTTAGTTTAATATCATCAAGACAATAAATGTTTAATAAGAGAATGTGCTAATAGTATGGGAGCAAGGTTCAAGGCGCGTCATGACGGTGTTAAAGTGCCGCAACGACGCGAGCCGTGACCTCCACGCTACGCAATACACTAAGGTGTCATTTCAAGGAGTGGCGTGAAAATGCGCGAGGCGTGACGACTTTTTAAATTTAACTCTGGTTAAAAAGGTTTTTTTTTTTTTTTTTTTTTTTTTTTTTTTTTTTTTTTTAAAGAAATGAAGAAGGTTACATTCAACGATAGTTTTTTGACTTAATTTATAACACTTTTTTATAGACTCGATATATATGAAATATGATATAATATATGAATTTATAAATATTTTTATATTTGCGCTTTATCACGCCTTAGAAAATGCTTTGGCTTCATCATATCTCCTAAGATGTGAGACTTGACTATGCCGCAACGTAATGTTTCACCCTATTTATAACCTTGGTTAAAAGAGCAAACAGTGTCACTCAACTCAAAATGTAATAAAAGAGCAAATTTAACACTAATCTTTTAAAAGTCTTTTATTTGCCACTAAACCATGTTAATTGATACATAACTATTGTTATATGAAATTTTATGTATGTGTTATTTTTGACTTAAAGTGTCATAAAAATTATGTATGTATTTCATTGTCCGGAAATATCTGAGTTTGAATAAGTATCATAATAAATTGTTTACAATGAATTTCAGCAAAACAATATAAGGCAACTTGAAGAGCGGTGAACTCGGATGATGTTAGGCTTATATCCGGTCATCTTCTATCAGAAAAAAGACCACAGTACCAATTGAAACTTTTAATTGCTCAACGAGGGTATTGAAATTTTTTTTAACTCTACCTTTTCACCAAACAAGATTTTAACAAGATGGAATGAATTTGTCCGACCAAAGTTGATATTGCTTCATGGAGCTTTGATAATAACAAAATTCCAACACATGTGAATTTAGATCGTATAAGTGTAATTACATGTTTAATGTATAACAAAAGCATATCAAGTTAAACAAACAATTGTAACCCAAAACTTAATGGACCTCAAGCCTACAATTAGATTCAGGCCATCAACTTAGTCATCCAATACTCATTTGTAGTTTGATGAGAGGCTTCTGAACGGACAAGCTTGAACAAATGTTGATGGCCGCTTCTTCTTCTTCGAGTCATCCTTCTTGTTGCTTGTTTTTTTAACAGACGCATAGTTGTTAACTGCTTGACAACTTTGATTTGTTTTTTACGACGTTTTTACGTCATGACTTGTTTTCCTTTATGTAAGAGCGACAATTTGTTAATCACCTATTGCCAACTATGACAATGATCTCTGACTATAAAAACAAATTTTTGGTACAAAGACCAATTTAATTGATTGATCGCTACATCAACATACTTTGTGTGTATTATGCCAACCAGGGTTTTATTATTCTAGGGTTTGTGAATCAAATAACAAGAAAAGAAAAATTAGTTAAACGGAATATACAAAGTAAAAGAAAATAAACATGTATCACTCCAAATCATCGACGAGTAACCGATTATCGAATGATAACAACTTTCTTAAGGCAAATGGCACAAAAAGGTAGTCAAGTCATGGGTCATTTTTGATCAAGTTATCCCACTTTTTATGGGCATAAAAAGGTAGCCTTTTTTTGTTGCTAATTTGTGAATTTTCGTTAAATATATAACGATCATCTGTTAAGTTTTACACTTTAAGTCCACCGTCGTAAACACCACCTCTAATCACCATCGCCCCCACCAATCCTGTCCACCACCACCAACCCGGCCACCCATTACCACCCACCAATACCACCACCACGAACCCAACCATCATTCTTTTACCTAAACGCCACCCATCACTGTTGTCACCACCTCTGTTACCTCCCAACCAACAATGTCATCATTACTAACCGAACCCATTGCCGTCATCAAAACTATATCCAACCACCACCGTCGTCAGTGGTTGATGGGCGGTGGGGGAGGGGTTGGTAGTGGTGTTAAAGGGGTTGGTGGTTTGCGGCGGTGGTTGGTGGTGGTGGGTGGGGTTAGAGGTGGAGGCGGTGCTAGGTAGTGGTGGTGGGCATGGTTGGTGGTGGCGATGGTGGTAGCAATGGTGATTGATGGCAGCAGCGGACTTGAAATGTAAAACTTAACGGATGATCGTTAAATATTTAACAAAAATACATAAATTGCAAAATAATGATAATAATAATAATAATAATAATAATAATAATAATAATAATAATTAAAAAAAAATAGCTACCTTTTTATGCCAAAAAAGATAGGATACATGATAGGAAATTATCCCTAACTTAAGTACATTTTTATGTCATTTGTCTATTTGGTATTGGATCAATTGTAAAGTGTGACTAATATAAAAAGTGTAGAAATCCACTTATCATCTGACAAGTGTCCCCCAACCTATTTTATTTATAAAATCCGCCTAGGGGCAAAATCGTAAAATACTCATTTTTTAATTTTCCACCTTAAATTTCAAACGCACATATCTCTTAAACGACAAACTTTCATAAAAATCGATTTCACCATAATTTTGAAAATTTGATTCTATTTAATTTGGTATAAATCTTTTTAATTATTTCAAAACTTTTTTTTGACATATTTATTAGTTCATGATTTTCTTGATGTTTTTGCTATTTTGACCTTATTTTTTACCTTAAAATTTGCCGAATCATAAAATACTTAAAACACAAAAGTTTTAGATTTTGATTCACTCTTTACACAGAAATTTGAATCACTCAAATCCGATATGATATGAGTGAGATATCACTCGTTAAAGATGACATTTTAGTCATATTTGTTGCACACAAGGTATTTGATGAAATGTCTAGCTTAGATTTTTAGTATTAAAATTACGTTAAATGCTCTAATTTTTGTACCACATCGCATTATTAATCATTTTATTAATGTAACATTCAAAAAGTGATGTTTTTTAATCATTATTATTTTAAATATACATTTAGTTTATCAATTAGTCTTTGTTCATCAATTAATTATGTTCATCAGTTAGGTTATACGTTCATCAGTTATATTATGTTTTGTTCATCAGTTAAATTATGTATTGTTCATCAGTTAGGTTATAGGTTCATCAGTTAGATTATGTTTTGTTCATCAATTAAATTATGTATTGTTCAGCAGTTAGGTTATAGGTTCATCAGTTATGTTAAAGGTTCATCAGTTAGATTATATTTTGTTCTTCAGTTAAATTATGTATTGTTCATCAGTTAGGATATAAGTTCATCAGTTAGTGCATTTAGCTCAATTTTAACACTAAAAATTTAAGGTAGACATTTCATCAAACACCTTGTGTGTAATAAACATGAGTAAAATACCATATTTAACGTGTGATATCTTACTCATATGACATTGGATTTGAGTGATTCAAAAACATGTGTAAAGATTGAATAAAAATCTATAACTTTCATGTTTTAAGTTTTTCACGATTCAACACTTATGAGGGTAAAAATAGGGCCAAAAATGCCCAAAAAATAAAGAAAATTAAGAACCATTTGATATGTTAAAAAAGTTTGAAATAATTAACAAGATTTATACCAAATTAAAGATGATTAGATTTTAAAAAATTATGGTGAAATCAGTTTTTTGTAAAAGTTTATCGTTTGAAAGTTATTTGCATTTAAAATTTAAGGTGGAATTAAAAAAACGGGTCAAATGACCAAAATGCCCTCTAACAGAAAATATTAACGAAAAAAGAGAGGGGGTGGGTGGGGGACATATGACACTAGCTTAGTGGCTTTCTAAACTTTTTAAAGTTTTTTTCTTTTTACTTGATCGCAACTCTTGTCTATTTTGTGATGATTTATACTGATACCATGTAAGATAGTTCTACTATTGAACGTTATTACATATGTGAAATTTCAGAACTATTTATAATAGACACATAGCTTTGCGAATAAACAACATAAACCTTACAACCTAATGGACATAAAGCCCACAATTAGATTTAGGGCTAGGGCGTTTTTGAAATTTTCCTTTCTAAAAAAAGCAAGTGAGACCTATTATTGTAATTTAAATTTTCAAAGAGTAGTAAATTATCATTATTATCATGTTTAGACCTTCAAATCGTTTATTCTTTTCTCATTAATTTGGTCTTGAATACGAATAATAACATATGGATATCACGTTGAGCAGGATATTTTGATTCTGATGTTATCTTAGGGTGGTGGGAGTACATCACTCACTCTCATTCCCTTCACTCACTCTCAACCAATCCCCTTGCGCCATATCATTCCCTACTTTTTTCATCACTCACCCTTCACTCACTTCATCTTTGGAGGCGCCACTTCACTCACCCTTCACTCACTTTTTTTTTTTTTTTTTAAATTCCATTAAAATTATAAAAAATGGTGGAGATTGCGAGAGGGGTTGTTGGGAGTAAAAAAATGGTGGAAATTAAGGATACCATTTCGGGGCGGTAAGGTTGTGGTTGAGAAGATTCGAAACCGGGTTGTGATTGGATTCGAGGACGAATTGTGCCTCTCGAGCCCACCTCTCGCTCCACGACCACCTCTTCTTGGATCTCTATTTTTGCCACGTTCCATACTTTTTTCTCTCGGTTTTTTTTTTTTTTTTTTTAACAGTCGATGTTGTTTTCTTACCAACACAAGACCAATTTATTAAAAAAAAAAAAAAAAAAAAAAAAAAAAAAAAAAAAAAAGCAACCGTTGTAGCACCCAACGGTCCAAAGCAAACGGTCAAAAGTCACGTCAACGTTCAAATTTTGCCTTCTTCCCGTGCGTGAGAAAGTCACTCAAAAACCTCCCCCGTGCGGTATGGTAATGGAGGCGGCGGTGTTAAGGTGCGGTAAGGCTTATTTCAATCCACCTTACCGCAGGTACTCCCACCTCCCTTACATTTTTGATCTTGCAAACACAAAATGATCGAAAGTAAGATTTCAGTCTTAACAACACGTATATGTGTTGTAGTTGAGCAAATGTCTAAGATTCATAGTTTGTTTACTACTTTATGTTTTCCAGATTCGAGTGTATTCGTTCATTATGATTACAAATAAGAGGAAAACATATACTGTGAAGGAATTTTGAATTGCAATATTCTTATTTCGGCCCATATTTAAGTAGGTGGCTAGCTGCTTAGCCCCCAAATGAGATTTATGATATCGCAACCCAAGTTGGAATAAGGTGAAAGAGTATCTGGCAGCTAGCAGCTTAGACAAAAGTTTGTTTAAGGAACACTTGACAAGTAAATCAACTATGTTAATGACTACAATCTACATGAACAAAAACAATAACTAGTCTATCTTTATCCAAGAGACATATCATCTACTACCCAATAACTTTTTTGTAAAGATTTGGATGGATAGATGAAGCAAGACAAGTAGAATCGAAGGTTCATAGGACCTTCCAGTATTATCAAGAAAATTGACAAAGTTGCACATATATTGCGTTATAAGTT
The DNA here is from genome assembly GCA_030686995.1 of Artemisia argyi. NCBI lineage: Eukaryota > Viridiplantae > Streptophyta > Magnoliopsida > Asterales > Asteraceae > Artemisia > Artemisia argyi. Next base: position 43,740,964 of record CM060690.1, on the reverse strand, counting down.
TATAATCAAACCCTCCTAACCGTTAAATTTATCGAGAATGTGCATAGTGTATTCAAATAAAAATAGTTTTTTCAAGCCTATTGAATGCGATTAAGAGCACTAGGTGCAATGAAGAGCTTGAGCTCCTCATTTGGGGGCCACGAGTGCCACATCACCTCAAATTATCTTCACAACTAACTACCTCCCCCCCCCCCCCCCCCCCCCCCCCCCCCGCGGAGGGGTGGGGGTGAGGGTGACACGTGTCATATAATATGGCATGGGGGTGACACATGTCACTCTCATAAAGTTGCACATATATTGCGTTATAAGTTTCTAATCAAACCCTCCTAACCGTTAAATTTATCGAGAATGTGCACAGTGTATTCAAATAAAAATTGCTTTTTCAAGCCTATTGAATGCGATTAAGAGCACTAGGTGCAATGAAGAGCTTGAGCTCCTCATTTGGAGGCCACGAGTACCACATCACCTTAAATACTCTTCACGACTAACACCCCCCTCCCCCCCCCCCCCCCCCCCCCCCCCCCCCCCAAGTGCCACAACTTTTTTTATTATTATTAAAATTTTCAAATAAACTAAATTTATTTCATTAAAATTAAAAATTCTTTCATTTCTCAAATAAAAATTTATTAAAAAAAATCACTAATAAACAATTTTATTAAAATCTGGAACTAGTTTTATTTTAGTTTGAGTACTTTATTTTTTTGTTTATGGCCCAATACACATTTAAACCCCAATAGACATTTAAACCCAAGTTTAAGGCCCATATCACACAAACAATGAAACAAATAAACAAGCAGCAGCGCTGCTCATCATCTTCCTCCCTATAAACCTGCAAAACCAAAACCAAAAAAAAAAAAAAAAAAAAAAAAAAAAAAAAAAACATCAAATTTAAAAACACATCACAAACTCAAACCCAACACCGAAACACAAGCAAAAAAGAAAATCCACCAAAAAAAACGTACCTTTTTGTCAGAACTCAAGCTCATCGTGCAGACGAGAAGGAACCAAACGGCGAAGCATGAGGAGGGGGTGCCGGTGCAAAGGCGAGCTCGGCGAGGTGCCATCTAGGAACGGCGAGGGATCCCGACGAATTGCACCTAGTGCTCTAACAGACCAATTATCCAAGCTATCATTAAAAAAATGACATAAAGATAAAGTTGTCCATAATAGAGATTGATTGTGACAAGTTGACAATTGATGACTGGGCCTACTGCAATAAAAGAAGTGCATTTGGGCTCCAAACATGACATGTTCGCCTAATTCTTAGGCTGGCCCCAACGCTTGTCCATGAGCCATCGAGAAGTTGACAATTGATGACAGGGCCTGCTGCAATAAAAGAAGTGTCGGTGCAAAGGCGAGCTCGGCGAGGGGTCTCGGCGAATTGCACCTAGTGCTCTAACAGACCAATTAACCAAGCTATCATTAAAAAACTGACATAAAGATAAAGTTGTCCATAATAGAGCTTGATTGTGACAAGTTGACAATTGATGATAGGGCCCGCTGCAATAAAAGAAGTGCATTTGGGCTCCAAACATGACATATACGCCTAATTCTTAGGTTGGCTCCAACGCTCGTCCATGAGCCATCGAGAAGCCCTCTTCACACGACAACATGCATTGGGGAGGTGGAGTAAGGCGATCGCAAGGCATGCGAAAGGTGAAGGTTTCACCTTTGGGAAACCGTATACATATGGAACCCATTTGCAAAGTTAAAGGATATATATGCAATTAAGTTGGATATATATGCAATTTTGAGTCTTTGAGGGATATATATGCAATTCTCTCTTTAAAAAATAAATAAATAAATAAATAAAATTTACCCTATTTTATACCTATAAATACCTCTGATTTATATATTTTTAAACACAACTTCACATTTTATATAATTTCATTCTCTCATATTATTTTACTTCTCAACTTACTACCAATATGTCTCAACAAAACACTCCCCGAAACACAAAACAACAACAACGAAACACTACCCGGAGTAATCCCCCGACAACCGAAGGAACATTTAATCTTGGAAATACTCCATCGTCAAACCAACAAACCAGCTATCGACCACAAGCACACTTTCGACCACAAGCACACTTGTGCGTTTCTAGGAGGTGTTGAAGGATTGCGAAAAATGGAAAAAGGTGGCACTTACGAGGTTTTGAGCGAGTAAACAAGGAAGAGCAAGAGATACAAGTCTTCGGACTCTAGTTCACGATTCAACATGTCGCAGTCTGTGCAGGGTGGTTTTGATTTGAATACGCAAGATGAAGACAACAAAGATGAGGATTTGCAGGAAGTTCAACGTCCAATGGGTAGGGACCGAGCAAAAGCACTGAAGAAGAAAGGGGCGGCTTCATCGGCAAGTGCAGGATTTGTAAAAGAGAAAGAGTTGGCTAGGTTGATGGTCAGCGAATATACATCACCACCGAGACTTTAAACACCAGAAAGCTATCGACCATGGAAGCGTTTGTGGAGCTCAAGCGAGAAGAATTGAGACTTAAAGAGATGGAGCAACGTGAAAAAGACGAAACTTTCTATTTCCAGCCGTTGTATAACTTGACTCCAGAAGAATGCGAAGAGGTCGAGATGCAAAGGAAGGTGATAAAGGCGAGGTGTAGGGATGAGCATGGGTACCAAAAAAAATGGTATGGCATCGGAACCGTACTCGTACCGGTACTGCTACACTATACCCGATACGATACCGGGACTATGGAACTAGCTAAAAAACTTTGGCACCGCTAATTCTGTATGGGAAATCCCGGTTTTTGTACCAGAAAGCAAAATCTACTTTTTTTTTTTTTTTTTTTTTTTTTTTTTTTTTTTTTTAATGATACTTGTTTAAGTGACTCGTTCTTATTATGAGGCATTTATAGTGTAAATATATGTGTATTGCATGAGAATGCTAACGAGATTAAACTATATAAGTGTAAATATATATGTTTAAGTTAATCATTTGCATGAGAATAATAACGAGATTAAATATGTAGTGCATGACTGCGTGTCTGCCTGACAGCATGAGGTTACCAACGAGACCTATAATGCACATCATCCAGTGGCATGTGCTATAAGTATTGAAACAAGGCGATCTTAAAGGATGATTGTCACAATTGATTTCTTATTCGTCATGGATTTCTTTTTATCTACTGATGCATCAAAAGATGAATTATCAATAAAGGCAATTGTTAACCTGGACAATACACGGAAACTTTTAATTTAAAGGAAATTGGTGCTCAAACGGGAGTGTACCGGAAAATCTATACCTGGTACCGGTACCGGAACCGGCACCAAACATGTACTCGGTTCCGGGAACGGTACCCTTTTTTGGGTCGAGAAAAAAAACGGTGCCACCAAAATGGAGCCGTTTCGGTACGATACCAGTCCTGAGCCCATCTCTAGCGAGGTGGAATTTTCCATTTTAGTTTACGTGTTTTATTATCTATGTAACATTTATGTTTTTAATTTCGTACGTTTTACTTTTTTAATTTATGTAATGTTTTCATGAATTTAATAAATAAAAGTTTTAGATTTAAATAATTTTAAAAAATGTATTGAAAGTTGAAATGGTGTTAACTGGTTGGGAGTGACAAGTGAGATAGTGGTGAAAGAGAGAGAAAGTTGATGTGACACTGATGTGGAAGATGAATTGGTGTGAGGGTCGAGACTAGCCTTAATTAGGGCTGCAATCGAATAAAGCTGAGCTTGAGCTTGACAAGGCTTGAGCTTGGCTCCAAATAAAAATAGTACGCTTGAGCTTGGCTTGATAGCTCGTCAAGCTTTAATCATCCATGCTTGAAAAACTTGAATGTTTACAAAAATATTGTGTTTAGTAGCCAAACTCTTCAATAAAATTTATAAAGACTAGTAGTATAAAATATAGATTTAAAAGATGGAATTAGTTACAGTAGTATGGTTTTAAATCTATATTTTATATAAATGGTTTATTTTTCTCCATATAGACGATATCGATTAGAATATAAATATGATTAGTTTTTGTTGATGTTAATACTTAACATTATTAAATAAAAGTTGTTGATAAGTAAACTTATAAATTTTTCAGGAAAATAAAAAGAGAAGCTTACTTGGTTGTTGAATGATCGAAGAAGAGACAAGAGACGCTAGAATACAAATCGTTAGATTACTTAGGGTAAAAAGTCGTTATGGGATACATTTTTCATTTATTTATGAAATAAGTCGTTATATATTAAAGCTTGATAAGAGCTCGAGCCAAGCTATCAATAGCTTGAGCTTGACTTGTTATATGTTTCCTGCTAATTTTTGGGTTTGAGCTTGATAAAAGCTTGGCTTGATCGAGTCAAGCTCGAGCTCGAGTTACTTGATAAAAGCTTGACTTGATTGCAGCTCTAGCCTTAACGTAATAATTGTTGTAGGGCTCCTCATATTCGAGTATTCGACATGCATTTTAATAATAGTATTATGTTGTGCGAAAATAAATGTTTCTGTGTGATAGTAGTATTATGTTGTGCTCGTAAGCCCGGTATATAAGCTAAAGCAAACACCCCTTAATATTTCTATTTGTAGTTGTCTCAAAATAGTTGTTTACTTTTGATTACACCAAATCAAATTGTCTCTAAGTGATAAATATGAAATCTTATTAGTGCACAATGTAAGACTTTAAGGGCATCGTGGCCTAACCGTCGAGGTGAAGTTGAGACCTAAAAGATCGAATGGAACAGTTAGTCTCACATTATATTTAGGACCGAGTAAGTATGTGTTACGAGTATAATTAAAAGTGCATGTTCATCAAGTATATGGCACCAAACAACTGTTCTACAAACAAATAAATGAACACATAAACATTAGTAATGAACTGCAAATCTGCACTTGGAAAACACGTCAAACGGATACTTAAACAACTTTGCAAAAGAAAACATAGAACATGAAATAAAGAGTCCTGATTGGCATGCCTAAACTAAGATGTCATCCTCTGATTGGTAATATCAAGGGGCCAAAATACTCCGTATCAATTTACTAAGCAGAAGCCAACTTTGAAAAATTAACACACAAAAAAGATCAACATAGATTGACTACTTAAAAGAGGAGAATATTAATGGAAACAAACTACAAGAAGACAGGCTAAAGAGCCTGCGAGTTTTATTACAATTAACATATCGATACTAATTAAGTCAACCAGGTGTGCTTGAAAGCTGATCATTCCCATATACCAACTTCCATGAACCCGTCTTCAGTAGCACACCCTCTAAACATTCCTACACAATTGAACCCATAAGCCACTTCACCCGTATTTGAGACGGCTATGAGCCCAGCTTTCCCATCATCAAGCCTCTCATTTATCACAAAGTCCACAGCCTCTTGTAATCCCAACCCTTTGTACTCCATCACGGCTGCCACTTCTCGTGCAAGGGTTCCACGGATTATTGCCTCACCTTCACCAGTGCACGAGACACCACATACATTGCATGCGTATGTCCCTGCGCCAATTAAAGGTGAGTCACCAATACGGCCGGTTCTTTTGTTCATTAGCCCTCCTGTTGATGTTGCGGCTGCACAATTACCTTGGCTGTCAACCACAACGCACCCTACTGTCTCTGGAGCGTACACACTGATTGGGAGACCGTTCATGTGTATTGGACTCTCTACCCCAGCTCCGCATGATTCATATCCACTTATTGGGATTCTATAATCAAACTGTTGTGTCCAAACAAAAGCTGTTACTATTTGAATATATGCGTGGATTGAGTTCTTAGCATATCTATTAAAATGATAACTTGGGATGGCAATATTACCACAATGGAGTTGGCTTCCTTGGCTACTTTGAGCATCCCGACGTTGTCTTCAGTGACGAAATAGTCATTTTCCTCCCTTTCCACTCCCTTGAAAAACATTGCATATGTTAGAATTCAAAGGTAATTAACTAATTAACAATGGGTTGCAGGGTTGTGATTTATTTCAATTATCTTATTATCCTGTTTCCAAACAATAGCCTTGAGCAATTTGGTGCTACTTTCCTAATTACTTTAGGTTGCAATAAGAGTCTCCCGGATAGTGTTCTCTGTTCAAATATCATCAAGTAACATAACAATCTTAAGTTCCTAACACTTACTAGTAATAAACAAATATGTCCAAACACTACACAATACCAAACACCATCTTAAAACCCAATACCAAACACCCTCTAAAAAGTTTGTAGCAACTAATAAATGAACATATTAAGGAGATACCATTTGTTCGGCAAAGTCTTCAGCACCCGAAAACGCAAGATATGAGTGTGGTGATTTGTCCATAACCAGTCTAGCCAACGAAACCGGGTTCTTAACGGTGGTAAGCCCGGAAACGGCACCACATCTTCGCCCATTTCCATCCATGATACTCGCCTCCATCTCCACGGTTCCCTTCTCCGTGAGTGCCGATCCACGGCCCGAATTAAATATCGGGTCCGATTCCAATTCACGAACCTATGACAATACTCACATTATAGAATCTATATAAAAAGTATGCACGGATAATACATATGTTACTAGTATATCAACCATTAGGTTGTGGGTTGAGGTCTCGTTTAGAACATGTGAAACATTAAAAAAATATATATATGATTAGTGAGTGATCTTACGACGAGTTCGACGACATCAATAGCGGAAGCAGACGATCGAAGGGCAGAAATGCCGAGATTGAGGCATCGTGTTAGAAGTTGTTTGGCTTCTTCTTGACGTTCGGTCGGGAGGTTAGGGTCGACACCTGCGCCACCATGCACAGCTATGGCCCACCCAACCATTTTCTACGACTCTTGAACACACAAACAAAAACTAAAGGTAGGTTTTGTTTGTGTGTCGCAAGAAAGAAGGTGAGAGTGAGAAATGAATGCCTCTTAACGGTGCTATTTATAAGGTGGCTACGGATGCAAATGTTTGTTTAATTTAATTATTATAAAATATCTTTTACAGTAGTTTTTTATTTTGTGCGATGAGTAGTTCCATACACGTGGGAAGATTCACATGACTGTTTTGCGAGCCTACCAAGTTTTCGTTTCGGAGTGGTGCTCCTTCGGATACTCATTCAATGTGGGCCACGATCACCAAGATTCAAAAATATTCGTTCCACAAAATAGTACTCCCTCCGTCCCAATTTATTTGTCCAGTTTTGACTTTTTGAGTCTTTCTATATCAACTTTGACCGTAAATATTTTTATTTGTGTTATATAATATTTTATGAAAATTATGCAAATTAAAAATACACTTAAAACTCAATCTATTCATATATTTTGCATCAAATATTAAATAACACAAACAAACATATTTAAGGTCAAAGTTGACAAAGAAAGATTTTGAAAATCAAAAGTGGACAAATAAATTGGGACGGAGGTAGTACTCCGTAGTATTAACTATGCAAGTACTTTTTGAATAAAAATGGGTGTAGTCGACAGTTTCTCGTGTATCGCATCGCGGGTATTTATTGTTAACTAGCAGGGTATCCGCGCAATGCGGCGGTGGGTACATGGTGACTAATTTTGTGGCGAGTAAATATTTTTCATTTATACCGCGTGTTGCAGCGGGGTTGATTTTTAGCCAAACGTATTTTTTTCTTTTTTTTATTGTAGCTTTTTTGTTTTGTAATTTTTATGATATTTGTATAAATTTAAACCATAAGCCACTCGTAAACCAAAAGTAACATATTTATGTTTTAGGCTCCTGCTGGATCTCGAATAATGTGTTAATTATATTGTACTTTGTGGTTAAAAAATTGTATTTTTTTTATAAAGGGGTGTTTTTAATAGTGTATTAATTGTATTAGGTGAGTATTATTTTTTTTGTTTTATGTGTGCTTTGAATCCTTGTAAATAATGCTTATAAGATAGTATTTTTCACTTAAGAGGTATTTTAATGACTAATATTTAATAGCATTAATGTTGTTTGATAGAAAAGTGGTCTGAAAATTACTCCAAGCTTATTTTTGTTGTACCATACGCTTGTTTTGTTGTAATTCTCAACATTTGGTGCATTAAAGTGTTGTAAATCATACTTTATTTTTTGTAAATCTGAAAATTTTAGAGAGAGATTTATTTGTGCATTATATGTAGTATAGATTATATGCCTAAACATAGTAATGTTTATATGATATATCTATACTAGTTATAATGGAGGAAGGACTCCCTTTCCAAAAAATTCAGATGTACACAAAATGATGGATGGTTAACAACACTTTAAAGCAAACAATTTTCATAATTACAACAACCAAAGCATTGTGTACAACAAAAACTAGCATTAATCGAAATTCAGACCACTTTCCTTATAATTCTATATTAATAGCATTAAAAACACCCCGACACCCAATATTACAATTATTTAAACACAATGTACAACTCTCATTCTACATTAATAGAATTAAAAACACTCATACACCCAATATTACAATCATTTAAACACAATGTACAACCCTCATTCTACATTAATAGCATTAAAAACAACCCTACTCCCAATATTACAATCATTTAAACAGAATGTACAACTCCCATTCTAAATTGATAGCATTAAAAACACTCCTACACCCATTATTACAATCATTTAAACACAATGTACAACCCTTCATCTTAACCTAGACATGAACCTGTGACCAAGACTCGACTCAATATAACTCGACTCGATACACAAAGCTGTGACCAAGCAAATTTAGGTGTCGGAATGATATCCCGTAACATTTTTATTAATTACATTGAAAAATTTTATTTCAGGGTACCCGCCGCTGCAACGCGCGGGTACCCTGCTAGTAAATATATGATGCACACTTTATTGTATCATAATTATTTTGATACGGTTGTTATGAACAATCTTAAACAGTTATGGTCACAATAATCTTATACACACGTGAAGGATGTTTTGCTTAATAAGTCTATCAAAATCAGTGTATTTAATACAAATCGATGATTGAAGCTAAGGTTGTGTTATTTAATTGATCTCTTTCTTAACAATGCTCATAAACACTAGTGACGGTTAAGGGCTGTAAATAAGTCAGACGAATACAAACGGATTCTTATTTATGTTTGTTCATTTAAGTTTAACCTGACAAATAAATAACATGAACGTTTATACGAACGAAATTTTTGTTCTTGTTCGTTAGTTAAGAAAATAGATTATTCATGCTCATTCGTTAAGGTGTTAAACGAATATAAAAAAACAGACATAAAAGAGCATATAAGTAAGTATAAGAGGGCTGGGAATGGTAACAAAGATCTCGCGTTATTTTCTAGGTGGACGAGTTTTAACGCCGTTATGGTGTTTTCACCATTTCCCTGGTTCGAAAGTTGGACAAGCATTTTCATTTACGTTGTGGAGTTAACGTGCGTTGTTCAACATTTGCTTCATATATTAAAATAAATAAAATAAAAACTTACTTCCCAACGGCTAGTTTCACATTATAAAAAAAAAAAAAAAAAAAAAAAAAAAAAAAAAAAAAAAAAAACTGCCTTTGTTAAAAAAAAAATAAACTGTCTTTGTTAAACGGCTAGTTTTTTTAAATAAACAATTTTTTTTTTAAAAAAACCTTATAAATAGATTTGTTATTCTTTTTTTTTTTTTTTTTTTTTGAACGGCAAAATTTATTAAGACTAGCAAGGAGCTAGAAAAAGATTACAAAAGAAGAGAGTTACAAAGCAAAATCTAACAAAGGATTTTGCATCCAGTAGTTCCAACATTTTGATGCTTTCCTGTTTCTATTTGAATACCACAAAAACGAGTAATGAATTATTTTATCGACTAATTCACTACTACGAGGATATCTCTTTCCAAATATGACTTCGTTCCGGAATGACCAAATCACCCAGATAACCGTGCCAAAGATTGAATCCAGGATCGTTTTGCAAGAGGATTTAATTGACGTCGATTCATCCAACCAATTGAAGAGATCATTGAGATCAAGAATATTAGGAGGGTGAATATCAACCCACTTGAAGACAAACTTCCATATAGCCGAGGCTACATTGCAATCCCAGAATAGATGAAAGTTAGTTTCAGGAAATGAAGAACAAACCGGGCATAACAAAGAGGGAATATCGATTCCTTTCCTACTGAGATTCCATCGGTTCGGAAGACGATCACGTAAAGCTCTCCAAGATAGAATGTTAACTTTCTTTGGAATGAATCTACACCAACGAGTTTCTGGTAAATGATCAGGAAGCAAAGCATCATCAATGTATAACCTGGTCTCTTTAACTGTGAATATTTTCGAGTTAGCAAGATCCCAATGCCATGCGTCATGATTGTCCGAAAGGTGAACACTCTCCAATAAATGCAAGAGCTCGTTGAATTGATCGAGAATAATCCCTCTTGTAATGCTTCGAGACCAGTTCCATACCCAACCATTATTCCATTTATCGCGTACTAGGCAATTTTTGTGAGGATCGGCTTGATAAAGACGAGGAAATTTGACTTTTAACGAAAAATTGCCTAACCAAAAAGCAGTAGACTTGCCATCATTGACTTTCCTTGTAAGTGTATGGTGAGGAATGACTCCATTAGAATGTAACGAATTGATTGAAGAAGCAATCTTGGACCAGGTGCCTTTACGTTTTAAATGGGAGAAGAAACCCGAACCCCCATTGTAAGCACCATGAATAACATTAATAAGCTTTACCCATAAAGCATTTCGATTATGAACATAACGCCATCTCCATTTTTTAAGGAGAGATTGATTAAGAGCCTTCAAGCTACCAATGCCGATCCCACCTTTTTGTTTAGAAGCAAGGACAAATTTCCAAGCTATCCATTTGTGCTTTACCGTATTGTCCTGAGAACCCTAGAAAAAATTGGATCGAAAAGCGATTCAAGTTGCTTGTCTATTTGATTTGGCATTGGAAACATTGACAAGTAATATGTACCAAGCGAACCGAGAACCGATGTAATAAGAGTGGATCTCCCTCCAATCGATAGCATATTAGACTTCCACTTCGAGAGACGCTGCTTAAACTTGTCAATGATGGGGTTCCATGCCGCTACTCTAGACATGTTTGCTGCTATAGGGAGACCCAAATAGATGAATGGAAGGTTCTGTGCTTGACAACCCGTAATTGAGGCCAAGGTTTGAACATCAATGTAAGGAATCCCAACTCCGTATAGGCTCGACTTATGCAAATTTATTTGAAGACCAGAAACTTTCGGAAAACATTTGAGAAGATGAACTATCCATTGTATATTATCACGAGACCATTCACCAAGTAAGAGAACATCATCTGCAAAAAAAAGGTGAGATATGGACAAATCACCGATTGAAGCACCATGAAATAAGTCGACATCAATAACATCTTTAATGGCAACATTTAAACCTTCCATCACTAGGATGAAAAGAAAGGGAGATAGCGGATCTCCTTGCCTTAGACCTCGTTGGATTGAGAATTCTTTGGAGGGACTACCATTAACTAAAACGGAAGCTTTAGCAGAGTATAAACAGCCATGAATCCAATTCTGCCAACGCGACCCAAATCCAAGGAAATGCAAGATACGATCAATGAAATCCCATGAAACGGAGTCGAATGCCTTTTCAAAATCAATTTTAAAGACCATAAGGGATTCATTCTTGCGTTTATACCAGTCAATGATTTCATTAACCATAAGGGGCCCGTCTAAGATTTGACGATTCCTAATAAAAGCCGTTTGTTCAATGCTTACAATCCAATCTAAAACCCGTGCAAGCCGATTTGCAAGGATTTTAGCTACAATATTATATTGAGCTCCAATTAAACTGATGGGACGAAAATCAGAGACAATAATTGGGTTTTTTACCTTAGGAATCAACGTAATAAATGAAGAGTTACAGCCCTTGGGAATGTTACCTGTGGAAAAGAATTCACGAACAAACTTCAAGATATCGTCTTTTAAAATGTCCCAATACTTCACGAAAAATAGATTTGTTATTCTAACCCTTTTACAAACACAAAAATAAAACCATCTTATATCCAAAAATAATTCTTTCGTAATGGATCTACATCCAACTTACGTCGCACATATAAATCTTTTCAATATCGAATATGAAGCCGATGCTTTAGCAATTATGGCCGCCTATGAGTACCAACGAATACAAGAAGAAGAAGCCCAATCATCTTTTCAGTTAACCCGTAACCCAATTCCCCGTGAGCGTGAGCTTGCAGAAGAGCGTTTGAGGGCTGACTATTTTAATGAAAATTGTAAGTATCCAGATAGAGACTTTCGTAGTAGATTTTGTATGAGCCGAAAACTATTTCTAGAAATAGTTTCCGGTATTGAATAATATATTGCCGATCCTCTTCCTGCTCATTTTGCATACTTTAGCCAAGAACCCGATTGTACAGATTGGATGGGTATTAGTGTTCTAATGATGCACTATGGCCATTCGCCAATTGGCATACGACAACTCAGCGGATTCGTTCGATGAGTATTTGCAAATGAGTGCACGTACCGGACATAATTGTCTTGATAATTTCAATATGTGCATTATTGATTTGTTAAGACCTGAGTTTTTAAGAAAACCAAATATGCATGACGTTCAAAACCTATATGCGGCACATGAGCGTGAACATGGTTTTCCGGGAATGCTTGGTAGCATCGACTATACACGTTGGCAATGCAAAAATTGTCCGGTGTCATGGCAAGGGTAATATGTTAGTGGTCATAAAAATACCCAACTATATTGCATGAAGCTGTTGTGTCGCATGATTTATGGATTTGGCATGCTTTTTTTGGTATAGCGGGTGCGAATAATGATATCAATGTTTTAGACAATTCGCCGTTGCTTGATGACCTACTTAAAGATGAAGCCCCTGTAGCTCCGTATGCGGTAAATGGAGTTGTGTTTGATAAGGGTTATTATCAAGGTTGTGAGGATCGGGATCCTACCTAGGATTGTTTTCGGCTTTACAAGATCGGGATCGTAGGATCGGATCGGGATCGTAAGATCCTATGAAAATGTATATATTATTGTATAGAGTTGTAGTTTTATACTTTTATAAAATATTTTATATGATAAATGAATTTAAATGAATGATAAAAGTAAAAACAATAAGAAACATGAGCTTCTAGTAGGATCGGATCATTTACGATCCTACGATCCTGTGTGCGATCCTACGATCCTACAACGATCTTGCTCCCCTCGAGATAAAAACATGGGCTTGTAGTAGGATCGGATCGTTTACGATCCTACGATCCTGCGTGCGATCCTACGATCCTATACCGATCCTGATAGAATTAAGATCATACTACGATCCTGCTCGTTTTTTATATGTAGGATCGTACGATCCTATGATCAGGATCGCGATCTTGACAACCTTGGTTATTACTTATCCGATAGAATTTACCCGCAGTGGGCTACTTTCGTCAAATCGTTCACAACAGCTTCAAACGATAAACACAGTATCTTTAAAAGCGACAAAAAATTGCAAGAAATGATGTTGAACATGCTTTCGGTGTTCTCCAAGGACGATGGGGAATAATACAACAACCAGCGCGAGCTTACGAGGTTACCAAGATACGTAGAATCAAGTATTCTTGCATAATATTGCATAACATGATTTTAAAAGACCAAAAGTATGCACTAAGTGACTACAAAGCATTGTTCAGGAATCCGGCTAGACACATGCAAGAAAGATAGATTGACAGATGTGATCAGCGTCGTCGAAGGAATAAGGAAATACGTGACAAAGATGTTCATCTTAATCTCCAACAACAGCTTATGGAGCATATTTGGCGTGAACGTGAGGAGTTTATGGAAGTAGATGACGACTAGTTTTAGTTATTTACTTATCATATTTTTCATTTCGTATTTTATTTCGTAATTTCTTTTATGTCGTCTTGTTTAATGCAATGTTTTTTATTTCGTATTTTAATGTTTAATTTTATAAATGAAGTGTTTGAATGCTTTAATGAAATTATTAAGGATAGAATTTGTAAATTGTTATTTTAAAAAAAAGTTGGTCCCTGAAAGTAGTGTTATTGGGTGTTATGAGTCCTGATATTTTTGTGTTATTTTATTTGGTGTTAAAATGATGTGGTGCTGACGTGGCAATGAGTGTTATAACATGTTACCATTCCTAGCCCTCTAAAGGGTTAAATACCTTTATTTAAACGAAACAAAATTTGATCAATCAAATCTTGTGAAAATAATTAATGAAGGTTTCTTCATTAATGAAGGTTTGAAGAAAAGAGGTACAAAGGTTAATAAGAGCATCCGCATTGCACCAAGTCTTTCAATGACTTGGTGCATTTATGGCATTAAATGCAAAGCTATTTTATCTTAGAAACATTTATTAATAATGATAGCAACTAAAACCTTTTCCTTCAACCACTTTGTTAGTGCAAAGTCTTTGGTTAAAAGCTTTTTAAAAGTCTTTTGATACAATGAAAAAAAGCTTTTGCAAAACCTTCCTATTGTAGATGCTCTAAGTATGCAAAGTTTTTGGGAGAAAAAAAATGCAAAAATAGGCAATAAGTGTGCTGATTATTGTTTGCAAGCCGTTGGTGTGCTAGTTTTGGTTAGTAGCCGTTTGAGGTGAATAGAAGAATAGAGCCCAGTTTTGCAGAAGAAAACGGGATTTAGCACATAAGCCCAGTTTAATAATAGGAAATATGGCTCTATATTAGTAATAAAGCTCTGTTCTTTTGAAGATAAATATAGCTCTATCCTTTTACAACATAAAGCCCCGGTTTTTCTGAAAGAAAAAACATGGGTCTACACCTTTTTCTGTACACGGGATCTTTTTAAAGCCCGTTTTTCACTAAAAACTGGGCTATATAAAATGGGCTCTATTCACAAATCTAGTAATGATTCCAGATTCACTCAAAGAATCTCCATACAATCATGTTATAGTGTTTCACTTTATGGTCGTCACTCATGCAGTCATGCTAGTCACCAAGAAGGCAGAAGTTCTGACGATTGACCGTGTAGTAGCTGCTTGGTATTATGGACTATATATACGGACTCGTATTAAAACACTTTAAAATGACAATCCTACGTATCTAAAAAAAATTCCGTAATAAAATATCATATCTAAACCACAATTTACGGTCTCATGTCCTGATATAAGACAAGACAAAGTATCAAATTACTCCATAATATAAACTTTTAATAAAGAATCTCTGAAATAACTATTATCTTCGGAGAATCTTGCACATTGGTGCAAACGATGTCGGCGGATTTCCAAATTTATGGCGTTCTCGAGACTTGTAAGAGTAATATTTTGCCCGTTTTAGGTACAATAAATCCTAAACACTTATGTAAATTCATATATATTGATAGAAATGTGAAGCTGTGTTATTCTTAATTTTATGCTCAATTAGTTATTAAGAGCGTCATTCTATCACGCTGCATTCGCTAGTCTGAAGAAAAATTTTCTTCTCGTCATCTCTGCCGTGTTTCATATTCCAATAAGTTATGTTTTTAGTACTGAAATGTAATACTTTTTTATCATATTTTAAGGGTGAAGAGCAATGAAGCAAAACGTGAAGATCGCAGGTTTAATCTACATCTTCATGTATATATATTTTTAATCATGCGTAAATATTGCACGGTTTATTTTATACTTGTTGGTACAACAGAAGTCTATAATCAATACGCAAATATATATTTTTGTTGTTGTAAAGATTATATTTTCAATTTTTCATATATGTGGTTATCGTGATAAGTATAGAACTAACAATCTGCAAGAAGATCAAAGAAATAACAATTAAGTAGGTTAACACTTAACAGTTAAACACGCACTGCTATATATTGTGATAAATTTTTTATGCCAAATCATCACGGTAAATCAAAATCAAATTTGAAACCTAATTTTTAAGAAGTCCAAGATTTTGCCCGGCTGACGTAAAAGTTAACCAAGAAAGATACAAATTTATATTTATAATGAGTAAATAACACATGGTACATACATGCATTGCATACAAGCAATGTCTTTTCACTTTTTCCTTTTTCCAAACATAATTGAGGAAATAATGGAAGATGCATGATGACAAAGTTATCAAGGTTGGTGATAATGGAAATCGACGTAGACACCTGATTGTGAAATTTACTTTTGAATATGAATTCCTACCTTGATGGAGCTTTTCTTTTTAACGAAACCAATAATCTTATGACACTGTTCGGAAATTTTCAAGCTCAAACAGTCAAACCTATATGTGTCATTGTGTCCGTTGATTGGTCACCAAAAAATACCATACCATGGTTACATAAAAAATGTCATGTGCATTTTGGCTTTCGGATCGATCCATAGGAAATAATTACACTTATTTTCCGAACAACTTACAAACTGCCCTATGAATTTGGATATCCGCTAAGCCTACCAACAAAAATTAACTAGAGAAGTAGCTAGATAAAACTAGTCATGGCGAATTGAAGGTATTCACTTAATATGTAAAGTTGTAAACCTGTAAACTAATAATAATAATAATAACAACAACGACAATAATAATAATAATAACAACAACAATAACAATAATAATAATAATAATAATTAGCTAGTATTTCAAAAACTATTTTTAGTAATAACTGAGAATAATTAATGTAATAGTGTTACTGAACAAAAATTGTTTTGCGTCTTTTGTTCCCTTTCTAACTTATCGTTGATGCTTAGAGTTTATTTTTCATTTATGATACGAGGAAATTGCAGTTAAGATCAAAGATAGAAGCAGAATGTGAAAGCTATAATGTAGGGACTGTGTGTGTTTAAAAGTGATGTGATTCAGGTTTCACCAGCTTGAATACGAGGCTGGGCACAGTGGGAGAGTCATGCTCTTGGTCATGGTCGGTCACGGCCACTATGGGTGTTTGGTCATGATTGGTTGAGCAACAACAAAATCCTCAAGTCGGTCAAATTTTTGAACCATTTTTTACACTATATTATTTTTATTTTATTTTTTATTTTCACATAAAATAAAACACAAACAACATAATATTCTCACACTCTGCTTCATATTCAAATTAAAGATTACAGTACGAGCGGGATGATTTAAAATTCAATTCCAAATTCAAAAATTTCCCTATATATACCCACATTCTTTTGTTTCTCATACACACAACTCACACACAGATTCCCAACAATGTTTCATAAAGATTTCTCTCAACAATTTTCTGCCACAAAGGACTTCTCGCAACAATTTCTTAGTCACCACGACTTCTCACAACAATTTCCCAGTGAACACAACTTCTCATAACAATTTCCCAATGAACACGACTACTTGAGCACCAACCCAACAAAAAATGAACCGGTTAACACTCCACCGGTAGATATCTTTCCTGTATTCCAAATGAAAATTGAACCGGTTAACACTCCACCGATGTAACGCCAACCCAATCCGTTTTATCTTACTGAGGATCAACTCTGACTACCTGAGCAGGATGAGGAAATAAGGAGAGAAATAGAATAACAACAACTACGAGAGAAAGCTGCTCGCATGGAGCAGGAAGCAAGAGAAGCAGAATATCGCAAGAAAACTTGTTTTACATCTTGTACAACGAGTATGAAGAGAGTAAGATTGCAGAGAATTTTGCATAAATGTATGACAGGGGCAAAACTCAAACTTTTCATTGTAATTTGTATTTTCATTTTTATTTTCGTATCGTAGTTTGTTACTCTGTAATTCGTGTTTCAATTTAATGTTTAATTTATGTAATACTTTCATTTTTAATGAAGTTTAAATTTGTTTAAAAAAAGACAAAAATACACCGTTGGTCCCTAAACTTTCCACAAAACATCACCATGCACCTTAAGTTTTGAAAATCGTCGTGGTGCGTCCAAACCTCAAGGTTTTTAGGCCGATTCCGTCATTTGACCTGTAATTCTAAGGTCAACGCCCATTTTTAGTTATATCATCAAGGGTATAATAGACTAAACACATTTTCAATCATATCTTAGTTAAATGTAACCCAAACACCTTTAACATCATCAAAGTAGTCTTCTAAGGTCTATTCTTATCATCAAACAGGTATGTTTTGTTAGGGAGACAAGTGCATTGTTGTGTGGTGAAATATGGGTTTGAGTAGCATGTACATGTAAGGAAAACATTGGTCATATGTATGGAATGGTGAAATAGGTTCAGGTAGCGCGTAAGTTGTTTGATGAAATGCTTGAACCGAACTTGGTTGTGTGGAATACGGTTATTGATTGTTATGCTTGTTGTGGGGAGTATAAGGAAGGTTTGGAGTTGCGTTTTCCCGGCTGAGCATGGTTCATCATCCCAATCACAACATGTTTGCAATTGTCGTGTTTAGCTTTTTGAAGATTAATGTCAAGTTCTGCAGTCAAACAAATTGTGTCCAGATTCCGTTTTTTATGGGCATTTTGTTGTTTCTTGCTGGTGCCATTGTGAATTACCGAGAACAAGTTGGACATAGTCATCTTGGTTTGAATTTGTTGGTATGTATGCTTAATTTTCTTTGAACCTTATATGCAAAGAGCCGGATGGTTATTCTCTATTTCATATGGGGTGTACAGACATATACATGGGTATGGATAGGTATCATTGCAAGTTTGTTATCAGTTGTGATGTTTACAGAAAATAGTCCATCATCACATCTGGATGATGATAAAATAACAAGTTGTTTGAGTGCAGAACTCGACATTAATCTTCAAAAAGCTAAACACGACAATTGCAAACATGATGTGATCGGGATGATGAACCATGCTCAGCCGGGAAAACGCAACTCCAAACCTTCCTTATACTCCCTACAACAAGTATAACAATCAATAACCGTATTCCACACAACCAAGTTCGGTTCAAGCATTTCATAACAACTTACGCGCTACCTAAGCCTATTTCACCATTCCATACATATGACCAATGTTTTCCTCACATGTACATGCTACTCAAACCCATATTTCACCACACAACAATGCACTTGTCTCCCTAACAAAACATACCCGTTTGATGATAAGAATAGACCTTAGAAGACTACTTTGATGATGTTAAAGGTGTTTAGGTTACATTTAACTAAGATATGGTTAAAAATGTGTTTGATTTATTATACCCTTGATATATAACTAAAAATGGGCGTTGACCTTAGAATTCTAAGTCAAAGGACGTAATCGGCCTCAAAACCTTGATATTTGTATGCACCACGACGATTTTCAAAACTTAAGATGCATGGTGATGTTTTATGGAAAGCTTAGAGACTAATGGTGTATTTTTTGTTACGACTGTGCCCTTGGTCACCACCAAAAAAAAAAAAAAAAAATGTCTTGTCACGACTGTGCCTGCGTGAGTATCATGTAAGGAATCTTGGGCAAGTGGTGCCACTTGTGTATGTCTACCAAGATGTGACTAGAGCCAATCAATTCATAAATATGTCACCTCGTATTCATGAATAACAGTAATGATCTAAAAAGTTAGGAGAAAAGGATTCTACGAGTGACTTGGATTCATTACTGTTTTATGATATCTTTTATATATTACTCCGTATTACTTTTTTCGTTTCATATTAAATGTTTAAGTTTGACTTTTTAATTTTTTTTATTAACTTTCATTTTAAATATTTTTGTTATGTTATATACTATTTTGTATTTATTTTCGACTTGTGTTATAAATAAATATAAAATATTACTTAATAAAAAAATAATATTTTTATAAAAAAAAGACCTTTTTGTCCCTTCGTTATCTTTTATATAATAAAACAAAACCCCTAGTGGGTACTTTCGTATTTCGAAAAAAAAATATTTCATTATTAGATAATATTTTAATTATTATTCTTTAATTTAAAATTTTAAAAATTTATTTTATTGATATACTACACAACTAGAAGATAAATACAAAAAAATATAGATAAGATGCAATACTAAACAAGTAGAAGATATATACAAACAAAATATAAATAAGATGTAACTAACAACATGATTAAATTTTTTAAATGATTATCTTCAATAATAGACAAATATAATTAAAAATCATAAATAAATAAAAAAAAAATATTTATTTTTTAAGAAGTAAAAATATATAATTAAAAAAAAATTAAAAACCAGTGCGTGCGCAGGTATTATAACTAGTATCAGCTAAGGAATGTTCTTTTGATCAAAGCATTTGAAGTATCCGTAATTATGTTAAGTGTAAATTACATGGATGGTCCCTTTGTTTTGTCAAAAGTAACAACATTCGTCTCTCGAAATTTGAAGTTGCACTGGTAGTCCCTAAGTTGGTAAACAAATAACACCACCGATCCTTTAGTTAACTTGTGTTAAGTAGTTCCGTTATAATTTACACGTTAGCCCATTTGGTTAAATATTGTTGCATCGTTTATCCTTAATAATAACGGCTCTCTATAATTTAAAGTTTCCATATGTTTTTATACGTTTATACACGTTTTCGTCCGTTTTATACGTTTTCTTACGTTTTTATCCGTTTTCATTCGTTTTTATACATTTTTGACCATTTTTATAAGTTTTCGTCTATTTTTCTTACGTTTTTATACATTTTATGCGTTTTCTTTCGTTTTTCTTACATTTTTATCCATTTTCGCCCATTTTATACGTTTTCATCCATTTTTCTTACGTTGTCAAACGTTTTTATCCGTTTTATACGTTTTTATCCGTTTTATACGTTTTCTTGCGTTTTTATCCGTTATCTCCCGTTTTTATATGTTTTCGTCCGTTTTTTTTACGTTTTTAAACGTTTTCACCCGTTTTCTTACACTTTCATACGTTTTATCCGTTTTCATACGTTTTTTGTCCGTTTTTAAATGTTTTCGTTTGTTTTCATACGTTTCATCCATTTTTCTTAAGTTGTCATATGTTTTATCCGTTTTTATACGTTTTCTTTTAAGTTGTCATATGTTTTTATCAATTTTTATACGTTTTCGTTCGTTTTTATACGTTTTCATCCGTTTTTATACATTTTCATCCGTTTTTCTTACTTTTATATCCGTTTTCTTACATTTTTGTCCGTTTTTATACGTTATCGTCCGTTTTTATACGTTTTCATCCATTTTTATACGTTCCCATAAGTTTTTATATGTTTTCGTCTGTTTAATACATTTTCGTTCATTTTTATACGTTTTCGTCCATTTTTCTTATGTTTTAATCCGTTTTTATACGTCTTCATCCGTTCTTATACGTTTTCATACGGTTTTGTATGTTTTTATCCATTTTTATACGTCTTCTTATGTTTTTATCCGTTTTAGACATTTTCATCCCGGATAAAAACGTAGAAAAATGTAAGAAAATGGACGGAAACGTATAAAAACGTATGGAAAAGTATGAAGACGTACAAAGATGGATAAAAACGTAAGAAAAATGGACGAAAACTGTGAAAAACTAAAAGGGGGGTTGAATAGTTTTCCCCTCTTTTTCATTTTATAAAAACTTTGTTTCAAAATGTTGATTCGAATTTATTCAATTGTTTGTTTGGAAAACCTTTAATTAGAGTTTAGTATGAAAACACTATATAATCAATGTGATCAATTATATACGTAAGCTTTTGGAAAAAACTTAGTTTTATGAATGGAGCTTTGGTCGGTCTTTGTGTGAATACGTTTTCCTTTTAAAATCTTAAAACGTTTTGTATCAAATTATCTATCAAGTTAAACTTAATATGGGAAGTGTGAATAATAATCTATTTAACCATATCATATAAATATACACACAATCACAATATTAACTTATATGTACAACACAATCAATTATCACAACAATATAAGCAACAACTAAGACATATAGGCAAGCATAGATGTAAAGCGATAAATGCAAGAATAAATGAAAAAAGATAAGAGAAAGGAAATGCAAACCGGACACGATGATTTATAGTGGTTCGGCTACAAGGACACCTTCCTTGCCCTACTCCACTCCCCGAGTCACCTACTCGAGAGTTTTCTTCACAACTAAACAAGCTCCCTTTTGACGGAGAAAACCGTACACAACTTTTGCTTACACCATTTAACGACACTAAGCTAAATGTCGAGTTCTAATAGTAGCTAGAACCAATCTCACAACACTACCTTGATCACTACACAACTTCTACACGACTTTACGACTTCTTCATGGCTTCACGACTTCACGACTTCTTCATGGCTTCACGACTTCACGACTTCTTCACTACTTCACAACTTCTTCTATACTCCACTACATGTTCACACATCTACTTCTTCACAACTTCATGACTTCTCCACACTACTACTTCTTCCCACTACTTCTTACTCACTCATAAACTCACTACTAAGTAAGATTATCTTGATCAACTTATTACATATACATAACTCATAACATTAAATAAACACTAACTAGATCTTAATATATCTTTGGCTTTATGATAGGGAGGTTTCTTCTCTTGCACTTTGAGTGGTGAAGGATTGGATCACTTAAAACGAAGACTTATAATCTTATGATCAAAGGATTTAGAAGGATGTTTTGAAGGGATTGGGACTGAAAATTTTCGTGCAAAAGGTGAGAAAATTTTATGACATGAACCAGTATTTATAGGGAGAAAAATACTGTTTGGGAGCGTGGCCGGTCCCCTTAATAATTAACGGGACCGCCTAGTATAATTAAGGGGGCCGCCTAAGAAAAAAAATATTTTTTCTTCAAATTTTTTGTCTTTTTGTGGGGGAGGTTTTTCCTGAAGAATGTAGCCGTTTTTCGGGTTGAAATTTGAATTCAAAATATTTATTTTGAATAAAACATTTCTTATAAATACAAAAATGTTTTGTATAACTTTAAAAATGTTTGTCCCACTTTAATAAAACGTAAGGTGTGTAAAAATAAAAATTTCTTTGATCATAAAATGCATTAGACACTTTGTTTATTCATACCTTAAGTGATATGGATGCTAAAGTGAATATTTACGACTAAATACTTGTTTACGTCATAATTTGTAGTTCAATGAGTTTACGTTTTGTGATTATCAAAACATAGAGATATCGATATATGTTAATAATGTTTTTAGACATTATTTATATCAACAAAAACGTATAAGAACGGTAAAAAACATATAAAAATGGACGAAAACAGATAAAAACGTAACAACTTAATAAAAACGGTAAAAAAAAGTATAAATATAGATGAAAACGGATAAAAACGTATGACAACTAAAGAAAAACGGAAGAAAACGTATAAAATGGATAAAAACGTGTGACAACTTAAGAAAAATGGCTGAACACATATAAAAACAGATGAGAACATATAAAAATGGACGAAAACGGATAAAAACGTAAGAAAAATTGACAAAAACGGACAAAACATATAAAAGTATAAGAAAACGGGCGAAAACATATAAAAATGTATGGAAACGTATAAAAACGGATGAAAACGTATAAAAACGTAAGAAGAACGGACGAAAATATATATAAACGGTAAAAAAGGTATAAAAACGGACGAAAACGGATAAAAACGCAAGAAAACGGACGAGAGCGTGTAAAAACGGATAAAATGTATGAAAACTTTAAATTATAAACAACCGTTACTATTAAGGATAAACGATGCAACGATATTTAACCAAAGGGGCCAACGTGTAAATTATAACGGAACTCACTTAACCCAAGTTAAACTAAAGGACAGGTGGTGTTATTTGTTTACTGACTTAAGGACTACCAGTGCAACTTCAAACTAGGGACAAAGGTTGTTACTTTTGACAAACCACGAGGACCATCCATGTAATTTACTCTTATGTTTAATAAGAGCAAACATTCGCTCCAAGGTATAGTTTTTTTTTTTTTTTTTTTTTTTTTTTTTTTTTTTTTTCCTAAATTTGTAAAGATTAAGGATGTGTGTTGATTAGATTTATTGACCTTTTTTATTTTATTTTGAATAACCTAAATTTTGAATGAAAAGTATATGTTTTGGACTCTAGATTAAAGTGATTGAGATTTTCTTTCAAGGTGTGTGAAGATTAAAAGTATGTGTCATTACGAGTGTGTGAAGATTATGGACATGATGTGTCTGACTTAAGCAATGGCCAAATACAAAGTACCAAAGTTTGATGAAATCCCTATTAGATGTTTTGGGAAGTATTTTGGGATACTTTTTTGTTGTAAATTATTTTGTGTCTGAAAAATAACCAAGATTAACTCTTAGTTGTTGTGAGGCCTGAAGTGTTTCTACTCAACAAACATTCTCCACCATGACTTGAAATATGAAAACTTACTCATTAATAACTTTTGTGACCTGAAAATAGGTGATTTTGCGCTCGCGAGAAACAAAATAGTAAACATCAGTTGATTTTGGGCTCGCACGAAACAAAGTGGTAAAACCTATGTACAAAGTGTCTCAACCAGTTGACATTGATTATCAAGATTCTTGGCAGTGAAAAAGATTGATTATCAACATTGTTGGCAGCCAAAGAGAATATGAGATTGAATTTATTGATAACTCAAAAGTAAAATAGTTATTAAAGTTAACCTCCCCATTTTCTAAAGTATACCATCACGCTCATCGATTAGCAGATCATTTTTTACAAAAGACAAAGTGCCACCTTTCTGTATAGTTAACTTAATTAGGTGTTCATCACATTAATCGGATGATATGTTTCACTAAGATGAACTATCAGACGATATAATTGTATTTTAAATGTGAACTAGGATTTTCAATTTATAAACAAATTTAAATGGCTTTAATATGCGGTAGTTAAATTTTGTACATAAAGATGACCTATATTTATGAAAGTACTAAATATGAACTTTTATCAGGTACATTATATATATTTAAATTAAAATTAAGAATCACAATTAAAAAAAAAAAAAAAATTATGCTATTTGGTTTTTAATAAATAAAAATATATTATTAAAAAAAAGAAAAAAAACCGCATTTGCCCGGGCATTGTACTATTTAATCAAGTACACGAAAAACTAAATTGTTTAAAACGTGGCAAGTTTTACACCAACTTAAGGATTTTCCTTTTTATGTTTTTTTATTTATTTATAATTATAGTTAAGTGACTTTTAGCAAGAAGCTCTTATTTAGCTTCTTAAAAGGGAGAAATAGGCTTGTATGGTTTCCTAAATAAGAAGGAATAAGGGTTTTGAGCCCAAACTCATTTTCACTAAGTGTATGCAATGTTTTATTTGTCTGTTTTTTGTTATCTCTTAAATTGTTGCTCAATACTCAGAGAGTTATCTATTTGCAAATGGGAGGTGATTTGCACACTTCTTATTTTGATTGGGACACTCACAGTACAACTATATAAAGCACACTGTAAACACTGTACAACTAAGTTATGCATAATTTAGAGTGTCCCAATAAAAAACTTGAGTGTGCAAATCAATTGCCTTTGCAAATGTATCCAACTTTATGTTGTTTCTGCCCTTGATTATCTTTTAGTTCAAATAAAAATGATATGGAACATCCTCAAATAAGAGGTTATGAGAGTCATATTCATTTGTACTTTAACCCCCTTAACTCCTTAAGGTGGGTTATTAATCAGCCTTTTGAAACAGATATTGTTAATGTCGACATCCAAATAATTATATGAAAGTTACGGCACCCGACAAAGATCAATAGGCTTTGTCTAATATAGACCAATTTTTGCAGGATTTCAAATTTAAACTTTTTATCCGCGTAAAAACTTATGAGAGCCTCGTGGAGGCACGTTGCACAATAAAAATCACTCCTTTCTCAATTCGCGAAATCCATGTAATCCTTGAAATCCTCGTCAGTGTTGTCTACTGCCGTAATTTTCACAATAATTATACATTAACATTATTTCAAGCATAGCCCAAAATCCTGCTTCTTGGTTTCACCATCAAGTGATTATCATTGTAAAACAACAAATGTCTCGATTTCCTTTATTTAGTGAGGTCTTTCGGCCTTTTGGGTACCGGATCCAAAACTATCCAGTGGTAACTGGTAAGTGGTCATCTAGTATTGGGCTTAGGCTTTTTATAGAGCACACTCATTTATTCTTGCAAATTATGGGCCTTCTACTATTTTAGCCCAACTTTTAGTCCCCTTTTTTATTACTTACCAGTTACCAAGAAGGCTATCCCATTTCATAGTACTTCCGTTTGTACAAAAGTTCGTACGAGTCCCTCAGACTAAACATTTTATGAACCGGTCGTAAAAATTTTGTTTACGTTCATTTATTTATTAAATGAATGAACGTGAACAATATTTTACATTCGTTTAGTTAAATGAACAAACATGAACAAAAATACGTTCGTTCATTTATTTTCGTGAACGTCCGATTATGCGTTCGTTTATGTTCATATATTTATTTATGTTCGTATAAAATCTTTAATTGTATATTTTTAAAATTGGTTTGTTTAAACAAAACAACACATATAAAGCAATATATTTTGCATACTTTAATAAAGTTTATGTTTGTTTGTTTATGGTCATTTATGTTTGATCGTTTATATTCATCTAACATTCGTTTAGTGTCTTAATGAACGAACATAAACGAATGTGAACAACATATTTTCTTAATAAACGAACATGAAAAAGAAAATTTGTCCATTTAAACGTTCATGTACGTTTATTTGTCTGGTTAAAATTAAACGAACGAACATGAACAAGGCTCCGTTCGTGTTTGTCTGGTTCGTTTACAACCCTACTTACAACAGACATTAAGGATGCGTTTGGTATCCCGGAATGGGAATCAAAGAATGAATTTTCATTCCAATCATGTGTTTGTTTAATATATAAATCTTTCAAATATGAGAATAAAATATAGATATGTTCCATACTCCATATCACTCAAAAATGAAAGGTATGGATCTTTCATTCCTGAATGACCCACGTTATACCTATACCCATATCCATTGTGATTCATGGCAATATACTAAACGCACCATCATATTATGTAGGGCAGTCATTACACATTAGTAGTTTATACAGCTTGCATGTAGCATATAATATGGCATGAATGAAGTTAAAAGTGTCAAAATAAAGATTGATATTACCCCTACATAGGGCTGTAAACGAACCGGACGAACACGAACGGAGAAATGTTTATGTTCATTCATTTAATTTTTACCGGACAAATAAACGAACACGAACACTTAAACGGACAAAGTTTCTTGTTCATGTTCGTTTATTAAGAAAATGAGTTGTTCATGTTCGTTTATATTCGTTTATTAGGACACTAAACGAACGCTAAACGGACATAAACGATCGAACATAAATGAATATAGACAAACAAACATAAACTTTATTAAATTATGCATCTAATATTGTTTTAGGGTAAAATGCAAAAATGGTCCATAAACTATCACGAAATTGCAAAAATGAGACCGAGACAAAAAGTCACACAAAAAAACCACTAACGTTACGCAAATTTGCAAAAAAGCCACTGATGAGGCGAAAAATGAACCACTTTTAGGGGTCCTTTAAGCCCGGAATTGAATTTATTTGATCAAATATTGCCCTAAATCGTTCCTTTTGTGATTTTAGGTACTTTGGGAGTGAAATCTGGAAAAGGAAGCAATTCGGACGTTTTTGGTGCATAAAAGTGAAGAAAACGCCAAAGACTTAATTTTCCAAGCTGGGAACAGTGGGTGACGGCGTCAAGAGCAACATTTTGACGGCGTCAAGAGTAAATTGCATGACGGCCCAGTACAGAAATGAAGGCGTCACAAGGAAGAGCGTCAAGAGTAAAATACGTCAGCCTCAATTTCCTATATATAGTTTAAATATATATAATGTAGATCAAGGCAGTCCGAGAATTCTTTAGGCGGCGAGATGACGGCGTCACCTATTTGGTCTTGACGCCGTCAGCCTCAATTTCCTATATATAGTTTTCTAATTTTCATTCATAAAGGAAAAAAAAGTTTTGGAGAAACCCTAAGGCCGAACTTAGTACGAATTTTACAGGTTCTTCAAGGGTTTTCAGCCCTTGAACCCTTTCATGTGTAATTGAGATAAGTGTTCTTCTAATTCAATCAATATGTCTATGTGTTGGTTGTCTATATCTTGTTCTTGTCTTAATTCCATCATGCTAGGCTAGATCTATCTTGTGTTTGCTTAGATCTAATGAAACCTAGATGTTAATTATGTGTTGATTACTTGTTTATGGTTGTATTTGATAAATGATTTCGATGTTAGGCTTAAGAAAACTGGCAGATCTCTAAATGGTAACATGATTGAACGTCTCAGGAAACATGAACTGACGTGCACTAGGTTTTATTGGTTGTATTTAATGCATGAGTAAATTCTAATAATCCCATGTTAGGAGCTTCTTAGCCGGCTCGACATAGGAGTGAAGTAGGCACTCATAGGATTGGGGAAGTAAGTGCGCCACCCCATGAATGGTATTAAGGAATACAATCCGTCATCCACGCAACTATAACAAGTAATTAACGTGTAAAAGATATCTAGGGAGTAGTGAAATCTAAGTAAACACAATTTCTCCACTTATTGCTCACAACCTTAGTTAATTTAGTTTATTTTCATTTCTAGTATTTTATTTTGATTGCATCTTTAGTATTGGGCTAGTTGACTAGCAACTAATTCCGCCCAAATCCTTCAAACCCGAGATTTTTACTTGCTTTCTAAAAAGTATAAAAATACAAAAATAATCATCCCTCACCTTTAGAACTAGTATTTAGGTTTTCTAATCCTAGCGACACTATTCCTAGCTGAACGATCAATCCCCCGGTACTTGTCACTATACTATACTACAACGATCAGGTACACTGCCTGGTGGGGGTTGTAAGCTTCTCGAGATCCCTTGAGAGGTAAAGCCTGGTGCAATCCCCACGCATCAAGTTTTTGGCGCCGCAGCCCGGGGAATAGTTATTGTTTAGGTTGAATTTGATTTTTATTAGGTCTACTCATTAGATTCCTATTCAGTGAGATTTTTATTTTCTTTTTATTAGCTTTCTTGTAGTCTATCGTTTTCTTTGTGCCCTTTGTTTGTAAAACCATTTTCATTTGTCTCCATGGCAGATGAAATTCCATTTAGATCATTAACTATAGATGAACAATTAGTTTACTCGGATCGATTTGCCTCCTGTTGTTCCAATGAATTTTTAAGTGATCTTAGATATATACAAGAGGAGATGGGTGTAAAGTTAGATGGATTTGTTGAATTTTATGCATGTGTGTTTTCTATTAGACGATCATTATCAGGATCAATTCCTTTTAGTGAGACCCTTTGGATGAATTTTGAGAAAAGCTTCCTAACCATAACCCATAAGTTCAAGGAATTGGTGGATTCGTATGAGCAAAGAGACCTAGTTTCTAAGAACATGGACTTAGAATCAAACCAAGATTACGAGATGGTTTGTTATGAACCACCTAGTTGCATGAATGGGTTAGATTTCACCAAAACATACGACACACATGAGGTTAGAGTCGAGCCACCTAGTTGCATGTCATGGTTAGGCACTACCATAATACAAGATGAACACATAGGTGATATTGATGTGATGGAAGAGATAGTAGAAAACCCAAGCCCACTAAGTACCCCACAAGTCCTACCATCATTTGAGGCACACACACCACCCGTGACTTACCCGGAAGAAGTAGAAGAAACTTTAGGAATTCCGATGGAGGTAGAACCCTTGGACCAGGCACCACTTGAGGATATAGGTTTGAATACTTGTAGTGATAACCTTACTCCTAGTTCTAGGGAATTTCCTAATGTTGATGAACCAGAACCTCAACCTTTACACAACTTTCCATCCTTAGATATACATCTAGGAGACAAAAGAGGAACCGACCCACCCATCAACCAATATTATCCGGGTAGTTTTAGGATAAAGGAATCCATTCACTCACCCCCTTCACCTCACGTGGCATATTCACACCCTAAGGGTGTGTATCGCTACTTTCACCCACACTTAATCCTAAGTGTAGGGAAAACCTCCCCTATTTCCGTTAAATAAGGGTAGAGTCAGGCTCGTGACTCGAACAAAAACAAGCGCTTCTTGGGAGGCAACCCATGTTTTGTGTGTTTTTATTTGTTTGTTTGTTTGATTTTATTTGTTTCCGTATGCATTTTTATTTTTATTGTTTGTGGCTCATGTTTCAAAGTAAATTGTGAAAATGCTTTATTTTGTTTTTAACTTCGTCTTAATTGCATATAAAGGTATTTTGCAAAAGATAAGTGTAAGGGAGATCCAAATTTGTTTATAAGTACGAAATTGAGCATGAACCACAACAATATTAAATGGACATGTGTATTAGTACTTGTTAGAGTCAAATGCTTGTATCGAGTCATAATGATGTTTTGCAGGATTTTCCAGGAAGTAGGACCAAGTTTTTCTAGAAATTTTCCGGAAACTTAACATAAGAATTTCTGCAGGTCACTTCTGACGGCGTCATGAGCTTGCTCTTGACGGCGTCACGTGTAAAAATCTGGAAATTTTACCAGTTTTGTTTTTCTAACGGAGTCTTAAAGTTTTTGTTGAGTTATTAAGTTTTATAATCTCCAGGAAATCTGCAAACTTCATTACACAAGCATTATATCTTACTTTGTTTTCTAGGATTTAGTAACTTATGTAGATTGCCGCCGATTTTATGCGAGGTTGTCTTGTCTGTTTTCTCAGGATTTACAGGTTATGTATGACAAGAAGATGATTATTATTCTGGAAGGGAAGCTTTGATTGTTTATTTTCTTGGAGGAAGATTTAACCTGGCCACCTTATTATCCATACCGAGCGAATCAGGGGAGTATTTGATTTCATTCTTTTTACTTTTTCACTTTTATATTCTTTACTTGAACATTGGGGACAATGTTCATCCTAAGTGTAAGGGGAGGGTAAAATGATGATACCTTACATATGCACTTTCACTTGAGTTTGTTTTGTTTAATGGTAGATGTGTAATAAAACTATGAGAAATACTCGTTAGTGCAATTTTAGCGCCAAATTTAAAATTTTTTACAACATTTAGGAGTGAAACTTTAGCCATAGCAAGCGTCTCATGGATAGGAAATTGTATGACTAGCACATAACCGTATATTCAGAAAAATTTTCTACCTAAATATGTGAGGTTCGCCTTTAGATTTGATAGGAAAAGCATTTACTATTAGTGCTTATGAGTGTACCGGTAGCATTTAGATTCTAGAATTTGCGTTAGTGATGCATCCCGAGACCGCTAGTGAGACTACATTCGTGTAGTAGGATTTACTACATGATAAGAGGCATTAGGATCACCCTTGTGTTAAACCCGTATCATAATTACTTGACCATTTAAGTCATATTACTTGACTAGTTAAGTCAACTAATTTTTCCCACACCTTAGCGTTGTACTCATTTTTAGTACACGAAACCCCTAGTACACCCCTCCGAGCCTATCTTTTCGTTTCTAACTTTAAGCATCTTACTTAAAGGAAAAATTTGTTACAGCCCACTTAAATGTACACCCAAATCGCCTTAGCCTTCCGTGTATGCACTCATCTTTAGTGCATTATTGCTATTTGTTAAACCCTAAGTTAACTATCTAATTGATTACATGGTTGCTAAGTCGAGTCATATCATTATACATATTGTTTTGGGACGATTGGGACTCATGGGCAAATACTTATTTTATGGAGTAATGGGGAAGAACATCATTTATTACCCCCGTATGTGCGTTAATCTTAAAAGTACTCCAAGTGTTTTGATTTTCTTAATTCGAGTCATTAGAATAGTTCATTGTAAAGTATGTAAAGATTCAAGTGTAAGGGGAATGTTCATTCCCTATGATGTATTATTTTGGATGGTAGGGTAAGAGTGTATGCAAAAAAATAAAAAATTAAAAAAAAAAAAAAAAACATCGAAAATTCAAGAAAAAAAAATAGAAAAAAAGAAAAGAGAAAAAACATACGGACTACCATCCCTTTTCATTCTATGTTCATTTTATGTTTTTGTTATTTTTCATTTATTAGCTTAATTCGAGTCTAGTCTTGGCTTAGCAACGCCATATTGTACATGTAATTAACCAAGATTGTTAACTCGCCACCAGTAAAAACTTCCTTTATCCAACAAAACCGTGTATTTTATATCCCTACACCTAACGTTACAACCCTTTAAAAGACCTCTTTGATAGTTTATCCTAGGTGCTTACGCCATGTGGTGGAGGTTTGATCCTTTCCCAAGCCTATGGTAATCTATTTTGCTATGACAGGTAGTGAGAGATATCTTCCGTTTCCATATTGTAATTTATACTTTATTACACCCGAGAGATGTGAGTATCTAAACACTATTTGTGAGGTGCTAGTGTATGACCTCCGTGCTTGTCTTTGGTCTTTAGTGGAACGATTATTTGTTGTAATTACTTTTATATTAGTGTTAAGTGACCCCTAACTTGTATTTTGACTAGAATAAAAGCGCATTTGCTTGAGGACAAGCAAATCTCAAGTGTAAGGGTATATGATGAGGCGAAAAATGAACCACTTTTAGGGGTTCATTTAAGCCCGGAATTGAATTTATTTGATCAAATATTGCCCTAAATCGTTCCTTTTGTAATTTTAGGTACGTTGGGAGTGAAATCTGGAAAAGGAAGCAATTCGGACGTTTTTGGTGCATAAAAGTGAAGAAAACGCCTAAGACTTAATTTTCCAAGCTGGGAACAGTGGATGACGGCGTCAAGAGCAACATTTTGACGGCGTCAAGAGTAAATTGCATGACGGCCCAGTACAGAAATGAAGGCGTCACAAGGAAGAGCGTCAAGAGTAAAATACGTGACGGCCTGGAAAAAGTTATAACGTGACGGCGTCAGAAGTAGATCAAGGCAGTCCGAGAATTTTTTTGGCGGCGAGATGACGGCGTCACCTATTTGGTCTTGACGCCGTCAGCCTCAATTTCCTATATATAGTTTTCTAATTTTCATTTATAAAGGAAAAAAAGTTTTGGAGAAACCCTAAGGCCGAACTTAGTACGAATTTTACAGGTTCTTCAAGGGTTTTCAGCCCTTGAACCCTTTCATGTGTAATTGAGATAAGTGTTCTTCTAATTCAATCAATATGTCTATGTGTTGGTTGTCTATATCTTGTTCTTGTCTTAATTCCATCATGCTAGGCTAGATCTATCTTGTGTTTGCTTAGATCTAATGAAACCTAGATGTTAATTATGTGTTGATTACTTGTTTATGGTTGTATTGGATGAATGATTTTGATGTTAGGATTAAGAAAACTAGTAGATCTCCAAATGGTAACATGCTTGAACATCTTAGGAAACATGAACTGACGTGCACTAGGTTTTATTGGTTGTATTGAATGCATGAGTAAATTCTAATGATCCCATGTTAGGAGCTTCTAAGCCGGCTCGACATAGGAGTGAAGTAGGCACTCATAGGATTGGGGAAGTAAGTGCGCCACCCCATGAATGGTATTAAGGAATACAATCCGTCATCCACGCAACTATAACAAGTAATTAACGTGTAAAAGATATCTAGGGAGTAGTGAAATCTAAGTAAACACAATTTCTCCACTTATTGCTCACAACCTTAGTTAATTTAGTTTATTTTCATTTCTAGTATTTTATTTTGATTGCATCTTTAGTATTGGGTTAGCTGACTAGCAACTAATTCCGCCCAAATCCTTCAAACCCGAGATTTTTACTTGCTTTCTAAAAAATATAAAAATACAAAAATAATCATCCCTCACCTTTAGAACTAGTATTTAGGTTTTCTAATCCTAGCGACACTATTCCTAGCTGAACGATCAATCCCCCGGTACTTGTCACTATACTATACTACAACGATCTGGTACACTGCCTGGTGGGGGTTGTAAGCTTCTCGAGATCCCTTGAGAGTTAAAGCCTGGTGCAATCCCCATGCATCAGCCACCGAGAGGCATTTTCCGTTAGTTTTCCCGTTAAGTGCCACATCACCGAGGGCATTATCGCCATTTCAAGGATCTTCTTATCTCCTGCCAAACTTTTGAGGACTATTTTTGCAAACAACGTAAACTATTTGTTAAGCAACTAGATTACTAGATTTGCTTTTTCAGAGTACATTAACTTCCCAAAACCAACCCAGAAATTCATATCCGTTGTAAAGGAAATCAACCGTCAAACCCTAACATAAAAAAAAAAAAATCAAATCGGAACAACGAGACCCAACTATGGCGAATAATGATAAGAATGATAAGGGAAAGTCTTTGTTGATTGGGGGGGGGGGGGGGGGAGAGGAATCATCCGAAAAGTCGTGGGGCAAGGTTTTATTAAATGATGAAGTCTTTGAGGATGTTTTGGATAAATTTGGTGATAAAGTTATTGCCAAGTATGGTTCGTATGCAAACATAGCGAAGTAGATGATTGAATAAATTCTTCAATGGATATGGAACAGAACCTTCAACAAACCAAATGTGGGTGCTAGCGGTGCCATATCTATTCCTACCATTTGAAGTGGTAGCCGTTGCTCCAATGAGGTAGTTGCAGAGAAAAGAAGAGGGAGGGGAAGGCCGGTTGGGAGTGGCAAGAAAAAGAAGAAGGAGAGTCCTAATCCGACTACAGTCATAGAAAAAATGAAGAGGAGAAGGCCTGTTGGGACTGGCAAGAAGAAGGAGGAGGGGAGTCCTAATCCGAGTACAGTTATAGAAAAAAAGAAGAGGGGAAGGCCTGTTGGGACTGGCAAGAAGAAGAAGGAGGCTGGCAAGAAGAAGGAGGAGGGGAATTCTAATTCGAGTACAGTTACTGAAGAAAGGAAGAGGGGAAGGGCAAATGGGACTGGCAAGAAAAGGAAGGTGAAGGAAGAGCATACGGATCTTTGTATGTTAATGTAGTATACTTCATTTATGTGCCATTTTAAATTTGTTTATGTAGGATGCTATGATATGTTTGATAGACTTTTATATGCATCCCCTTTGCTAAGTTTAGGATAAACAGAGTATTATGTTTTTAAGTAAGGTGTTAGAATATCATAAGAGAGTGTTTGTGATGAGGCGAAAAGTGTACCGCTTTTGGGGGGTCATTTAAGCCCGAATTCGTGATTATTTGATCAAATATTGCCCTAAATCGTTCCTTTTGTCATTTTAGGTACTTTTGGAGAGAAATCTGGAAAAGGAAGCACTTTGGACGTTTTTGGAGCATAAAAGTGAAGAGAACGGCAAAGTCTCAATTTTTCTTGCTGGGAACAGTACCTGACGGCGTCAAGACTCTCCACATGACGGCGTCAAGAGTTACAAAAGAGGTGGAAGTGGAAAATACACGTGACGATCCAGAGAGTTTTTAAGCCTAGGACCTGACGGCGTCACCAAAGCCGTCAGGGTCCAATTACTAGTGACGGCCCAGAGTATTTCTACACATGACGGCGTCACAAATAGATCTAGGCAATACGATTTTATCATGGCGGCGAGTTGACGGCGTCACAGGCTAACACATGACGCCGTCACGATGTATAATCTATATATAGTTTTCCAAATTTCATTCATTGTGGTGCAACTTTGAGGGAATAAACCCTAGTCCGAATTTTATCAGCTTTTCAAGGGTTTCAACCCCTTGAATCTTTCATGTTCAATTAAAGATAAGTATTCCTTCAAATCATTCAATATGTCTATGTGTTGTTTGATTATATCTTACGCTTGTCTTCTATTTAACATGCTAGGCTAGATCTTTATTGTGTTTGCTTAGATGTAGTTAAACCTAGATGTTGATTATGGGTTTGATTGTTTGTTTATAATTGTTACGGATAATTGTATTCGATGTTAGGCTTAAGAAAACTGGTAGACTTCCATTGGTAACTTGCTTGAACGTCTTAAGAAACATGATCGGAGGTGTACTACGATTTTTGGTTGTATTTAATGCGTAGGAGAATTCTAATGATCCCATGTTAGGAGCTTCTAACGGCTCGCCATAGGAGTGAAGTAGAATCCTATAGAGTTAGGGAATATTGTACACAGCCCTACGACTAGTATTAAGGAATATGACCCGTCATCCATGCAATTGTAACAAGCTAATCAACCTGTAAAAGATATCTAAGGAGTAATGAAACCTAAGTAAACACAACTTTCCTCATTATTGTTTCCACCACATTAGTTTAATAGTTTCATTTTCATTTTTGTTATTTTATTTTAATTGCATTATTAGTTAATTGGGTTAGTTGGCTGGCAACTAATTTCGCCCACTCTTCCAAAACCCGAGATTTTTACTTGCTTTTATAAATTATAAAAATACAAAAAGAATCATCCCTCACCTCTAGACCTAGTTTATTAGGCTTTCTAATCCTAGCGACACTATTCCTAAGTTGAACGATCAATCCCCCGGTACTTGTTACTATACTATACTACAACGATCAGGTACACTGCCTGGTGGGGGTTGTAAGCTTCTCGAGATCCCTTGAGAGGTAAAACCTGTTGCGAGGGCGCAATTCCCACGTATCAGTTTGGCATTACTAAAGTACTGCTACAGTTACTAAGTGTTCACATTGGTTATAAGTAAGTCTTCACATTGGTTGTAAGTAAGTCTTCACATTGGTTCTAAGTAAGTCTAATTGTGTATCTTGAGTGTCTCAGGAACAAAATAGTTTGGTTTCTATATCACCACATTAACTTATTAAACTAAACTACAACTATGTGGTGAGACATACAACACTGCATTGTTCTGCTTCACTTGAGCCTGCATAATTGTTTCATTGACTACTTCTGTATTGACTTTAGCATGTATACCATTAGTTTCGTAGGTGCTGGTATGTCTTGACAGTTTGAATTTAAAATGTGGCAGATTTACTTGGTTATGAGGGTGAAGTTGTGTTCCGTATGCACAATAATGGAGTCTTTGAATTTGGTCCATTAAGGTATGTACAAGGGAATGTTTCTACAATTTGTGGCTTTGTCTGTGATAGACATGTCTTTAGCCTAGGTCTGGATGATATGTTTTCACGCATTAGGGGAGAAAAATGGGTTGTGTTCTTTTGTTTGCCTGGCAAATCATTAGAAGAAGGTTTGAAGCTGATTCACACAGACAATGATGTGCATACAATGATTGAGCTAGGTTGTTGTGCCGGTTTTGTAGACTTGTTTGTTGCTCACACAAAACAGGTGTTATCTCCCTACTATTTAAACAACATTGATGCAGAGGGTGATAGTGGGGAGGTTTTCGGGTGGGTAGAAGAAGATGCTAGCTTGTGGTGCTCTATTACTTCAACTCCTTTTAGGACTAGCACTTCAAAAACTTATAGGAAAATGGATGATGTTGATGCTTCACAACCAGAATTAGGGAAACATAAAAAGAGGGTGAAGAGGTCTGTGGATATGGGAAAAGGAAAGATGGCTGATGAGGTTGATGAGGCTGATGTTGTTAACAGGAACAAACCGGCTGGTATTGTCATTAGAGACGGTGGCTCTACGAAGAACCCAGCAAGTGTTGGTTCAGTGAATGTGGGAGCAAAGGGTGGTGGTATTTTGAGACCAAGGATCACTAATTGCATACTGATGAGGCGAAAAATGAACCACTTTTAGGGGGTCATTTAAGCCCGGAATTGAATTTATTTGATCAAATATCACCCTAAATCGTTCCTTTTGTGATTTTAGGTACTTTGGGAGTGAAATCTGGAAAAGGAAGCAATTCGGACGTTTTTGAAGCATAAAAGTGAAGAAAACGCCAAAGACTTAATTTTTCAAGCAGAGAACAGTACTTGACGGCGTCAAGAGGAAAACCATGACGGCGTCAAGAGTAAAAGTGGTGACTACCCAGTACAAACCTGATGGCGTCACATGAAGGGCGTCAAGAGTTAATTTTGTGACGGCCTGCATAAGGAGACTACATGACGGCGTCAGACCCAGATCTAGGCAGTCCGAGGAACTATTTGGCGGTGAGATGACGGCGTCAGACCTTTGTTCTTGACGCCGTCACCTTCTAAACTCTATATATAGTTTTCTTATTTTCATTCATTAGAGAGGAACTTGTGTGGAGAAACCCTAGGGCCGAACTTTGTAAACCCTAGCTCGTATTTTACAGTATTTTCAAGGGTTTTCACCCCTTGAATCCTTTCATGTGCTATTAAGATAAGTCTTCTCTTTAATTCAATCAATATGTCTATGTGTTGGTTGTCTATATCTTGTGCTTGTCTTGATTTCAACATGCTAGGCTAGATCTATCATGTGTTTGCTTAGATCTAATGAAACCTAGATGTTAATTATGTGTTGATTACTTGTTTATGGTTGTATTGGATGAATGATTTCAATGTTAGGCTTAAGAATACTGGCAGATCTCCATTGTGTAACATGCTTGAACGTCTTAGGAAACATGAACTAATGTGTACTAGGTTTTATTGGATGTATTTAATGCATGAGTAAATTCTAATGATCCCATGTTAGGAGCTTCTTAGCCGGCTCGACATAGGAGTGAAGTAGGCACTCATAGGATTCGGGAAGTAAGTACGCCACCCCATGAATGGTATTAAGGAATACAATCCATCATCCACGCAACTATAACAAGTAATTAACGTGTAAAAGATATCTAGGGAGTAGTGAAATCTAAGTAAACACATTTCTCCCACATATTGCTCACAACTTTAGTTTAATATAATTTATTTTCATTTTTAGTATTTTATTTTGATTGCATCTTTAGTATTGGGTTAGTTGACTAGCAACTAATTCCGCCAAAATCCTTCAAACCCGAGATTTTAATTTGCTTTCTAAAAAATATAAAAATACAAAAAGAATCATCCCTCATCTCTAGACCTAATCTTTAGGTTTTCTAATCCTAGCGACACTATTCCTAGCTGAACGATCAATCCCCCGGTACTTGTCATTATACTATGCTACATCAATCAGGTACACTGCCTGGTGGGGGTTGTAAGCTTCTCAAGATCCCTTGAGAGGTAAAGCCTGGTGCAATCCCTACGCTACCAAGTTTTTGGCGCCGCAGCCCGGGGAATAGTTATTGTCTAGGTTAGAATCTCTTTTTATTAGGTCTACTTTCTAGATTCCTTTCTAGCAAGATTTTATTTTTATTTTTAGGTTCTCTTTAGTCTATCTTATTTCTTCGTGTTTTTGTTCGTAACTCTTCACCACCCGACATCATGGACGATGGGAACATCTTTGAACCAGTCATCCCACCACAACAAAATCCACCACTAAAACCTCTTAGGCCCCGAACCTTAGGAGAGTATTCCCGACCTAGCCACCAAGGCTATCGAAACACTATTGAGCTCACCGGAGCCAATGTGACCCCCTTGCGATCCGACACCATCCGGTTGGTGCAAAGCGGATGTGCATTCCATGGACTTCGTTCCGAAGATCTAAATCAACATCTCAAGGACTTCCTTAAAATCGTAGATTCCATAGACCTAGATGTTGCAACTAGAGAGACAACCCGATTACGCCTATTCCAATTCTCTCTACGTGATCAAGCTAGTCAATGGCTTGAGCGTTTACCCGCGGGATCCATCACCACATGGGATGATCTCACCACCCATTTCCTTGCTCAATTTTTCCCACCAGGGAGAACTACCAAGCTTAGAAATGACATCTTGATGTTCCAACAACATCAAGGTGAAACTCTTTATGAAGCATGGACTTGTTTCAAGGACTTACTCCAAAAAGTCCCTCATCATGGCATAGATCTTTGGCTCCAAGTCCAAATCTTCTATGACCATATCGATCTCTCCACAAGGCAAGCCATTGACCAATCGGCCGGTGGTAAGCTACGTGATCTAAGTGCGGAACAATCATGGGAACTCATAGAAGATCTTGCTCTCTATGACAACGAAAGTTGGAATAATCCCCGTGATTTAAACAAAACGGTCAAGGCAATATCTTTGCCTTCGAACAACTCTAGCACTCTCGACCGTAGGATCATGGAACTTGAGGACCAAGTCAAGTTTCTCATGAAATCTTACAAAGCTCCTAAGCCTTCAAGCCAAGTGAACAAAATCACTTCTTCATGCGAATTGTGTAGTGGTCCCCATGACACTCGTGATTGTGTGGAACTCCCCGGAACAGCTTTTGCGGACTACGCATCCTCGTGTACCGACGAGGCGGGAGATAAGTGGTACACTTTCAAATCCGAGCCAAACCCTTACGGTGATTCATACAACCCCTCTTGGAAAAATCACCCAAACCTTAGGTGGAAACAAAATCAAGCTAATTCTTCCAATCCGCCTAATCGTTACCAACCAAACGGTCCACCCTCCAACCGTACTTTCAACAACAATCCTTCTAACAACTCTGGTAGTACCAACAATCTTGAAGGATTGATGTCTAAGTTCATGGCATCTCAAGAAGCTCGCATAGCTTGGTTTGAAACCGAATTCAACCAACAACAAACGGAGATGACCAACAAGATAGACAACTTGTTGAAAGCCCTCAACAACCAAGTGTTAACCACACCTAGGAAGGACACTAGGGACACCAATAACGGAATCCAAATTAAGGACCCCTCATCATCCAAACATGTCCACTTTGTCAATGTTGTCACCATTAAGCCAATAGATAAGAATATGGAAGAAAGTGACAAAGATGAAGTTGAAATAGAAACTGAGACTAGGGATGAAATTAGGGAAGTTGAGGTTAATAAGGGAGAGGAGTTAGAGGAAGTAGAGACTATAGAAAAACACTTTGATAAGTTGCCCACCAAGGAAGAACGGGAATACCATAAGGATTTATTCGATGGTCCCGAGACACCATATATCCTTGGCACACCCCTTATCAAAATGGGAGACCCCTCTAACATCAACATACCATGCAAACAAGTGGCTTATTATAGGAATGATGAGGATAGACGTAGAGGAGTAGAGTATGTGAAGAATAGGATGCTTGGTTTCTACAAAGAATGCTTGCAACTAGGTACGGAGTACAAAACTGGTTTAGAAGACGACCTAGAGAGTGAAACCAACGATGAGGTCACATAGTAATCCATGACCTTGAGTCTAGCTACAAGACTCGTAAATAAAGAAAAGCGCTTCTTGGGAGGCAACCTATGTTTTGTGTGATTTTTATTTTTGTTTGTTTGTTATTTGCTTCCGTATGCATGCTTTATTTTTATTGTTGGTAGATCATGTTTCAAAACTAAATAGTGGAAATACTTTATTTTGTTGTTTGGCCTAGTCTTAACTTCATCCAAAGGTATTTTTGCAAAAGATAAGTGTAAGGGGAAACCCCAAATATGTTTTTAAGAAACAAACCGATCATGATTCTCCACAATATTAAATGAACATGTATATTCGTATTTGTTAGAGTCAAATGCTTGTATCGAGTCATAATGAAGTTTTGCAGGATTTTCCAGGAAGTAAGACCAAGTTTTTCCAGAAATTTTCCGGAAACTTAACATAAGAATTTCTGTAGGTCACTTCTGACGGCGTCACGAGTTTACTCTTGACGGCGTCACGTGTAAAATTCTGGAAATTTTACCAGTTTTGTTTTTCTAACGGAGTCTTAAAGTTTTTGTTGAATTATTAGTTTTATAATCTCCAGAAAATCTGCAAACATCATTCCACAAGCATTATATCTTATTTTGTTTTCTAGGTTTTATTAGCATATGTAGATTGCCGCCGATTTTATGCGAGGTTGCCTTGTCTGTTTTCTCAGGATTTACAGGTTATGTATGACACGAAGATGATTTATTTTTCTGGAAGGGAAGCTTTGATTGTTCATTTTCTTGGAGGAAGATCTAACCTGGCCACCTTATTATCCATACCGAGCGAATCAGGGGAGTATTTGATTTCATTCTTTTTTACTTATTTCACTTTTACATTCTTTACTTGAACATTGGGGACAATGTTCGTCTTAAGTGTAAGGGGAGGGTAAAATGATGATACCTTACAGATACACTTTCGCTTGAGTTTGTTTGTTTGATAGTAGATGTGTAATAAAACTATGAGAAATACTTGTTAGTGCAATTTTAGCGCCAAATTTAAAATTTTTTACAACATTTAGGAGTGAAACTTTAGCCATAGCAAGCGTCTCATGGATAGGAGATTGTATGACTAGCACATAACCGTATCATTCAGAAAAATTTTCCACCCAAATATGTGAGGTTCGCCTTTAGATTTGATAGGAAAAGCTTTTACTATTAGTGCTTATGAGTGTACCGGTAGCATTTAGATTCTAGAATTTGCGTTAGTGATGCATCCCGAGACCGCTAGTGAGACTACATTCGTGTAGTAGGATTTACTACATGATAAGAGGCATTATGATCACCCTTGTGTTAAACCCGTATCATAATTACTTGACCATTTAAGTCATATTAATTGGCTAGTTAAGTCAACTAATTTTTCCCACACCTTAGCGTTGTACTCATTTTTAGTATACGATACCCCTAGTACACCCTTCCGAGCCTACCTTTACATTTCTAACTTTAAGCATTTTACTTAAAGGAAGAATTTGTTACACCCCACTTAAATGTACACCCAAATCGCCTTAGCCTTCCGTGTATGCACTCATCTTTAGTGCATTATTGTTACTTGTTAAACCCTAAATTAATTATCTAATTGATTACATGGTTGCCAAGTCGAGTCATATCCTTGTACATATTGTTTTGGGACGATTGGGACGATTGGGTAAAGTACTTATTTTATGGAGTAATGGGGAAGAACATCATATATTACCCCCGTATGTGCGTTAATCTTAAAAGTACTCCAAGTGTTTTGATTTTCTTAATTCGAGTCATTAGATAAGTTGATTGTAAAGTATGTAAAGATTCAAGTGTAAGGAGAATGTTCATTCCCTAAGATGTATTATTTTGGATGGTAGGGTAAGAGTGTATGCAAAAAAAAAAAAAAAAAAAAAAAAAAAAAAAAAAATCAAAAAAACAAGAAAAAGAAATAGAAAAAGAAAAGAGAAAAACATACGGACTACCATCCCGTTTCATTCAATATTTATTTTATGTTTTTGTTATTTTTCATTTATTAGCTTAAGTCGAGTCTAGTCTTAGCTTAGCAACGCCATATTGTACATGTAATTAACCAAGATTGTTAACTCGCCACCAGTAAAGACTGCCTATATCCAACAAAACCGTGTATTCCATATCCCTACACCTAACGTTACAACCCTTTAATAGATCTCTTTGATAGTTTATCCTAGGTGCTTACGCCATGTGGTGGAGGTTTGATCCTTTCCCAAGCCTATGGTAATCTATTTTGCTATGACAGGTAGTGAGAGATATTTTCTGTTTTCATATTATGATATAACTTTATTACACCCGAGAGATGTGAGTATCTAAACACTATTTGTGAGGTGCTAGTATTTGACCTCCGTGATTGTCTTTGGTCTTTAGTGGAATGATTATTTATTGTAATTACTTTTATGTTAGTGTTAAATGACCCCTAACTTGTATTTTGATTAGAATAAAATTGCATTTGCTTGAGGACAAGTAAATCTCAAGTGTAAGGGTATATGATGAGGCGAAAAATGAACAACTTTTAGGGGGTCATTTAAGCCTGGAATTGAATTTATTTGATCAAATATCACCCTAAATCGTTCCTTTTGTGATTTTAGGTACTTTGGGAGTGAAATCTGGAAAAGGAAGCAATTCGGACGTTTTTGGAGCATAAAAGTGAAGAAAACGCCAAAGACTTAATTTTCCAAGCAGAGAACAGTACCTGACGGCGTCAAGAGGAAAACCATGACGGCGTCAAGAGTAAAAGTGGTGACGACCCAGTACAAACTTGACGGCATCACATGAAGGGCGTCAAGAGTTAATTTTTTGACGGCCTGCATAAGGAGACTACATGACGGCGTCAGACCCAGATCTAGGCAGTCCGAGGAACTATTTGGCGGCGAGATGACGGCGCCAGACCTTTGTTCTTGACGCCGTCACCTTCTAAACTCTATATATAGTTTTCTATTTTTCATTCATTAGAGAGGAACTTGTGTGGAGAAATCCTAGGGCCGAATTTTGTAAACCCTAGCTCGTATTTTACAGTATTTTCAAGGGTTTTCACCCCTTGAATCCTTTCATGTGCTATTAAGACAAGTCTTCTCTTTAATTCAATCAATATGTCTATGTGTTGGTTGTCTATATCTTGTGCTTGTCTTGATTTCAACATGCTAGGCTAGATCTATCTTGTGTTTGCTTAGATCTAATGAAACCTAGATGTTAACTATGTGTTGATTACTTGTTTATGGTTGTATTGGATGAATGACTTCAATGTTAGGCTTAAGAAAACTGGCAGATCTCCATTGTGTAACATGCTTGAACGTCCTAGGAAACATGAACCGATGTGTACTAGGTTTTATTGGTTGTATTTAATGCATGAGTAAATTCTAATGATCCCATGTTAGGAGCTTTTTAGCCGGCTCGACATAGGAGTGAAGTAGGCACTCATAGGATTGGGGAAGTAAGTACGCCACCCCATGAATGGTATTAAGGAATACAATCCGTCATCCACGCAACTATAACAAGTAATTAACGTGTAAAAGATATCTAGGGAGTAGTGAAATCTAAGTAAACACATTTCTCCCACATATTGCTCACAACTTTAGTTTAATATAGTTTATTTTCATTTTTAGTATTTTATTTTGATTGCATCTTTAGTATTGGGTTAGTTGACTAGCAACTAATTTCGCCCAAATCCTTCAAACCCGAGATTTTAATTTGCTTTCTAAAAACTATAAAAATACAAAAAGAATCATCCCTCATCTCTAGACCTAGTCTTTAGGTTTTCTAATCTTAGCGACACTATTCCTAGCTAAACGATCAATCCCCCGGTACTTGTCATTATACTATACTACATCGATCAGGTACACTGCCTGGTGGGGGTTGTAAGCTTCTCAAGATCCCTTGAGAGGTAAAGCCTGGTGCAATCCCTACGCTACCAAATAATGGGTCTATGGGCACCAAGATTAATGGGTAACAATGTGGTGTTATTTTGACTAGGTGAGTCTAATGAACTGTTTAGCAAATATTTTGGACACATTGCATTGCCTATTATAGTAACCTC
This sequence comes from Artemisia argyi, assembly GCA_030686995.1. Classification (NCBI taxonomy): domain Eukaryota; kingdom Viridiplantae; phylum Streptophyta; class Magnoliopsida; order Asterales; family Asteraceae; genus Artemisia; species Artemisia argyi. The sequence goes on along the minus strand of CM060690.1, from coordinate 43,696,321 downwards.
ATTTCATTGCATATATTGACTGTGCAGGTGTAGTTGATCACATGTTGGTTCATCCAGTAAAAGGTTTGAAGATTGATATATGGGTTCATCTATTGGGAATATGTAATGTGTAGAAACTAAAACACTTTAATTTGGTTGTATTTACTAATGTAACTTGAACTATTCTACCTCTGTTTCGAATACACCAAAGGGTGTGGGCAGGCATTGTGATGGGTTCATCTTTTTGGTACATGCCGAACAATATTATGTAAATTGAAGTATTTCATATGGGGTTAAATGTTTAGTCAAGCTTGACTCCTATGCATAATATGTTTGTGTTTCTGTCATTTGCTTCGATTAATAGCATCTTACTATGAATATGTTTGTGTTTGTTTTGTGGTTATGTTATTTGCTTCGATTAGTAGCATTTAAACGTATGTGTTTGTGTATTGTATTATGGTTTCAATTCTGTCAGTTTCATGTTTGTGAATGTGTTTGTGATACGAATTGAACAATGTATATCAAGACAAACGGGATCAAACGACCCCTTCCATTCATAAACCATAAGGATACATTTACAACCTTACGGGACACCACAACCCCTACCTACATCATCACCTACATCTACCTAGCTTACGACACTACGACAGTGGCACCAAAACGAACAAAAGAAACCACAACTCCACAAGTACCCAACCACCTACTACTTACATTCATCATACACAACAAACACAAAAAAAGAATCCATCACAGCCACCAGCACCCAACCCCTTCACATGTACGTTTGCCTCACAGCAAACTCAATCTTAGAAACAATGATGTCGTTTGTTTGCCTAAGCATCCTCATCAAACCCCTCATCTTTCTCATATCAGCTGACTGAATCCTCCTAAGCTTGTTCACATTGGCCCTTGCAATTCTTGAGCCCTCTAAGTTTTGGAGCTCCAAAATCAGGTCCCCCTAATACGGGGCATATTAGACAGCTTTTGGCACCTACTCATCAACTCTTGTGCATGATGAATGTCCTCCTCAACCTCTCGCTGGTAATGGGTTAACATTATTTCCGGTATGACAAACGAGTTACAGGCAATCACAAGATCAAGACAGCGAGACATATTACTGGAAAAGGAAATGATAATTATTTGATTACGGGTGTGTGTGTTTCTGCTTGTGTGTGTGTGTGTGTGTGTGTGTGAAGGCGTTGACAATTTAATATGAAAACATGAAAATAACTTTGCAAATTAACCATTGAAGTCATGTCACAATTACATTGAAAGGTTGGCGGGAGATAAGAAGATCCATGAAATGACGATAATGCCCTCGGTGATGTGACACTTAACGGGAAAACTAACGGAAAATGCCTCTCGGTGGCTTTTTTGCAAATTTGCGTAACGTTAGTGACTTTTTTGCGTGACTTTTTGTCTCGGTTCCATTTTTGCGATTTTGTGATAGTTTAAGGACCATTTTTGCATTTTACCCATTGTTTTATAAGTGTTGTTTTGTTTAAACAAACTAATTTTAAAATTATACAATTAAAAGATATGATATATGAACACAAATAAATAAATGAACATAAACGAACGTATAATCGGACGTTCACGAACATAAATAAATGGACGTGGCTTTTGTTCATGTTCGTTCATTTAACTAAACGATCTTAAAATATTGTTCATGTTCGTTCATTTAATAAATAAACGAACATAAACGAATTTTTTACCGAACGATTCATGAAATGTTAGCTGAACGTTCAGCTCGTTTACAGCCTTACCCTATATCAATGAAACTTGTTACTTGAATTATAAGTGTCTTTTTTTTTCCTCTCTCTCCTCTAAAATGTAACATGACTTGAACCGAAAAAGTTTCACTAATACAAAAAATTATTACTTTCTAAACAATTTGAAACGGTGAGCATCCACTAATATAACACGGTAAAATTAGTCATCATGTCAACAAACTGAGTGTGTTTGAGGTACAGTTGAGGTTGCTCGTGAGTGTGTTTGAGGAACTAACCATATGGGTGAGGTAATCCAGTACTTATCCTTGTTTACTACAATCTCTTTTGTGTATTAAAATTCAGTAATTCTGTAAGGTATGTAGATCAGAACAAGTACTAAAGAACATGAGTACTGCTTTTAAAACTTCTGATTGTTATCACATGCTATTATTTGTTTGATCACGTTACTTAATTCCAACGTTGTATCTTACTCCTTAATGGCTTATTTGTCTTCTCCTCATGTTGGGGAACATCGAACAAAAAAGGATAAATAGATGGAGCCAATAAATCAAACAAAACCCCAAATATCAAAATTGACATTTTCCTTCATATAAAATCGGTATCTATCACATTAGACCAATTAAATTGCTCCAAATAGGATACTACCCTATAAGCTTTAAGCTTTTACTCTTATTTGCCCCTCCTAACCCCACCCTACGATTGAAACCTACTACCTAGACTTTTATACCCTTGTGCGGAGTTTTTAACTATTTTGTAATTTTTTATTTAGTATTGTCATTTTCAGTTCATCTGCCCACACCTAAAGGGGCCCTTTGTGCTTTACCAGTTGTACCTTTGAGGTTTGAACAACTGTTTGAGTAATTTGTATAATTGTATGTATAAATTTGGCTCACTATAAAGCTGTGATTTTAAACATTCCAAAGATACCTCTTCATATAAGGCTAGTGACGATAATAAGAGTCAATCCCCTTATTTTCTCTGCCACGTCAGTTTTTTTTTTCAGCTACCTGCAGGCGATTGAGTGTCACAGTAAGGGCAACAAAGTTTTTTTTTTTTTTTTTTTTTAACACAAACTAAAATTTCATTAATAAGTAAAACGTTACATATTAATTCAAATAAAATAAAAATATTACAATAGAATTCAAATAACATTAAAAAACATTACGATCAAACGACTAAACTAGTTTGGATTATTATGATGCTGCCAATTGGTGTTCCACCAAATCGGCTTTGAGGCTAAGATGAGTTGTTTTGTTGCATATCTCTATAGTAATTTGCAATGATTCCTTATGCGTATTTAAGGGATCATAAGAACGGTGCTGCTCCGCTGGAAAGAATTCGGGAGATATCGCCCGCCTTTCGTCTTGAATTATCATATTATGTAATATGATGCATGTGTACATAATATGTCCAAGACGCTCTTTGTTAAATCCCTTAGCCGGATGTTTAATCATTATGAACTTTCTCTTTAGTACACCAAAAGCACGTTGCACATCTTTTCTTGCTGCTTCGTGCATCCTCTTATACAATTGACGCTTTTCATCATGCGTCCCTGGATGTTTAATAGACTTCACAATAACAGAGTATTCCTGATATATCCCATCAGCAAGATAATATCCCCGTTTATAAGGCACGCTGTTAACAACGAATTCCACATCCGATGCTCTCCCCGTTTTGAGATCATTGAAAAGAGGGGATGCAAGTAAAACATTTACGTCATTATTTATACCGGCGACACTAAAGAACGCATGCTAAATCCATAAATCTTGAGAGGCGATCGCTTCCAATAAAATGAAAGGAGTTTTCCCGTGATCATCCCTACAAAATTGAGCTTTTAAAGCATGTGGGCAATTCTCCCACGGTCAATCTGTACAATCAATGCTTCCTATTAGCCCCGGAAACCCATGAATTCGATGGTGATGCTCATAGAGTCTGTCAACGTCAGTAATCGTCGGCTTTCGCAAATACTCTACACCATATAACTCCATGATGGCCTCACAAAATTTATAGAGACACGCACGAACTGTTGTCGCACCCATTTGCACATATTCATCAAGCATATCAGGATTGACTCCGTATGCCAATTGACGAATTGAGAAAGTAATTTTTATCAAAGGAGAAATACCAAGTTCGCCCGCACAATTAGGAGTTTGTTGGAAATAAGGTGAATGATCGGTTACCTCTCGTACAATTCGTGTGAATAGTCTGCGGCTCATTCGGAAACGATCATGGAATTGTTCATTGCCGTATGTTGGTATAGCGCAGAAGTAAGCAGTCACTAAACGGTCATGAGCACCCACACGATCCCTATCAACACGGTTTCGTAATTCCTTATTAGGTTGTGACGTTTGATAAGCCTCCCAACAATCTTCCGCAAACATCAAAAACTCGTTACTAACTTCATTTTCATCATCCGAATCGGCAAAAAATATCTCGAAAGAATTCATGGTGTGAGAGAATATATATTTGAAATGGGATTGTGTGAATTGAAGTGCTGTTTAGTTGTGTATTTATAAGGGATTTTTTTTTGGTGCCCAACGGCTCTTTCCAAACGGTAATATGTGTATGTATATATATATATATATATATATATATATATATATATATATATATATATATATATATATATATATTTTAGTCACAAACGTCTCTTTAGCATTTAGGTGTAGGAATTTTGGATCAAAACTCAATATATATTGGAAATTGTTTCGGTCGAGTGTGAGACCGACTCCATGTGTTTTTTGCCAAATTCCATGTCGCGACCGACTCCCCATAATAGGGCCGACCGAGTACGACCGAGTCGGTCTCGGTCATTACTGCATGCAGCCTAAGGACCACCAAATTGACCAAATCAAGCACCACCCTATCTTCAAACTATCATCAGTATTAGTATTAGTATTAGCATTAGATCAAATTACGATGTAGTCAAGTTGGTCACTTGGTTGACATCATTAACATCATATTGTTCTTTCATAACAACCCAAGTTCAAATGATGCTTGCAATCAATCAAAAATGATTCGCGCTAGTCTATAACATGCAAACTATTCATTTCTGTACCCGTAACATTTTCATTACTTCAATAGAAACTTTTGTTTAAAACCATTTTCGATTATGTTCAGTTATCGCAGTTTTATCAACTTGAAATATTTTGGCAAACTTGGGTTTCATGTAAACATATTGATGAGTACAAATATATAAACTTTAATAGTTAATCTTATCAAGTAATCTTTTTGGTGTTTCTCCTCTCGTGGAGTAGCCGAGGTTCTACAGTAGGACATGATGCTTTGAAAGCCACCTCATACAAAGTGGGAAAATACGAGAAACGTCGCATTGAAAATAAACATGTTTTTATTCCTTTCGCATTTTTCTTGCTATGAGCAAGTGGAGCTTCTCAACAGAGTTCAACGTGTTAGGTAGTAATGTTATGACACGAAGATCCACAAAAACTATTCTTAAGACAATTAGTTTTACAATCCAAAAAATGCTAGCGGGGCAGCTTATTACTCGTTTGACTTCTAACTCTAACTTTATGTAAATCTAAATTAATATAATATAATATAATTAATTATAGATGTGTAAATACTACAACGAAGTATAATAATCAAAGATGTATAATACTGTAACAAAGTGCGGTTTTGACAACCTCGTTCATATAATATTAATTATTGGGTGGGAAAGGAAACAAGTCATTCAAGCAAATTTTGCTATAATTTTTTGAGAAAATACCATAAAAATGTAGTAAACTTTTCCCACTTTTATAGTTCTGTGTAGCTTTCAATTTTTTTTTTCTTATTTAAATGCCAAACTTTCATCGTTAGACCTTTCTGTGTATCAGTTACATGCTAAACTTGCATCGTTAGTCCTTTTATACTAACGACCGTTAGTAAATAACTTGAAAAATCGGTTTTCTTACGTTTTTGTTTGTTTTTACCCGTTTTAGTCCGTTTTTATACGTTTTCGTCTTTTTTCACATTTTTGTCCGTTTTTGCACGTTTTTATCTGATTTTACATGTTTTCGTCCGATTTTATACATTTTCATACATTTTTACAAGGTTTAGACCATTTTTATACGTTTTCGTCTGTTTTTTTGTAAGTTTTAATCCGTTTTTACACGTTTTCTTTCGTTTTTGACCGTTTTCGTCCTTATTCCACGTTTTCGTTCACTTTTGCACGTTTTCTTCTGCTTTTACATGTTTTCGCTCATTTTTACATGTTTTCGTATGTTTTATACGTTTTTACACGTTTTCGTCACTTTTTATGTGTTTTCTTACATTTTCATTGGTTTTATACGTTTTCATCCATCTTTTTTACGTTTTCATCCGTTTTGTATGTTTCGTCTGTTTTTATAGGTCATTTTTTACATTTTCATTCATATTTCTTAAGTTTTCATACATTTTTATCTGTTTTATCAGTTTTTGTACGTTTTGCACGTTTTCTTACAATCGAACACGTTTTAATCCGTACAAAACGGATAGAAAAGCATAAAAAGCGTAAAAACGTACCAAACCATGTAAAAGGTACTAACACGTATAAAAACGGATGAAAACGTGCAAAAATAAACAAAAATGTGTAAAAACAGATGAATGTGTGTAAAAACGAGCGAAAACATTTAAAAACAGATGAAAATGTATAAAAACGGACAAATACATGTAAGAACGGATGTAAACGTATAAAAACAGATGAATCATGAGAACACGAATGAAAACGTGTTAAAACAGACAAAAGCATGCAAAGATGAACGAAAATGTGTAAAAACGGATGAAAACGTGCAAAGCTATCCCCTTATTCTTTTTTGTAGATCCCTGATTCATTACTTGTATATTTTTTGTGAAGAATTGTAGCTAATTGGCTACAAAAATTGTAGCCAAGCTATCCCCTTATTATTATTATTATTATTATTATTATTATTATTATTATTAGAAAACTCGTGGGATGTACAAGAAATTAGCTGGGAGCCGCGAAACTATCTGAGCCCCCACTCCTCTAGCTATAGCAAAGCTAATTCTACTAAAAATATGAACAGTAACATGCGTCCCAACGTCTTGAGTCATAAAGAAGTTTCGGATCCGCTTTATTATTATTATTATTATTATTATTATTATTATTATTATTATTATTATTATTATTATTATTATTATTATTATTATTATTATTATTATTATTATTATTATTATTATTATTATTATTATTATTATTATTATTATTATTATTATTATTATTTATGATTTATGGTTTATCACTTTATCATTATATTGTCTAAATATAAGAATTGTGTTTCGTAAATATAAAATGAATGTTTTAAACCCGCCGCAACGCTGAGGCTACAAAATCTCGTTTGTATATTATATTATCGTTAATGATATGTAATAGCAACATACTTTCTTATTTGTTCCATTATCAGATACGAACCCAAAATAATACAACAATACCCATCCAACTTTCAAATTTTGTTTCATTATCATACGTTTTGTTTGCACCGTTAGTCCTTTTGACTAACGACCGTTTGTAATTAACTCAAAAATATGTTTTTCTTACGTTTTCATACGTTTCTATCCGTTTTTATATGTTTTTGCCCGTTTTCTTTACGTTTTTATTTGCACCGTTAGTCATTTTAACTAACAACCGTTAGTATAAAAGGACTAACGTATGAGTTAATTACAAACGGTCGTTAGTCAAAAGGACTAATGGTGCAAACTAAAACGTAAAGATAACGGGCGAAAACATATAAAAAAGGATAGAAACTTATGAAAACGCAAGAAAAACATATTTTGGAGTTAATTACAAACGGTCGTTATTCAAAAGGACTAACGGTGCAAATAAAAAGTATGATAATGTAACAAAATTTGAAAGTTGGATGAGTATTCTTGTATTATTTTGGGTTCGTATATGATAATGGAATAAATGAAAAAATACGTTGCTATTACATGTCATTAACCCGTTATATTACAAATGATAGCCAGTTTGTCCTAGACTCCAATTCGCTAAGTTGATATGCTTAACTTGTGTGTACTCAGAGCATCGATTATGATTGTATTTTATATTATATTTAAGTCATCTGTAATCATATAATACAAATAGTTATGAGAACTGGTAAACCAAAAGTATGCTTAACCTAGTCATATTAGGTACGTGCTATCTATTGCAAGATGGCAAGCTACAGTACCCATGTGCATCCACATTATTTCCTTCACTCTATATTCGGAATGTTGTAAACGAGATAATTAGAGATCTTAAACAAACACATAAACTAATACTAAGTATTATAGTTGATAGGTCCTCCTCTCCTAAGAACGAACATTGATGATATCAAATAGTCCTGATATTTAAGTGTCAATTTCCTCATAATGCTCATTATTTGTATTGTTTTTAAGGATATATGCGTTGATTTTTTTATATTTCGTTTCCAGGTTATTAATGAGCATAGGAGCAAAAGAGATGTGGAATTATAAAAGAGCTTACAAAGATACATATTTAAGTATGCTAAGAAGAAAGCTACGGCGTAACTAACACTCTCCTTTACGTTGTAGCTAAGAATTCAAACATGAAGACTAAGTCAACTCTGATAAAGGATTACGGTGTAACCATTACATTTGGTTACGCCTTAATAATTTGAAGACTTGGAAGAATTTCATTGCAAAAAAGGCTACGCCGTAACTATGTTAAGAAGTTACAGCGTAGTTAAGGAACAGTACGTGATCCAAAATTATGACGAGATTACTGTGTAACCACACAAGAGGATTACAATGTAAGTGAAACCCTAATAAGGCTACGACGTAACCAGTTCCCACAATTACACCGTAGACATCACCAATGGATAAGATTGTTTGATGATTACGCTAGTTACGACGTAACCAATTTATGAGGTTACACCATAGCTATGTCGGGCCTATAAATAACAGCCCTAAATTATGCATTTAACACATCTTCCACACCACAAAAAGTCAGAGAACGATGGGAGGCTTTAGAAGGAGGATCTATAGCACCATACGGAGCATTTTCAAGGGAGAGATCGTGTAATAACAACCATAAGTCTTAGCAATTAATGTTTTAATTACATTTTCGAATTCATGTCTTCCACTAACATGCAAAACATTGAATCGGCTGTATACTTTATAATATGATCGGCTAAGCACCTTTGTTGCTAGGCTAGTTATGATTCTTATATTGTTTTAATTATGTTTTTGTACTTTTATAATTGCTTCTAGTGTGTGCATGCTTATTTTATCGTTAGATCCTCTAGTTTCGGTAGTTTTGAAGAACTGGTTGTACTGAATGCACTAGGAGAATTGACCATAGGACCCTAGTGTAGTATGGTTGCGAGGGGTGGTAAGAATTGACAATAGCTACTACCAATACCTTGTGTGCTAATTGACTATAGGATCACCCTCCTGGTTGGATAAACTTAAGAAGTTAGATGTATGGTCTAAGATCCGAGAGGCCGGGCCATACAAAGATGAATCTAGCATGTAATGGCACTTAATAACTTAAACTACTCTATCGTACTTCCTCTTAATTACAGAGGGTTGTGCCTTTGGTTCCGGAAAGGATTATAGGGAGATAGGCTAGGCGAATTGACCAAAGGAGTCTAGTGAATATCTTCACCTCACTTGAAGCGATAGAAAAGTTTAATAGAAAACATAGTAATAGCAATATAGGATGACCAAATAGGCTAGTACACTTTCTCCCCATTGCTCACAACTTTAAATTAATTTCGGTTAATTTTATTTCTGTTTATTAGTTTAATTAATCATACAACTCAAATCTCTTTTAAAACGTGACATAGACTTTGATTAAAATCAAGATACACATAGCTCTTGGAACGACCTTGGATTTACCAATTACTACACTACACATGACCAGGTACACTGCCCGTTAGTGTATTAAGGTAGACCATAGGTAAACGAGACACATTATAAATTTAAAACCTGGTCAGTAAAACCAGCATCAAGTTTTTGGCGCCGCTGCCGGAGAGCTATATTAGGTTTTTTAAATTTTAGTCAATTTTTAGTTTGTTTTATTTTTCTAATCTCTTATTATGTCAGGATACAAAACTTGGAGTTCTAGACCGTAGAAACTAGAAGGGGGGAGGGTTTAAAAAGTTTCACCGTTTATAATTACGTTTTAAAACTTTTGCCAATTTTATGTTCAAGTTGCAAAACTGTTAGATTTGATTGTTATGTGATATCTACCAATTATATAATGTTGGGAATTACAGATTTGAAGATTACAAAACCTACAAGCAAAGAATGAAGAAAGAAGAAACAATGAGGACCTAATATGTAATAGTTAGCTTTCGTAGGAAGCTAGGGTTTGTAACCTCCCTCTATTATATAAAGAGGGTAGGCGTCTAGATTACAGATCATTCATTCATAGCTAGTCTCTCCAATGAGAGTCTAGAAACGCATAGAGCGTGTAGTAGTAGTTTAGTAGTTGTAGTAGTTTATTTATATTATAATAAAGAAAACCTTGAAGTAACTTTGATTCTTATATTCTTATTCCGCTGTGGTTAATCATTGTTACTATATCCTAGATTGGGCTTAAACGATTCTTAACAAGTGGTATCAGAGCCTCGAGAGAGTCTCTGTCATACTAAGAAACACAAATCTTACACCTTTACAATCCAAACAAATCACCAAACATGCCTGGATCGGATGATGATGTTGATACAACCCAGAACATTAACACCACTTCTCTTCAACAACTCAACCTCTCCAACAGTAATGCTAAGTTTCCATACTTGAAGAATGCTGAAGAATATCATCTGTGGTCCATGAAGATGCAGAACTGGATCACAAACATTGATTGGAATCTGTGGGAGGTTGTCAAAAAGGGGAATAGTCTGAAGAAGCATGTTACTGATGCCGATGGAGTTGTTACTATTGTAGGTCCCAAAACTGCTGAAGAGATTCTGGCCGTGCAGAGGGAGAGTAAAGTCAGAACAATTCTGCTCCAAGCTATACCAGATGACCACATGGGTGACTTCCATTTTATGGAGGATGCCAAGGACATTTGGATGGCTATAAAAGCAAGATTTGGTGGGAATGAGGAATCAAGAAGGTTGCAGAAGTCTATGCTGAAGCAAAAGTTCCAAGAATTTCAGATATCTGAAGAAGAGGGAATTCATAAGGGTTATGACAGGTTTCATCGAATATTAAGTCAACTTAATCAGTTGAAGGCTAGACCCGATAATGAGGACTGTAATGCTAAATTTCTGAGATCTCTGCCGCCATCTTGGTTACAAGTTTGTATTGCTCTCAAGACCAAAGGTGGGTTGGACATGATGTCCTTTGATGACCTATACAATAGGCTTAAATCACTTGAGCCTGATGTTAGAAGTCCCATTCGTCCATCCACTCATTCTGCATTTGTTGGTGCCTCTACAAAACCTGTGCATCAAGCCTCAAGTTCATATTCATCAGGAGCATCTTCTCAAACTCATAATCAATCTGCTCCTAAACCAAAATCTAGTAGTGTGTTGGAGGATATTATTCATTCATTTGTGGCTGAATATGAACATCAGCAGTTTCTTGCTTATGAGGATTTTGAACAGGTAAATCCATTGGAAATGGAGGAGATGCACTTGAAATGGGAGCTTGCTATGATCTCCATGAACATTAAGAGGTTTGAAGCCAAGTCTGGAAGGAAGTTTGGTTTTAATGGAAGAGAAGCAGCAAGGTTTGATAGAAGGAAGGTTAAATGCTACACTTGTGGTCAAGTGGGACATTTTTCAAGAGAATGCAAAGAGAGAAAGGCTGGAGATGAAGTTAGATATGGCTCTTATCCAGTGGAAGCAGGGAATAACAAGTCTGTACCTTCAAAGGCTATGGTGACTCTAAATCACCAAATTGATTGGGCTGACCATGAACCTGCTGGAGAGGAAGCTTCTACTTCTTCACAAGTGAATCTGCTGGCATTCTCACCTTTAGAAGACAAGAAGGAGCAAGTCTCGTTGATGGGAATCTCTCAGGTAACCAACTGTGTGTTTGGATGTAGTGTAAGATACAATGAGCTTAAACAAGAATTTGATGAATTGAAACCAAAATAAAATGAGTGTTATGTTGAGGTAGAGTCTTATAAAATGGCTTTAAAAACTTTAGAGAAACAAAAAGTCTGGTTTCAAAAGAATCAAGTTAAATATGATGAAAAAAATAAGAGTTCTAGAAAGTGATTTAGAGGTTGCTAAGATAGACTTAAAACGTACTGAAAAAGAGAAGTCTGATCTTGAAAAGGAAAAACAAGAGTTACAAGCTAAATTAGATAAAGAGATAGCTGGTCGTATGAAATGGCAGGAAGGGGCATCTAATTTAAGTAAATTAATTGATGGTCGCCAATCTGTTAGGTCTAGAAAGGCATTAGGATATGAGAAATATATAGACCCTGAAGAGTTAACCTATCCTGATATGTCTAGTGTTTTTGACCCTGAACCAGCCTTAGCTTATCAAACACCTGTTAAATATATTAAGGAAGGGGGTATGAATGCTGTACCTGGACCTATAAGAGGGGAACACATGCCTATAGACTTGTTCATACCTGTTGACTTTGATGGATCACACCATTTATATGGCAAAAAGTCAACTGACTTGCCAGACCCTATTATTAAATCTACTGACTTTGTCTCTTGTTGTGACAGTGACAAGTCTTCTGATGAAGGGTCCACCTCATTTGTCAGCTGTGATTCAAGTGAGAAGTCTGACCTGCCCAAGACCACTCCCAAGACCACCCCCAAGACCATACCAAAGACATCACCCAAGACTCCCCACAAGCCTTCTAGAGTTGCTGCTGATAACAAGACAGTTTCTACTGAAGACTTGTTTTTAAATTCTTTGCATAATAATACTTTTGGTTTTGTTAAAAACAATTCTGTTTGTCATGGTGATTTGAATACTTTTTCATGTTATGGAAATTCTTTTGGTTTGAATAAATCTTCTAAAAGGAAGAAGTGTTTTGTGTGTGGAAGTAAATATCACTTGATTAAGGATTGTACATATCATGAGCAAAGAATGGGTGCATGTGTTAGTCAAAGAAAATCTAGGCAAATGTGGAAGAATGTTAGTGAAATACCCTCTTTTTTTCCACATCAGCCGAAACCCAGTTCTGCTGAATCTCATTCTTCATGGAGATGAACCAGTACCAGACCATATGTTCGTCCCACTAGTTCTCTCTTTTATATTGGTTATTGGCCTAATCACTTTGACTCAATCTATAATGGTGGTGGGAAATGGAATACTGCTGTGAAGCCCTCAGCAGGTTGTTCTTGGACAAAGAAGGGACCTAATATGCATTACAGGCCCAAGAACAATGGTGGATCTAAAACATCAACATGGCCTATCACTAATGATCCACAAGGCAGGCTCAAGTCAGCAATGACTTGAGTCTCCAATGTGTACTAATTTTGTATAATTTTGTTGTTATTGTAGGAACATCCTTTGAAAAGTACTGAAGTTGGTATTGTTGATAGTGGTTGTTCTAGAAGTATGTCAGGGAACAAGGATAAGATGCATGACTTTCAGCCTATAGAGGGAGGAGGCACTGTAACTTTTGGTGGTGGAGATGGCAAAATTACAGGGAAAGGAACCATTAAGACATCCTTGTTAGATTTTGAAAATGTTTATTATGTGAAGGAACTGGAGCATTTTAATCTAATCTCAGTATCACAAATTTGTGATACTAAGAATAAGGTTTTCTTCTCTGAAGATGAGTGTCTTGTACTTTCCAAGGACTTTAAACTCCCAGAAGACACAACTATATTGCTGAGGGTTCCTAGAACCTTCAACTTATACACATTCAATCTGAATGATGTCAAGCCAGAAGGTGATCTAACATGTTTGGTAGCCAAAACTTCCCTGGATGAATCTAATAAATGGCATAGGAGAATGGCACATGTGAACTACAAGACCATCAACAAGTTGTCCAAACTTGGTCTTGTTAAGGGCCTTCCTTCTAAACTCTTCACAAATGAACACAATTGTATTGCTTGCAACAAGGGAAAGCAACACAGAGCCTCTTAAAAAGCAGTCAAAGCTGTGAGCACCATTTCAGAACCTCTTCAGTTGCTGCACATGGATCTCTTTGGTCCAACTCCCATTAGAAGTATTGATCACAAGTGCTTCTGCCTGGTTATCACAGATGATTATAGCAGGTTTTGCTGGGTATTTTTTCTCAAAACTAAAGATGAAACAACTCCAATTCTGAAAGAATTCATTATCTTAGTTGAGAACCAACTGAATAAAAAGGTTAAAGGAATTAGGTGTGACAATGGTACAGAATTCAAAAATGTTGTCTTTATAGAATTCTGTAAGTCTAAGGGGATTCGAAGGGACTATAGTACTCCAAGAACCCCACAACAAAATGGGGTTGCTGAAAGGAAAAATAGAACCCTCATTGAGGCAGCAAGATCAATGCTTGCAGACTCCAAACTACCCACAATGTTTTGGACTGAAGCAGTAAGTACTGCCTGTCATGTCTTGAACAGGGTATCCATCACTAGACTTCATGTCAAGACACCTTATGAACTTCTCACTGGGAAAGTTCCACACATACATTACCTTAAGCCTTTTGGATGCAAAGTGACTATTTTGAATACTGCTGATATACTGGGTAAGTTTGATAGGAAAGCGGATGAGGGGTATATAGTTGGTTATTCAGCTCATAGCAAGGCCTATAGGGTTTATAATCTGAATGCTAAAAAGATTGAAGAGACCCTTAATCTACGATTTCTTGAAGATCAGCCTAATATTCAGGGACAAGGCCATTCTTGGTATTTTGACCTAGACTATTTGACTGACTATTTGGGTTATACTAGGCATGCTTCTAATCCTGATGCAGGTTCCAAAGATCCAAATTCTAACCCTGCAGGTTCCATGGATGATGACTCAGAATGTGAGTCTGAGCCAGAAGAGAATACCATAGTTGTACCATCTTTTCCACCTAACCATTTTATAGGTAATCACTCTGCTGCTGCACAAGATGATGAGTCACATTATGCAGAGGATCTTGCAAGATTGCAGAAGCAGGAACATGCTGCTACTAAGGAAGCTCAGAAACTCAAAGACAAGGTTACACAAGAGACTGAAGCTATCCTACATCAATCAGCACAAGCAGTCAGTGGAAACATGGATATTGCTGATGATTCTACTGAAGGCATATCTCTTCCCACTGATAAGATCTCCGATGCTGATTCTGCTGATCCTCACTCTCCCATCTCTAATGAAGTATCAGCAGACTTTGATAAGCCATTTACAAGATTTCCAAGTCCTTCTGATCTTGGGAATTATTAGCCAAAGCCTGGCTTGTTTCACTCAGCTTCTTATGATACTGAGTTTGGGCCTACAGTCACCAACCTTGATGCCAAAATTGATGTTCCACCTACAGCTACAAAACGGATTCATAATGCTCATCCCCTATCAAAGATTATTGGAGATCCTAAAGACCCTGTTAGAACTAGAAGCACTGTCAAGAATACAAAATATGGAGAAGTTGCTTTCATCTCTTATGTCTACAATCAAAAGAAGAACAATCACACAGACTTCAAACATTGTCTGTTTGCCTGCTTTCTTTCTCAGATAGAACCCACTAGTGTTCCTCAAGCACTGGCTGATTCATGTTGGCTTGAGGCAATGCAAGAGGAGATGCTACAATTTAAGAATCAGCAGGTTTGGATTTTGGTTCCTCTTCCTGATGGTAAATATGCCATTGGGACAAAATGGATTCTGAAGAATAAAAGAGATGCACGGGGTATTGGGGTGAAGAACAAAGCAAGACTAGTGGCTCAAGGATTTAGACAAGAGGAAGGCATTGACTATAAGGATCTTTTTGGCCTATGCCTCTTACATGGGCTTTATGGTTTATTAGATGGATGTCAAAGGTGCTTTCTTGTATGGTGAGATTGAAGAGGAGGTTTATGTGACTCAACCCAAGGGATTTGAAGACCCTGATCATCCTGAGTATGTGTACAAGGTTGTTAAAGCTCTCTATGGACTTCATCAAGCTCCACGAGCTTGGTATGCTAGACTTTCCACATTTCTGCTGAAGAATGGTTACAGAAGAGGTGCCATTGACAAGACTCTATTCCTCAAGAAAGATTCAAGGGATATTATTCTTGTGCAAGTGTATGTGGATGATATTATCTTTGGTTCAACCAAAGAAGCATGGTGTAGAGAGTTTGAAGATCTGATGAAGGGTGAATTTCATATGAGTGCCATGGGAGAACTCACTTTCTTTTTGGGTTTACAAGTTCAGCAGAAACCTGATGGTATTTTCATACATCAGGAGAAATATGTAAAAGATATGTTGTCCAAATTTGCTATGGAGAATGTCAGGACTGCCACTACTCCATATGAGGCTCCCAAACCAAAGAACAATCTTGCTCCTGATCTCCCTGTGAATGTTCATTTATACAGGTCCATGATTGGTTCTTTGATGTATTTGACTGCCTCAAGACCTGATATTACATTTGCTGTGAGTGCATGTTCAAGACACCAAGTCACTCCACTTACTTCTCATATGAATGCTGTCAAGAAGATTTTTAAGTATCTTAAAGGCCAACCAAACTTAGGTCTTTGGTATCCCAAAGAGTCTCCATTTCAGCTAGCAGCTTATAGTGACAGTGGCTATGCTGGTGCCAATTTGGATAGAAGATCCACAACTGGAGGTTGCCAATTCCTTGGTAGAAGACTGATTTCTTGGCAATGCAAGAAACAGACCATTGTTGCTACCTCTACTACTGAAGCAAAGTATGTTGCTGCTGCCAATTGTTGTGGACAGGTTCTATGGATTCAGAATCAATTACTGGATTATGGGTATAACTTCATGAATACTACCATTTTCATTGACAATCAAAGTACCATTTGTATTGTTAAAAATCCAGTTTTTCATAATAGAACCAAACATATAGAAATCAGACACCACTTTATAAGGGATGCTTATGAGAAACATTTGGTTAAAGTGGTAAAAATTCACACAGATGAAAATGTGGCAGATTTGTTAACCAAAGCATTTGATGGACCAAGGTTTCAATATTTGGTGGTCCATATTGGAATGCTAAACCCTTAATTGCAAAGTTTAAGGGGAGGCATAAGCCTCAGGGGAGGATGATGACTGTAAACTTTGTATATTTTGTATAAGATGTATAATTTCTGAGTTTTTAACACTAACCCTCTAACAGTTGTGCAAGTTGTTTGGTGTATTTGCTTGTTTGATGTTTATTTTGCAGATGTTCTGAGAATGAAAGTTTCATGATTAATGTCACCAAGAGCAAAAGTCAAAGGAATGTGGTCAAAGTGCTGAACATGGTTTCTACTGATTAATTGAAAAATGCTGAAGGTCTTACACAATGGATAAATTTAAATAAGATCTTTTCATTCATTCAAAGAAACAAGTTACAGCTTACATTCAATGTTACAACTGAGTTACAATGACCATTCCTAACCATTTGGCTAATTTAGTACTACTAGCTTCTATCACAACAACAACAACAACATACCCAATCCCGCAAGAGCGGGGTATGGGGTACTACTAGCTTCTATCACTTATTACAAAATACTTGAGGCTATGACAAGTACAATGATGAAGCTGAAGATGAAAATGTAAGAAGAAGAGAAGGAAGACTGGGAAGATGCTCATGAATTAAAGTCAAGAGAATACTCAAGAACTTTGTTCCATGGCAACATTCCTCAATCATCTACTTCAGCTTCTCCTTTCCCTTACGTATGATCTCAGTCTTCTTGCTCTGTCCAATATGTTCTTGATGTGGAAGACCAGGTCCTGGAGCAGGAAGATCCAACACCAAATTTTGTGATGTTGGAAGAGATGGATCCCTCTTACTTGATCTTGGTTGGGATCTCTCTGGTGAGGAAGAAGGAAGAAAGGTTGGATCTTCATTTTCTTCCTCTGAAGAGTCTTCATCAGAGGTATAGATGAAGGGAGAGACAAGCTCTCTCTCAGCAGGAATGGGTACATTGCTTGGTACACCCTTCCTATGAGCATTCCATTGTCTTTCTTGTGCATCCCATCGTTTCTCCAATGCTCTTTCAAAGTCAGAACCATCAAGCTCCCATGGATATGGTGGTAAATCTTTTTCTGCTGATGGAGAAGAGGAATTTGGATATGAGATTTCTGGGTGTGAAGACATGATTTTGGTGGAGAATTGGGGTTAATTGAAAAATTAGGGTTTAAAAGATGATTTGGGGTAAATTGATGACTGAGATGTGTTATTTGGGGGTGATTAAATAAGCCAATTTTAGGAGTTACGATAATTAAAGCGAGTTGGGTGGCACAGTAAAACCAAGATATTGACCGAAGATATTTTTACTTTTGGTTGATTCTGCTGATGGTTGACTATTCTTCAGCAGATTTGACTTTCATTTCTGCTGAAGGGTTAATTCAAAATTGGAAGTTTTTTGAACTGTTTGTCAGACTTGGTCAATAAGTTGTTCCGATAATTTTGACCACGATTGGGGAACTTCCAAATTTAACCCACTTTGCATATCTTTTACGAATCAAAATTATTCGCTTATCACTCCAAATAAACCCATTATTCTCTGGAGTAATTCATAACCATCTCACACAAGTTCATTCAAATGGCGCAACTTCAATTGAAGGGCGACCATAACAAATATGCTATTCTGAGAAAAGCAAAGGGACATGAAGAATTCGATTTAATGGTGGAATTTCTACAAAGGTCAAAGATTCACTATGCTTTGATACATAGTCCCGATTTGGTGTGTGAATCCTTGGTGAAGCAATTTTGGGCATCTGCTACTAAGAGGTCAGATACAGAGATTGTGGCTGAAATTGATGGTGTAGAATATGTGGTGACAGAAGGGTTGATTAGGACAAAGCTTCAGTTGGATGATGAGAATGGTGTATATCATTCCAACACTGCAGAGATTCTTGCTGGATTAAGAGAAGCTGGATATAAAAGTACTGATACATCCAAGTGGCACAAGAATCAATTTTGTCCTAAGTGGAGGTATTTGGTGCATCTGCTGCTTCAATGTATCAGCAACAAGTGTGGGGGATGGAACCAATTCTCTCTGCAATTGGGTTGTGGTATTGTTTGTCTTTCTAAGGGTCAAACTTATAATTTTTCTAGGTTTATTTTTGATAATATGCTAGAAAATATAGATAAGCAACAACATAAGTTCTTAATGTACCCTAGATTCTTACAAATAATATTAGACATAACCACTGTAGATAAAACCCATATACCTATTAAAAGTCTAGGTTCTAAGTTGTTTGCCTCAATGAAAACTAATTATACTGGGGAACATCACCCTATGTTGGAAGCCATGTTGCCACAAGGCAATGCCAATGTAGTTGAGGGTGATGATGCTGGTAATGTGCTTGCTCCTAATGCTGCTGATGATGGTAATCCATCATCTTCTGGTGTTGCTGCTGATGGTAATCCTTCAGTGGTAATGGAGGAAGAGCCAGCTACAACTGCTGAACCTTTACCTGATTCTACTGACTTACCACCACCTACCCCTGTACATATGTCACATAGTCCTACCATTTCACCTGCTCAGGATGCTCCAGTTGAGCACATTCATGAGTTTGAAGATAACTTACAAACTTTTGAACCTGAGCTTACTGGACTACCTTCACCCAGTCCTTTGGGAGAGCAAATTAATGAAGGTTCTCCTAATGTTGTACATGAGTCTGTTTCTCCTGTTGGGTTCAATGAAGCTCCACATACCACTGAGCAATCTGCTGGTAGAGCAGAGGACCCTATTACTCTCACATTTGTATATGATTCACTTTGCAGGTATATGAAAATGACTGAAAATCTTCAAAAAGAGCTTGCTGATACCAAGACTACTCTTGATAATGAAATTAAAAGTTTGAAAAGCAAGGTTCAAGATTTGGAGGCACAGATAAGTCAGCAGAAGCAAAGTAAAGATGGATTGGATTCTACTGAAGTAGCAAAGGAGGCAAATTTGGATTCTCTTGAGATTCTAGCTGAAGTTGCTAGACAGTCTCATGTTGTTCCTCCTACAGTTGCTGAAGTACCTCAATCTAAACCAAAGATACTAGTTCAAAGAAGAAGTACAAGACAGTATTTGGCAAGGAAAGCTGCTGAAACTTCAAAAGTGACTGGTGGTGATAATGATGTGTTGATGGCTGAAGCTGTGGATATACTTCAGGAGAAACAATCATTAAGTAGGGTTGCTGCTGATCAATCTCCTAATAGAGGAAATACATCAGGAGAAGCATACTTTGTTGCAGGGAAAAAATATTTGAATTCTCCTAATAGAGAGGTTCAAGATGTACATGATGAACCTATGTCAGATGTGAATGTTTCTCATGATGATATTGCTGTAGATAATGTTCCTCATGATGATTTGGATGAGCTTGTAACAGCTGAAGACAGAGCTGGACAAGGAAAACTATTTCAAGAATGGGAAGATTATAAGAAGAGTGCTAATCTAGCTGAGGAAGTACAAGCTAAGTTTGATGCAGAATTAGATACAGTCACTCAAAGATATGTTTCTACCTTACCCATTGAAAGACAAAGGGAATTGGATGCAGCTGTTCTAGAGTTTGATGAGTCAGATTGGCAGCAGATTGGAAAATAAATGCTTGATAATCGTGCTGTAGCTGCTGAAATTATTGGAAAAAGGGTAGAGGAGCAAGATTATGAATCTGAGATTGTGAAAGTGTTAAAGATGAGGAAGAAGGTAGCAGATGAATTAAAAGCCAAAGCTAAAAGAGAAAAACCTATGACTCAAGCATAGCAAAAGGATTATATGAGAACATATGTGAGAAGTCAAAGCAGTTCATTATTCAATACTGCTTGGTCCAAATCAAAAGTGTGGGGACTTCCATTTGACAAACTAGTTGAGATTTATAACAAGATCAAGGCTAGGAATGACAAAGTTGGAATGGGTGCTTCCAAGAATATTCCTCTCCTCAATGCTGATGCTGTTTCATCTGTGTATATTCCTATTGCTGCTGAACAAGTATCTTTACCTGATACTTCTGCTGGTTTATCACATGTTGCTGCTTCTGTGGATAAAGGTAAAGCCAAAGTGATGACATCAGATGCTCCATCTAGAAAGAGAACTAGGAGACAATTGGAGCAGGAAAGATTAGGTGAAGAGATTGCTAGAAGGTTGACTGAGGAACAAGAAGTTGAACAAAAGGCTGAGCTTGCCAGATTTCATGAACTGAAGGTCAGAGAAGTTGAGATTCAAGCTGCTAGAAACAAACAAATAAGGAAGGCTATGGATGAACAATATGCCTCTGCTGCACTTGAATCTTCTCAAGATTCTACTGATGAACAATTGAATACTCAATCAGTAGATACTAATGCTGCAGAAGTTGAATCTGCTGAAACAGAAGTTCATGATGCTATTTATGTTCCTGGAAGAAGAGGCAAGAGGATGGCCAAAGTCAGATCTTCACATTCCAAACAAAGTCTTATCAATGTGAATGATTCTGATGCTTCATTTATAAGGGAAGGATCCCCTGATGATTGGCCTGTGGGAACTAGAGATGTTTTGGTTAGTTGGGAGTTAAGTAAAAATGGTCAAATTAATACCATTTACAGATTGGATAAAACTTCCGTATCCTTTACATTTCTTCAACAGATTCTACATCTTGTGGATCATCAGGATTTGGTAACTTTATATGAGTTAGTTCTTAAGTATTATTCAACTCATACTCCTGAAGGATCTGGATTGTATTTGTTGGGTGATCTTCAAGTGTTGTTTGATTCTTCTACTCCCACTGGTGCAAGCTATGAAATATGGAAGAATAATCAGAGATGGAAAGTTCAAAGTTGAAAGTTTTATTCTATGCCTTATGTTCATGTATTAGAAACTACAACTAGTCTGAGGCTAATTATGGATCTTACCAAAAGATATCCTCTGAAAGTGTCCCTGATGGAGAAAATGCTACAACAAAAGTTGGAGATTCCTCCTGATCCAGCAGGGAATACTAGGTTGTTTGCTGAATCTTTGGTGAAGGTTTTCAAACAAAGGATTAAGACTTAGAGCAGCATCTGATTAGGGATATCATGTTGTAATATTTGTTTTTATTTAAAAAAAAAAAAAAAAAAAAAAAAAAAAAAAAGAAAAAAAAAAAACTAACTAACTTGTTGTTGTATAATATTGTATGCAGGTTTGGTTATCAACTTACCTGATGTTGACTATTCCATCATAAAGTTGGCTAGTCCAAAGGGTACAGCTTTGGTAAAGACACATCAAATCTGTTGATAGCTGTAATGGTTTGCTCAAAACCATAGGGTTTTCAACTCACCCATGCTTTGTTGCTGAGTAGTTGAAATGGTTGTCAATTGACCATGGATTTTTCCTATATGGATTCTGAATAATTGGCTAGCCCACATGTATATGGCTTGTGGTAAAGGCAGTGGAAAACCATATTTGGTAATCAGTTAACCAAGATGATTTTCATCAAAATAATTGGCTAGTCCTGAGCAAACGGCTACAGGTAAAGACATCTCAAATCCGTTTATAGCTGATGATTTGCTAAAAATCATGTGGTTATCAGTGTACCTTAGAACACTTGGCTACTCCAGTAGTGATGGCTATTGGTAAAGAGACATCAAATCCATTATTTTCAATGATTCACCTCTCACAGGAGTTAACACACCTGGAAGTGATGAGAATAGTATGAAACTACTTTATTTTGATGTACATTTGGTCATTTATTGCTGCAAAGAATGGAGCTTTCAAGTATTTGCTGATCATAGAGATTCTGCTGAAGATGATTATTTGCTGGTGCTATCTTATTACAATCCTCTTGGTATGTTATATTGAAGATCTATCAAGAATCTTGAACTTAACCAGGTCAAATTCAAGATTAGGGGAGGATTGTTGGGAATTCTGTTAAGTAAGAATTCTGCTGCTATTTCTGCTGAAGGTTCCTGCTGAAGAGTTGGTTTCTGCTGAAGCAGTGTATCTGCTGAAGACTAGTTTCAGCATTATTAGTTTCTGCGGATATAGTATTTCCGTATTTTATGTAATGTAGTTTGGATATGCATGAGTTTATTTAGGAAGTGATAATGCATATCTTTTAGAAGTTTTTAGAATATACGTTTCTTGAGAAACGGTTTAGGGTTCCTTGTGTATAAAAGGAACACACGGTTTATGTATTGAAAAACTTTTAGTGAATACTCTTATTATAATTAAAAGATCTATAGAGGATCAAGAGTTCTTAGTATTGAGCTTGTGTTTTGTTTCCGCTTTATAAATACAAGTTGCAGAGATTGTCTATTAGTGTGTTATTGATTACAGTGACATTACTAACGATTCTAGAGTGCTCAAGAAGATCTATCAAGGTCTTTATCGTTTCAACATATAACATAAGTAATGAAAGTAAATGTGAAAGGAAAGAACACAACCAAACCAATGCGCCGAGATTTATAGTGGTTCGGCACGAAGCTCACTCTTCGTCCTACTCCATTCCCCGAGCACCACACTCAAGAATTTTCAATCACTATGTCAACACACTCCCTTCAGGCGGAGCAAACCGTATACAAGCTTACACCAAATTTAACGACACTAAGCGGAATGTCGAGTCCTAATCCTAGCTAGGACCAATCTACACCAAGGCCCAAGTGGCCACACGAACTAGCACTCTTGTCTACTTAGATCGACACACAATCTAAGCCTTCACACGGACGATCGCCCCGTCCACTTCTTCACATGAACGAGCACTCCCGTTCACTTGAATCTCCACCCGATTCAAGCCTTCAAACATGGACTACACGAAGTCTCAATCTTCACACTAGAACTACACTAAGTCTTAGCCTTCACACAACAACACACGAACTATTATATAGATACAACACTTTTCGGACTTACACCTTTGTCCGGATACATCCTGACACATCTATTAACGACTCACACACAAGTCGGATACAATATATACAAATGAGAGAGATGGAGGAAGAAGAGAATCGTGATACTTGTTACGTTTGTGTGTGAACTCAATAACACATCGATTCTTGACTTCGAGTGTTCTTCTCTTGCACTTTGATGTAGAGGATGAGAGAATCACTTATAAACACTAACCGACATGTTATAGTGATCAACGAAGGGAAGAAGAAAGAACAGAAAGTTTTCGTGCAAAGAGGTTTATTTTTCTGAGTGAAACAGTTCAATATTTATAGCCATCAGGAGGAGCAGGGGACGATCCCTTAAAGAAGGTGGATGGTCCTTTATCACTAAGGGACCGTCGTCCCATTTAGGGGACCGTCCCGATATACGCTCCCATTTTTGTTCGGATGTGGTGAAAGTTTATCTGGTGAAAAATCATGTTAGGTTTAGGCGGGGAAAATGGCTATTACAATATTTGAATTTCAAATTTATTTTTCTTTTAATAAAACATTTCTTTTTAATTACAAAAATACTTTTGTAAAAATGTTTTGTCACATAAAAATGTGAAGTTTTGAGAAAATAAAATCTTTGATCACTTTACTAGTGTCGGTATCGTGTTTGCTCATACCTGAAGTGATGTTATAGTAGATACGTTGAAGAAACGAGTTTTCTCTATTAAAAACTTATTAAACGTAACTTTACGTATCATATTTTTATATTTTGTGATTATCAAAACGTATACATACCGAATAATGCAAATAACATTTTTGATATTATTTGTATTAACATTTTATTTTATTGCAGGCTTGGGTTTGCATTGATGTTTGTCACTCTTTTATCGAGTTTCGTATTCGGGTAGGGGTGATCCGGGTAGCTTGTTTCCATGGCAGATCTAATAGGTTGGGTTTGTAATGGGGTCGTATGTTTGGTTGTAACTTTCATGAGTTTTGTGTTGTTCATGCGTGTTTTGCTTTGAAGGTCTATGTATGTGCCTCATAGGCTAAGGGTCAGAGTTGTTCGTAATTCTTGTGATCTTTTAATATATCTATTGCCTTTCGGAGAGAGGGAAGAAAAAAAAAAAAAAAAAAAAAAAAAAAAAAAAAAAAACAACCTGGTCTGGCCACCTAAATAATCCTTTGCTACATAATCCAAGTGTTGAGCACAAGAAGCAACCGTGGCGTGGCTTACACTTTCACAAGATGAAGGTAAATCACCAACACCTAAATTTATGCTAAGGAGAATAGAAGAAATGAAAACGAGCAAAAGCGATTTCAGAATGTTTATGATGGACACGAGACCCTTCTCAGTTGGAAGAAGATAAAAGTGAATTAGATATATTTTCATGCAATTAGCCTTATAAAAAAAGGATATCGTGCCTCTTTCATTTGTAACCTTATTTGGCTCTATTCAATCGAGACCATTCTCATATTTGCCAAAAAAAAATAAAAAAATGATAAAAAAAAAAAATCCACATATATGGAAGATATCATAAACAAGATTGGGACAAAACTAAAACCTGGGTAGTTAAATTGTTCAAAAATGTGTTTAAATGATACAAAACTTGTCATACACACTGAAATCTGAACGATTTATTCTGTCAAATTATGCTATTCAACAACGATTACAACTTGAAGTTGATCTAGTTGACAAAACCTGATCGATGCTTGATATAGTACAATAGCACCTGATCTAGTTAACGAAAGTTCGGACAAAGATCAAGAAATAAGTTAAGCTCTCTAAAATTATTAAAGAAATGAGAGAATGGAAAATTTTCGTCAAAAGTATGCAAGACTTGTCTCAAGGAACCCAACCAGGTATCACGACCAAAAAGAAACAAAAATGATTGAGATTTATCAAGTCTATTATGTTGCGAGAGATTATTAGAAGAGAGGAAGATGGTTTTCCCAACAAGTAGTTTAGGTTCTAGATTTCCCTTAAATATGGTGCTCGACGCACAAAGGATTCAAGAGACGTCTTCAATGACTCTTGGTTCATCAGCAATTTAATCTTTTATCAATTGGCATATATGCTTCGTAATAGGAACTAAAAAACTTTAGTTCTTTCTCAGATTTGTTATTATATAAGACGATGCAACTTTTGCATGTCTTCTCTCCATGTAATCTGGTATAGAGCTTCTCTACTTTTGACATATAAAAACTGACCATTCAATAAAAATTGTACCCGGATATGCACGTCTCAGATAAGTTTTACTTATACACGTCAAGGGGTTCTCATGTTGCCTAAATTCGCCATTAGTGACTGGAGCCGCGGCCTAGTTATTCATTTTCTATAGCTTGTTCATCTTACTAATATATTATCGACTCAAATATCTTACCCTAACATAACAACACGTACTGATTAAAATGAACATAGGATAATGTTACTATACGTCAAGCATTGTTTATGGTATAGTAAAAGCATTGCTTATCAAACATCAAAATCATATCTCGTACAATTAATACACACTATTATGGAAGTGACTCGAGTTTACACTTATACCCCTATAATGGTCCAGAATGTTATAAATATATCTGCAACAAAATGCTGCAAAGAAGAGTCCATGAACTTTTTACAAGGCTGAGTTTTGTATAAAGAATTAAAGGGTGTTATTTGGTTTCTAACAATTATACCAGTCACGCATGGAATGTGGTTTGATGGTGTGACTCTCTGCAATTTTGGTTTCTTGATTGATTGACTGTATCTGTCTTCATGTCTAGTGATAATCAACTCGTATTTTTTATGGACCCAGCCTCATCAATTATTTTCCTGCCTCGATCTGCGTCCCTCTAACTATTTCTAGCTTCCCTTTAAAATGACTCTCGGGGGCTTGGACTCGACTACGGTCCACTAAATATTCAAATAATTGTATAGATAGGGTCCGACCTATACTTATGTACAAGCTAGATATGTCGATATACACATATCCGCCATGGAAAATGTGTGTTTGTTTGTAGCGAAAATGTTACCTAATATTAACAAAGTTTCGGTTTCAATAATTAAGTCAAACCTTGTTACTATTTCATAATTTTAACCCTTGTTTCTACTTTATACTTGAGGATAGTTATCGATTTAGCGGGTGATTTAAAAGTCAGTCGGACAAGATCGATGATCCAACAAAAAGGTCAGCATATAAGTATTTGTTATAGAATGTATATAAGTAATTACATGTAACTCCTGCAAAAATGTATCGCATATAGACCAAGAATTATTACAGACCCACAAAATGGAGTTTCTCGGTAGCTAGTTTTGAAGTCTTTAAACAAATGGCTTATAACGAGGCATTAAAACTAGCATGTCGTATGTATTGGTAGCTTGTTGCTCTATATTATATGTGTTACACTTACACGTGCAGTAATCGAATAAAATGTGGATGAAATGAAGCACTGTGATGAAAACAAACAATCTTTGTTTGGATCTAACGTATATCAAATGGGCCATTACAATTATGTCTCACGGGTTGAATTATATACCAAAGGTACACGAGTGTTGTTTCTATTATATTATTAGAAAATGGTATGATCGAAATGACAAATAACAAGCATTTTCACGTTGTTATTTCAGTGTATGTGTTTAAATGCAAGCTAAGAAGTAGCTGTGACGCTGACTATGGAGATAGCGGACTAGTGGTAGACGGTGGACAATGGGCCATGGCTTTGAGTTTTGTTATGCAAAACGAAATAAGGATGAGAACAAGAGATACAGTTGAGATTGGCTAAAAAACACGACATGCTATTTATTTGACATGTACGAAAAAGTGACAGATCTGTATTTTACTTAGCAGAGTTCACTTTCCATAAAACTTTGCACCTTTTAAAAGAAAATGTGGTTTCAATTTCCTATGTACCAACAAAAATGTTGTTTTGTAATAAATCAACAACCAATGTGATTCAGATCTAGCTCCAATCTGCTGATATTTAAGCAAGTTTTAAATCTAGCTTTAACGAATTCTTTCGTGGGAAGATAAGGGATTATCTCCCGGCAATTCACTCTTTGTTTTTGCCATTTGACATGCTTTACTACTTTACTAGTGAGTAGTAACCAGATATTGCGCTATATCGCCGGAGGAGAATAAGCAAAACCTATTGCATAATTCAATTAAAAATAAACATCTCGCTGTTCAAAATCAGCACTGATCTAGTAGGAGCAGTTGTTGAAAATACAAGTGGCCATCGGTCTATCGGATTCACTTTGCCTCCTACTCTCCTTCAACATGTCAAGATTCAAGAACCATCAAATGTGTTTTTATGAATAGGTTGTCCAGTAAATAAACTATAAAAATAGATTTTGAAGTTCTTATAAGTCAGCTTATTTGGTTTTAAAGGTCGTCAATTATACATTTTCTTAATCAATATTATTCCCACACAAATACTAAAAGTCACTAGAGTTTCTAAAAGTTGACAATTTGAACAAACAATATAACAAATCGATTCTTGATATTCTGACAAAAACATGGTCTCTTATAATATATAAAGTTTTCATCCAAAATGAGAAGTCAAGAGGACTGTCGTAAAAATCAAACACAAAAAACAGATGAAGAAAAAGAAAGGCAGTATAGACGACTCATGAAAAACAAAAGTTACTGCACCTTCGCCCTTGTCCCGGTTTAATCATTTCTACCCATTATTTTTTAATCTTTATGGTCTTTTTTGGCTTCTTTTTTACTTTCTTCTTTCCTTACCATATATGTTTGTTCATTTTTAAGTGTATTAGCGAGGATTTAACATATATATAAACTTAGCTCATCCTCTTGATCATTTTACCTTTTATAGTAACCAGGTTTGTTTATAAGATATCGCATACAATAACAAAGTTAATATATGATTTTTAGCATATTCACTCCTCCTCTTTCTAATAACTAAAGCACGCGCAGGAAAAAATTGTTACACAATGATCATCAACATTAGCAAATTTAAGTAGTAAGCTTGTTAAACCATGCAATTAACTAATCAAATCCATCTCTTTGAAGATATCTCTCAAACTATTTGTATAGTAGTATTGTATATATATGGAGTCTTACTCGAAGTATTTGGGTTGTTTTAATTATTTTCACTTTCTATTAGAAAAACCCATAAACTGAATCAAGATAGAAATGAAACGAAATTCAAGAACATAATTGGTAGACCATCGTTTTCATTCATGTTTTTTGGTTATTTAACTCAACCAAGCATAGTAGTGAAAAGGATATAGAGATCGATGTCAACTTTGCACCCGTTTATATTGTAGAAATATTTCAAGATAACCTAAAAATATTGAGTTCCAATCTCACAAATGGGTATCAACTACGTATAAATTAATTGAAAAAGAGAATTGCTAGACTCACAAAAATAGTTCCACAAAATACATTCACAAAATGATTTGACATTTTTTGATTGGTTTAATAAAAAAGAAGAAAGAGAACTATAGTCAAATGCACCAATCAAACATTGAGAAGTCATTTTGTAGATGTGTTTTGTGAAAGTTTCTTTATGGATCTAGCAATTCTCATTAAAAAAAAGGTTTTGCTAATCTGTATCGTCAGATTAATTTATTTATAAAAAGAATGTTTTAATTAATCTAGCTACAATTTTGGCAAAAACTAATAAAGATCACCGGCAATCACGCCACCCGTATAAAAACAAGAGGACTGAATTATATATCCATAATTCAAGAAGCTAGTATTATTGTTTATGACCATAAAGCCATATATAAAAGTGTGACGAGTGAAGCTGTAAACATTATGAACCAAAGAAAGCCAAGGGCATGATTGATTTTTTAAGTGGTGTTTTAAAGTTGTGGCAATATAGATTTAAAAAAAGCACATGGTACTTGTATTATCTTTGTCTCTTTTGATGCCACCAAGTCTATGGCCATTTTCTATATGTGTGAATCTATGAAACTTTAGAGTTAAAGGGTTATATATAATGTTTAAACTAATTAGATCTCTATACATTCATCATCCCTAGTCCTCGGAAAACAAACACTTAATAACTTAAAATCCGGTAACAAAATCATAGTGTGTTAGTCAAGGAAGAAACTTGTGTTTATTTATGGAATTGGTTGGCATCCTATATTGGGAAGATTTCAATGCTTAACTAGTTGACAAGAGAGTCTTGCCATTTTCAGTAACCAATACTTTTGATTTGTATTGAGGATCCACCTTACTATATATATTCTGATTGTTTTATATATATTGTTCATTGAGGTTTTCGGGTAGATTTGATCCTACATATAATCTAGCCAAACAAGTACTAACAGCTTTTTAACTTTATATACATAAATCTATGTAACCTTATATTCTATTTTTAAAATACTTAGTTTTATTGCGGTCTATCATTTTTTTAACAATTTATTGCGGTCTTTCTAACAAACATAAAATCATGAGGTGTGTTTTTTTTTATAAATGGCACCACATTTGAAATCCGACCCCCGACTTAAACCATCCAAACGGACAGTCCCGGGACCCAAACCACTAGAAGAGACCCGCGAAGGGAAACTCCTAAAACTCACGGCTTCGCACTAAAAGAAAATTCTTTGTTTTTTTTGTTACTTATGAGACTCGAACCCGGATAAAATCCTTCCCCAAACTCTAGAAAGAACTTGAGAACTACATAACTAATTAGGTTTGAGTTCAATTGAGAAACACTATTTCTGATATAAAATTCCTGATTTTGATATAAATATTGTAATGCAAGGTGATATCATACATCTTATTGTTAATAATGGTTGTCACAATTATAGCCGAAACTAAAATTTTCTAGCATGCTCTCGACTCTATATATATGCTAGGGTGTGTGTTCTTCTATTTAGTCAACAACATTAGTGTGATGGTCTTAAATGGACCCCGTTGAGTGGGATGCAAGTTATAACATATTAGCATATACAGCACTACTAGCAAGAATCGAGTCAAACATCATCATCAATGCCTCTCCTCTCTCTTGTTATTGGAAATCATTGTCCACACCACATCATTCAATTTACTCTATAGAGTTAATTCAATATTATTACTGTTAATAAATAGCCTTAATTTCTACTTTCAATGTAAGTATTTAACTCGTCTCCTTTATGTACATCTCATGGAATTTACTCGGCATATTTAATTCAATTATTTATTTATAAATTAAATAGCATGTGATTTTGCTTTCAATGGTGATTTTGAGTGTGTCCTTTAACCTTTCTCATCATCCATATATTGTAGAGTGCATAGGATAAGCTTTTTAGGCTACAATTCTAAATCTAAAAAAAATAAAAAAAATTGTATCCTATGTATGTATTTGATTTTAAAATGTCAAAAGTCATTGTCTTTGTGGAAAACATAATGCACAAATAAATTAATCTTTGTAAGTACATAGTTCCTTTTTTAAATGAAATAATTTCTCCATCTTAGTTTACAAACATATTATGTGTATTTTATAACAGGTCTAGTGAATGTAAATTCAAGTTAATTAAGGGTTTTATTAACAACCACCATATGAGTTGTGAATAAAGTTACCGTAATAAAAAATTCAACAATTAATTTATATCAAACATACCATATTTAACGACATCTTCTATAATTATAATAGTTACATTGGTATAAATATGAAAATTATAAGTTTATGAAATTCTAATCTTTTACAATTATAAGATTAACCACAACTCTATGTGTTGTCGTTAACAAAACCCATTAATTAAATATCATTTCTAGCCACGCAGTTAATGTATTAATCAAAAGCATTTTATGATATGGGAAATATTTATGATAAAATAGCTAAAGTGGTGAACTATTAATTTTATTTGTTGCAAGTGGAACATCTTTGGCATAAACTAATATAGCAATTTAGAGCATGGGGTACGGTGGTGCCATGGCTAGCGCCATGGCCACCAGCCGACGAAACCCGATGGCGCACCATACCGGTGGTGGCGTCGTCGGGCCTCGCGTCGTCCCAACCGCGCAGCGCCATAGCCTTTTTTTTTTTTTCCTTAAACGTGTGTTTTGTGTGTGTTTTGCAGGTGGTGAAACGAAGAAGACGACTCAGTAATAAGGTCTAGCATTTTTTTTTTTTTTTTTGCAGGTTTTAGGGATGGAAGAAGATGAAGAAGATGAATAGTCAATAGTGTATTTTTTTTTACTTTTTCATTTTACACCTTATTATTTTATATTTTTACATTTTCAGTCTATTTGATATATATTTTACACCTTTTTGTGCTAGTTTACATTTTCAATCCATATGATTAGCTTATAATCTTTTAAATATATAAATTTTAGTTTTTTTTTTAAATTAATGAAGTTTATTTTTAGTTAATATTGTGTATATTTTATTTTATGAAAAAAGGAAAAAGAAAAAAAAAATGGCCGACGGCACCAGAATTTCTAGTGCCAACGGTTACCCCTGAAATATGGTGCCGTGGGATTTCTGATGCCGTGGAGCTTTTTGCTGACGTGGCAGCAAAAAACAACCACGGCTTGGAGCCATGACACCAACGGTACCTAATGCTCTTAGAATGTTAGATACTTAAAATGAAATGGAGGAAGTAGTTATTGAGCGAAATTTAAATTCTATCATTTCAAAAATAATTAACTCTAAGCAGACAATATAATAGATATTTGGAGCATTAATAAGATAATAATAATCTAAAATAATTCCGCCGATGGTGTTACTAGCCTCGTTTGGAAAGTAAAGTCTCGCACATGGTTAAAGATATAGCCACCTGCCTCGTGGTCAAACCAGCATTATGCTTTGCTTCTTCGTGCTATATCGAGAAAATATCAACATGAAAATTATATATAGAGGCGTTTTATTTTAGATACCAAAAAAATGCTATATACCATTAAACAATTCCTGGCTGTCGGATCAGAGAGACAAGATTTAAGAATAAAAAACACGGAGGGACCACTTCTGCCAATTCATGAAACTTACCCCACCAACCTCACCCCTACACGTCTCACTTTCACCAAAAATCTGTATCCAAAAATCCCACTTTCTCTCTCTAACCTCCATTAAAAAACTGTAACAAACACTCAAAATCAACCGATTTTAACCGTTCAAAACATCGATTAAACACAAAATAGAAGAATCATTGAGTGCACAACCAGATCCACGAAAAAAACCGGTTCAAAATGAACCTAATGAATCTCAGGATGAAGGTATGATGCTTCTGACTAATTATTTAGTTGTTTTATTGGTTGTGTTTTTTAGTGTTTACATTTGGTTGAGTTTCTGAGTAAAAAACTTTGCATACATGGATGCACACCAAGTGTTTGATGAAATGTGTGACTGAAAAGTATCACCAGTGATATTTGAAGTTGAACTGTATACGTGTGTATCACCAGTGATATTTGAAGTTGAACAGTATACGTGTATTATCACTAGTGATATTTGTATTTGACTTAACCGAGCAAATCACATAAAGCATACAGAAAATGAAACAATCGACATCTAAAACAACGAATACTTTAGTTTTTACTGTTATAGAATCATTATTAGTGTGTTTTACTAGTTAATTTTCGATAATTTGTGATGTTGTGATGATTTATGTGATAATATGAGAGATTAAAAGTTAGGTTTAACAGAACAAAAGATATGTTGTGATGCTTCTGTTTGATTTGTGGTGGATTTGTATGTTTAATGATTGTGCATGTTTCAAAAGGTTTTACCCTGGTATTTGAAAACAATATTGACTGGTAGTGTATTACATGTGATATAAAAGTTAAATTATTGTTGATTGGTAGAATATCTATTGTGATAACAAATAGTTATTTGTTTGACATATGATATTGAAAACAAATGAACTATTCGTACACTAACAAAAATTATAAAAATATTTTGATGCAGATTTGAATGGGACATGTGCAAAAAACAGCCTCATCAAACGAAAAGAATCAACAACAAGTGCAATTGTCGTTGAAGAAAGCACAACATCTCCACAACCGAAATGAAGAAGCTCAAACACTTGTGATATCACAAGTTCGGAGTTCCTCCATCACCACAATTGATTCAACAAATAGAAGAAAACTGACACACATGTGATATCACCTGTGATATCACAGGTGGTATCACCTGTGATATCACATGTGATAAGTGATCACATGTGATATCAAAGGTTCCCCCGAAAGCATCTGGGAATAAAATGAATGTGTTGGTTGATGAACCAATGAAGAGGACGATTGTTGAAGAACAAAAGTAAATAAAACAAGTTGATGAAAATAGTTGCGTTGTTATGTTTTAATCTATACGGTTATAAATAAATGTGTATAGTTGAAAGTCAATAGTAGGTATTTAGTTTGACTCAATCATGTTATTTGTCACAAGAGATTCAAACTTACAGAAATAGGCCATAGTGAGCAATTGTTTAATCCATCTTGATTTGTGAATATTTGTTTGATAAAGTTTTGAGTGGTATTTAGTTTAATATGGTAATATGAAAAGTGAAAAGTGTCATACATGTAGTATCAACAGTGATATTTGAAGTTGAACAGTATATGTGTATTATCACTAGTGATATTTGTATTATCACTTGTGAAATTTTGTATATTTTATAGGATTTTTTTTACTTGTTAAGCTTTATTTTACTAGTGCTATTGAGTAAACCTAACAATTCAGAGAAAAAAAATAGTATCACAAATGATATACAAGTCCAGGATAAAATTACCAATACTATTAAATAAACCTAACAATTCAGTAAAAAAAATCAATCAATCAACAAACAAATACTTCAATTGCAATGACTGAGAAACCGCCTCCACTTTCAACTACGCCACCGCCCCATTGACATTTGAAACTTTTCCCTTGTTTGGACAAGTATGTCTATAATGATCAATTAAACTACAAATATTACAACCCTTCTTTTGGCTCTTACTTTTCTCAATAGCTTTCTCACGTCCACCGTCAATACGGTCATTCTTATGTCATTTAGGAGGATTCTTTATACCCATAAAATATTGAACAATATCACAAACTTTTTGGGATGAAAGACATGGCAAATCAGTCTCAACTTTTGACTTTAGCTCTCTCAGGTTGTCTACAAAAGTAGTCCAGTATCATAGACAGCTTATCAGTAATTACAACAATAAGAAACAAATTATCAAATATATCACTAGTGATACTACACATATATCAAACATATCACTGGTGATACTACATATATACCAAGCATATCACTGGTGATACGACACATATATCAAGTATATCACTGGTGATACTACACATATATCAAGAATATCACTGGTGATACTACACATATATCAAACATATCACTAGTAATACTACACATATACCATCAGCAAAAACATTTATTGTGTTTGTCTATTACAGTGAAATGCACAAAAACCATCTTGTACATAAAAAGTACGTAATTAATACCTTAGTGTAAAATCCAATAATGATCTTCATTACATACTCAGCATTAAACTCAGAAACAACACAAAAAATGCCAAGAACTCCATAAGCTTTTTTGGTAGCCGTGCAAGCATTTAAATAGAGCACCACAGAAAAGACTTCAAAACACTGTAAGCTACATCTTAATTAATAAATAATAAGCAATATTACACTATAATTAATAACTTATCAGTAACTTTTACTCACAGCTTATCCCCACAAACTTTTATTTTCATCCTCATCAAAATGTCAAAAATATTATATAAGAAAATTAAACATCTTAACATAAACAACTTATAAATAAATAGACTAACAATTATCACTGGTGATACTAAACATATATCACTGGTGATACTAAACCAGCTTATAATCATCAACTTCAAATATCACTGGTGATACTAAACGTATGCTACAGAGCAGATTCAAAACCACAATTAGACACAAAAACAACATTCAAATGCAGTTAAAAACATAAATTCAACTAACAACTTAATTAATAAGCAAAATTACAAAGCAGATAACAAAATTATCAAATATTTTTTACTTACACATTTCATCAAACACTTGGTGTGTAGCTTGATAAGAAGAAATGTTAACAACTTGATTCACATAATTATCAACTGATTCAACAACATTATCAACCACAACAATATCAATCAAATCTGCTTTTGAAACAAACACTTATTTCAGATAAAAAAAAAAGCCATAAAAAATGCTGATAATGATAGGAACGGTGATGGTGATCGGAGTGGTGCTGGTGATGGTGATCGGAACGGTGATGATGAAAGACACGGTAACTGTCGATCAGAACAGTGATGGTAATCGGAGTGGTGATCGGAACATTGAGGGTGATGATGAGATGATGATCGGAACAGTGATGGTGATCGGAATAGTGATGGTGATGATGATCAGAATGGTAATATAACTGATTTATGAATGGAAGGAATGAGAGCAGAGGAAACACACACGAAGTGTGTGTAAAAAATGAAGTGAATGAAAAAAAGAAAAGAAAAGAAAATGCTTTATATAGTTGGGAGTATTAAGGTTAAGCATATTAAATCTTAGATTAATCTAGGCCATTAGATCAAAAAGGATGGATGGTGGGGATTTGTCCATTGGTATGCACCAAAATAAGGGTATGCAATTGAATTTTCCTCTAGAATTATATACTTGTTACAATATTACTCCTTCTAAAACATGTATCAATCGAGTGTCTTGCTAATTAATCGATCGATCCGTGTGTGTGTGTATATATATATATATATATATATATATATATATATATATATATACACTCATGGAGGAGTTCGACATTGATCATTTACGTGGTTCATTCTAATTTTGATTTTGATTTTGTAATGCCAGGCTAATTATTCAAAGAGTTGTCGAAAAAAATTTACAATCAATTGTAAGACATAGCTAGGGCGTTAGACATTATAAGAGTAAGTGGTTTAGGTTTGGGTCTTGAACTTAATATAAAAGAAAACAGAGATATTTTGAACCGCGTGTAATGGTGTATAGCTTCATGAGGTTTTATTTTCTGTCGATATTCGGAGGCCGTCATTGGGAGTAAAGCTTCTCGGGGGAACTGTTAGTCGAGACACTAATTTTATCAGTGGGTTAGCTTAGGGATGAGCACCGAAGGTTCAAAACCGAACCGGACCGACGAAACCGACCGAACCGACAAAAACCAAACCGGACCGACAACCCATCAGTTCGGTTTCGGTTTCATGTTTTACATGATTTCGGTTTTGGGTCGGGTCAGATCGGGTCGGTCCGGTTCGGCCCAAAACCGACAAAAACATACCTAAATACACTTAGAACGACAAAACCAAACCGAACCGAACCGACGGCCCATCGGTTCGTTTCTGTTCCGGTTTTTCGTGAAATTCGGTTCTCGGTTTTTTCGGTTCGGGTTGGTTCCGAACCTATGCTCAGCCCTAGGTTGGCTATAAGGAGAGCCGCGAATGTTGTTGATTTGATGAGTCTTCTTCCACAGTTACATGACCCGCAAAGTGAGCTCCTTTTGCTTCGATCATGTATGAGTATTGCTAAACTCTTTTTTGGTTTAAGGACTTGTCAACCTGTACACATGGAGGATGCAGCTTTGTTCTTTGACAAAGGATTGCGTAAGTCGATCGAGAACATAATGGCTTATGGAGGACCTTTCTTTGGAGACTTATAATGGTGACTTTCTTCTTTGCCCATTTGATTGGGTGATTTGGGTTTGTACTCGGAAAAAGTGGTTTCCTTTTATGCTTTTGTGGCATCGAGGGCCCAATCTTGGGTACTATAAGACCACATCTTACATGACAGTGGCATATGTGGTATAGATATTGATTATGTTTCTGCTCTGGATTGTCTTCATGATACGATTCCAAGCTTTGATTTTAGTGATTTCACTCATAAGGAAACCGTTCCCTCTATAGCCCAACAAACACTGGCGAGTGGCCTTTTTAGTGAAATGGTCAAGGATATGGAAGTTCACTTTGACATGACTGTGACGCAGAAAGCTATTTTTGAGTGTCTACGCGCTCCACATGCTCAAGATTTTCTAATAGCTAACCCCATATACGGGTTAGGTCAACATATGTCACCAGTGGAACATCATACTATCCTTAAGTATTGCCTTATGATTTCATTATTTCCGGTTGATGAGATATGCTCTGTTTATCGCAAGGCATGTTTGGATTCCTTTGGGGAACATGCGGTTCATTGTAAAAAGCTCTCGGGCTTCACGTACAGACATGATTTTGTTAGAGAAGTCAATTTTTATGTATGTAGCCATGCCGGGATCTCCGCCAAGTAAGAAGCGCCTGTGAACTTTTTGACGGACCCGTCAGATGGAAGATCTACATTGAGACCGGCTGAGATTTTGGTTTTTGGATGGGTTAGAGGGAAACATGCTTGTGTGGATCTGACCGAGGTTTCTCCTCTCGTGGGGTTGAGTTGTCGGGGTTTTACAGCTGGACATGCCGCTTTGAAAGCCGCCTTGTGCAAAGTGACAAAACACGAGAAAACATGCATTGATAATCAACACGTGTTTATTCCTTTTGCGTTTGATACATTTGGTTTCCTTGCACCTGAGGCGGTGGAATATACGCAACAAAGTCCAACGAGTTATGAACAGTAATGTTATTACACATATATCCACGAATGTAGTTTTCAAAAGAGTTAGCTTTGCAATCCAAGGTCGGTTATTATATTCCCTGTTATTGCATGCTGAAGAATTATAGGACCTGGTTGATTTCTTAGGCGTGTTCATTAAAAACCCTAACTTTTTAGTTAGGGTTTTCTCAATTATTGTTCGTATTAATTGTTCATGCTACTTTCTTTTTGGTTTTCGTTGTTCTGTGTTTGTGATTGTTTTATATTAGTTGTTTGTGGGTTTAAAGAGTTATGGAGAAGGGTTTTTTGAATTCTTATAGCGCAAATAAAGGTGAACACCATAGTGAGGAGAACATTGCATCGATCTTAAATACTTTTAAGGATTCTATGGATAAGTTGGGTGGCAATGTTAATGCTGCTGCAAGTGAGGTTTGTAATGCTTCCAAAGTTGATACGAATGTTGATTCTCCTACGGGATTGGGTAAATCTACTCCTAAGGTTGGTATCGTTGTTAATGGTGATAGTAGTGTTAGTGGTGATGGTACTAGTAATCAGCCTCCACGTGAATTGGCTGGTCCTATTATTTCTGATTGGAGTGTGGATGATGGTGATATTAACTTGTCTACGTTAGTCGACAAGAATGTGTCTTCTGGTCCTAAAACATCTTATTCAGCCCCAACGAATTGTGGTAAAGGAGTAATCGTTTGCTTCTTTTCTTGGTGCCAATAGTACTTCTCATAAGGTGAATTTTAGGCAGATGGTTAATGAAGATCGGGTTCCTAACCATGATACTAAACTCCCTAAGGAGGCGATGGAACCCGTTTTAGGTCGGTATGAGAACACTCTTGTTGGGTACTTCTTAGGAAAAGCTATAACTTTTCCAATTGTGCATAACTATGTTACTAATACGTGGAAGAAATTTGGCGTACAAAAGATTATGAAGAATGAAGCAGGTGTTTTCTTATTTAAGTTCTCTTCTAAGGACGGATTAGAGCGGGTGCTCCAACAAGGCCAGTGGTTAATCCGTCATTCACCTCTTATTCTTAGGAAATGGTCTCTTAATGTTCCCCTAACCAAGAATGAGGTAACTACGATTCCTGTTTGGGTTAAATTAAATAATGTGCCTATAGTTGCTTATTTAGAGGTTGGTTTAAGCTTGATTGCTACTCAAGTGGGGAAACCGGTTATGTTGGATTCATTTACATTTTCTATGTGTGTTGGCTCGTGGGGTCGGATTAGTTATGCTCGTGCGTTGGTTGAAGTGTGTTCAAATTTTGAATTGAAAAAGGAAGTTAGTATGGCTATTCCAATGGATGATGATAGTGGCTATTCGACGGAAATCATTCGTGTCGAATATGAATGGACACCTCCTCATTGCAGCGTTTGTAAGATATTTGGTCACACACTTAATGAGTGTCCAAAACAAGTGAAAGAGGTGGTTCATAAGATTTCTAATGTGGTGACTAATGCATCGATTCAGGTGGTTAATAACGATGAGGGGTTCACATAGGTAAGGAATCGTAAGAATAAAGGTAAGAGTTTGGTTTCTACGTCTCAACCTAAGCCTATTGGAGGGGTTAAACTCTCCAAGCCTAAGGCTAATTTTTGGAGACCTAAAGTCACGACAACTTCTAATCAGGTTGATACCAAGAAAGACTCAGATCCTAAGGGTCTAAAGCAGGCTTCTACTTCAAATGTTAAATATGGTAAGGACCCACAATCTTCTAACTCTTTTGGTATCTTGGAGTCATTGGTGGATGAGGATGTTCTTGGTTTTGTTAACAATGGTAAGGGCTCACAAGATCAGCCTATTTGTAACATGGAATCGCAGGTGCCGGGTGAGGCTTCTAAGTCGTCTAATGTCCCATCTTATAGTACATCCACAACTAAAAAGGCGTTGGAGCAGTCTACTATCTCATCTCCAAGTACTTCTGCATCGAAGAGGGGTAACCCATTTTCTAAGGTGGGTGTAGTCGTTGTTTCTGACAGTGATGAAGATGAGGTGTATGAGCCTAATGATTATTTGGAAGATGATTATTTTTCAGATGAGTATGCGGCTCAAGTAAACGATTTACCGGAACAATTCAAGGAGTTCAAGCTTCAAGGACGTGCTGGGAAGTTGTATTGTAATTTGTTTTGTTTTATCATAAGATTGGCATGTCATCTTATTTTGTTTTTTGGTTGTTCTAGTTGTTGGTAGCTAGTGGTTCATTTATGACCTGCCATAAATGATTTAGGGTAGTTCAAGCGGTTGGTTGAGGTTAATGTGGTATTTCAGCCACATTCCATTGTGAAGATACCGACACGCCTCACCAAAACGACAATGACCTTTAGCAAAAAGAAAACAAGGTTTGTTCACTTTTTCCAAAGGATTAGACGAACGCCGAGCATTATTATTTGCCAATAGGACCATAGGAGAAGCAAATGTAGCAGCCACAAGTGGGTCTTGAACCTTAGATTTCATACGCATCTCTTGCGTGGTAAATAAAGAACGAACCGTATGTATTGAATCAATAATATGTTCGGTATATGAGATAATATATAAGATACAATATGGGCCTAATACACATGGGCCTAATCCCCTAATACTTATCGTCTAACATAACCAAAATCGACATTATTTTTTGACATAATAAAAATGGACATGGTGAGCAAATAGATTTGCTCTCCTATCTAGTTTGCTCGCCACTTGTGTTTACCAAATATCAGTTTTGCATTTTTAATCCCAAACAATTCAAACACTTTATCTTAGGCAGCAAAATGGAAATGAAATGGAGAGCAAAAAGAATGGCGAGAAAAGTAATTTGTTGCCACTTACGCGTGCAACGATTTAGGTAGTAAAATGAAATTGGAATGGAGAGCAAAATCGCCACTTACACATGTCACGAGAATATGAGTTATTTCGTAAATTGGAATGGAGAGCAAAAAAGATGGCGAACAAAGTAATTTGCTTGCCACTTACACGTGTCACAAGCAAAATGACATGGAGATGATATGGCAAGCAAATTAAAGAGGGAGCAAACTTGTTTTGCTCGCTATATCTTTGTAGATAATCTAACTTTTAGTCACTACATATATACAACACATAACATTTTAATTTAAAATATTTTTTTATCTTAATGTATTAAGCAAGTGGTAAAGCTTATACCAAAAAAATAATAATAATAAATAAATAAATTAATTAATAAATAAATAAATAAAATAATTGCTAATATATATCTAATGGCACATGTTTAGCTTTATATATGAAAAGTTTAATTTAATTAATATCAACTTTTTATTTAATTAAAATAATTTTAGTGTTTAAATAGTGTTCATTGAATTTATTTTTATTTTTATTTTATTTTTTTAAAAGTGTGCCAAATTAGCAAAAGCAAAAAAAGAATACAGACTATTTTAATTAATGTTTCTGAAAGAAAACTAGTAGAAAAGTGATCATATTGTTACCTTAATCTAGCTTATTTATGAAACAATCATTTGCATATAATAAAAGCTAAAATATCACAGTTCAAGTTTTAAAACTCTTAATTAATGACAATAATCATATGAGCATGCGAAACTTTGACCATAACGAAAGTTATTATTGACATTAACATATATGTTCATTTTTTTTTCTGAATGAAAGAAATTACTAATACCAACCCCCATTACTATTTTTCACTTCAATTTTTCTCATATTTTATCCGGATAAAATGCCAACCATCTTTACCTCCAAAATCCACCACATAATTAATTTCCATATTTAGTGGGCTAATAATTTTCATCTTTTTTTCTTTTTTGCAAAGATGGTTGGCAATTTAACATCTTTAATTTAAATACTAATAAAACATTTAAGACAACACCACTTTGGGTCATGGTGACCCACTCTTTCGGATCTTCTTGGGTCCTGGCTCAGGTGACGATGGAACCGATGGGTTAACCACGGACCATGACTCATCTAAACTAAATGATAGATCCATTACTGCATCCGGGCTCCCGGGTACTGCCCCCAACTTCCTTTTGTAAAAAACCCGACCCGAGTTTCTACTACATGTTACTTCCTGAATTTGCTTCCAACACTCCTCCACTTGGTCCTGTTTTAGACAAGAAAAAACAAATTCTTTTAACTAAAGCTGATTAAGAAAAAAGTTAATTACATGAATTTGGTCACTCGTCGATACTAAAAACATTATCTTGTTTCGTATCTGGTCTCACATTAACCATGTAGGGACCAAGGAAATTAGTGACAAATTTTTACAACATAGTTCATGACTAGAAGACCAAATAGAAACCAAGCAATGTTCCTAAAGACCCTACTCTCAATCATATCGATCGACAAATAACCAATTTCATAAGTGTGAGCAAACTACAAAAACCCATTTATGTAATTTACTAATTTAACTAAAAAGAAAAGTCTGCTTTAGAAAGTCAAAATACTGACCTTATTGATACCAAGAATGCCCAAAAGTTGAGATTCGTATTCAACACCAATACAAGGCTCAACACTATTGATTACATGCACCATTGTTGCAGTTGCAATCACTGATGGGAGAAAACACCTAAACCT
Organism: Artemisia argyi; assembly: GCA_030686995.1. NCBI lineage: Eukaryota > Viridiplantae > Streptophyta > Magnoliopsida > Asterales > Asteraceae > Artemisia > Artemisia argyi. Next base: position 43,653,779 of record CM060690.1, on the reverse strand, counting down.
CTCATCTACATTTTATAAAATAACAAATCCACAAATCATTTAATAATCATTATAACACAAAACTATAGTCCAAAATAATTACTACATAGTCATATTATTATTACCTGGAAGTATGCATAACAGGAGACACTCGCATCGTTTGAGAAACTCTGATGAAAGATAAGCTTTTAAACCAAGTCTACGTGTCATATAATCGAGAAATGATAATGGTGTGACTGGGTTCATCCTCCATTCAAGTGTCGATAAGATAAGTATCTCCATTTTTTGAATTGTTTTCGCCTCGAAAACATATTTGTTTCCATCCAACTTCAATATAACAACAAAAAATATTATAAAATCAGTATTGCCGGTTATCAACGTTTTATTAAAATGAAAACAATACCATAATATATATAAATATAATAAACAAACGTACTTGAAGATCTAGAAGAAGGGGGGCATATGTTTCCTCAACTTTAGCAGCTAACGAAAGACAAGAAACACAAACAAGTTGTGTCATCCAAGGTTTTTTATCACCTTCAAATTTATCAAAAAAACGGTCTAGATAGTTAACTGCAAGCACAGCTGTTAAAGCTCTGAATGAGTAATGTGACACCACTTCCAAGATCCACTCCACCGCTTCATGGCGGTGGTACATGGTGGTGCTACGGTGGTTATTGGTGATGTTAATGTGTTGGCTAGATTCTTTGGTGATTAGGGTTGATAGTTCTTGATCTTCCCATAATAGGTCATGAGGGGTAAAATGGTCATTTTCAACACAAGAACTATTGTAGCTAGATTCTAGTTCATCATGTTCAAGAACAACATTATCAACATCACTATCATTTTCATCATCTAACCATTGATGGTTTTCTTCTTGGCAGTAAAGTGAGTCAAAAAGGGTCATCATCTTCTTGGGGATGGAGAAAGAATTTAGGGTTTGAGTTTCATGATGAATGGAGATGAAACTCAACTTTTCTAGAGGAAAGAAGGGAGGAGAAGAAGAGAGTGAAGAGACTAGTGAGCAGTGCCCAGAGGTTTGTGCTTTTATTCAACTAGGTATCTGGCATTCTTTTATTAGACCACATTTTCTTTTTCATTTTTTTATTTTTTTTAGTATATAAAAATGTTTATTGGTTTATTCCTGCAAAATTACTATTAGAGTATTGGGTGTGTTAACTAATCTCTGCATTAAACTTATCGAGTTAAGGCTTAAGTTAACACACCGCCCCCTCAAGTTAAAGCTGCGTTATAACCCCACGTTAAAGCATTAACGCTACGTTAAGGGTGATGTTTTTTGTGAGTTAAGCTTTAACTCAAAAATGTTAACACACCGCTCTCTAAGTTAAGCTTTAACTCAGTTTTTTTTTGTTTAATTATGATAAAAGTGGGGCCAAAAATATTGAGTTAAGCTTTAACTCAAAATGATAACACACCGCCCCCAAGGAGTGTTTTTAAGGTGAAAAAGTTAAAGTTATTATGGCAGTGAGTGAAATCTTAACTCAGTGTTAACACACCCTATACTCTTACTGTAGTTGTAAAAACTGAAAACTAATTTACCTCTTTATTAATTAATAATCTAATTATTGACTAACTTGAGTCACTCCATGACTACTTGGTACATTCACTAAAAAAACCCTTTAGGTGACTAATAGAAATAGTATCACCAAAGTCAAACATTGTCACAAAAAGTCAAAAAACGTCATTAAAAATTAAATGTGTTTAGTGAGTAGTGAGTAGTGAGTAGTGACACAGTAAAATACGGAGTATTAGATTTAATCCTCTATCACTAAATTCTGTTTTTTTGTTTAATTATGATAAAAGTGGGACCAAAAATATTAAGTTAAGCTTTAACTCAAAAATGATAACACACCGCCCCTCAAAGATTGTTTTTAAGGTGAAAAGGTTAAAGCTGATGTGACAGTGAGTGAAATCTTAACTCAGTGTTAACACACCTATGCTCTTACTGTAGTTGTAAAAACTGAAAACTAATTTACCTCTTTTTTAATTAATAATCTAATTATTGACTAACTTGAGTCACTCCGTGACTACTTAGTACATTCACTAAAAAACCCTTTAGGTGACTAATAGAAATAGTATCACCAAAGTCAAACATTGTCACCAAAAGTCAAAAAACGTCACTAAAAATTAAATGTGTTTAGTGAGTAGTGAGTAGTGACACAGTAAAATACGGAGTATTAGATTTTAATCCTCTATCACTAAACTTTTATTTTCTTGTAGTGATTGTATAGTATTTTGACCCTCTAAAACATACAGTAACTAAATATTTTTTCAATGTCTCGATCTTTTGTTCATTAGTGTCTTTTTACAAGTGTCTTCTTACAAATATATTAATGCTTAGATTATCAGAGGCACTTTATTTTGCATACTCATATTTTGGTACATATCAAAGGACAAATCCTCACCATCCATCTAGTTTGATTTATTGATGGAGATTAACCTAAAATTAAATATAAAAATATAAGTCTATGTTTTTTTTTCCCTTTTTCTTTGTTTTTTTTTTTTTTTTTTTTTTTTATTATTCATTTTTTTTATTTCTTTTTTTTTTGCCTTTTTTTTCACGCTTCAGTTTTTTTTTGTTTCTTTTTTTTGTGTATTCTTTTTCACGCTTTTTTTTTTTTTTTTTTTTTTTTTTTTTTTTAATTCACGTTTTTTTCTCTAATAAACGTTTTTTCGTTTTCATACATTTTCGTCTGTTTTCATACGTTTTTGTCTGTTTTCGTACGTTTTCGCCCGTTTTCATATATTTTCGCTCGTTTTCTTACGTTTTTGCTCGTTTTCGTCCGTTTTCATATGTTTTTGTCCGTTTTATACGTTTTCGTCCGCTTTCTAACGTTTTCGCCCGTTAACGTCTGTTTTCATATGTTTTCTTACATTTTCGTTCGTTTTCATACATTTTCATCCGTTTTCATACGTTTTAGTTCGTTTTAATAAGTTTTCGTCCGTTTTCTTTTGTTTTCGTCCATTTTTCATACGTCTTCCTCCGTTTTCAAACGTGTTTTTACGCTTTCATCCGTTTTCGTCCATTTTCATACATATTCGTCCGTTTTCTTACGTTTTCATTCGTTTTCATATGTTTTCGTCTATTTTCATCAGTTTTCTTTTGTTTTCGTCCATTTTTCAAACGTTTTTGTCCTTTTCATACATGTTTTTACACTTTCATACGTTTTCTTCCGTTTTCATGCATTTTCGTTCGTTTTCTTACGTTTTCATCTGTTTTTTCATTCGCTTTCGTCCATTTTTAAATGTTTTTGGCAATTTTCAGACGTTTTCATATATTTCTAAATATCACAAGTGATATTCTGAATATCACAAATTATATTCTGAATATCACAAGTGATATTCTGTGATATTCTAAATATCACAAGTTATATTCTGAATATCACAAGTGATATTATGTGATATTCAGAATATCACAAGTGATATTCTATGATATTCAGAATATCACAAGTGATATGTGATATTCTGAATATCACAAGTGATTTTCTGTGATATGCAGAATATCACAAGTGATACTATGAGTACCACAAATAATATTATGGATATCATAAGTAATATTCAGAGTATCACAAGTGATATTCTGAATATCATAAGTGATTTTCTGAATTTGACAAGTGATTTTCAACACATGTGATATTTAGAATATCACCATTGATATTCAGAAACGTATAAAAACGGACGAAAACGTAAAAAAACGTATCAATTGTGATTTTCATACGTTTTCGTTCGTTTTCATCCGTAATCTTTCGTTTTCGTCCATTTTTCATACGTTTTTGTCCCTTTTTATACGTGTTTTTACGCTTTCATATGTTTTTGTCCGTTTTCATACGTATTCGTTCATTTTCTTACATTTTTGTCCATTTTCTTACGTTTCTGAATATCACAAGTGATATTTAGTGATATCTATAATATCACTTGTGATTGTCTGAATATCACTTGTGATATTCTGAATAGCACTTGGGATTTTCTTATGTTGTCATTCGTTTTCATATGTATTCGTCCGTTTTCATATGTATTAGTCTGTTTTTTTACGTTTTCGTCCATTTTTATACGTTTCTGAATATCACAATTGATATTCAGAATATCACTTGTGTTTTTTTGAATATCAATGGTGATATTCTAAATATCACTTGTGATTTTCTGAATATCTATCAATTGTGATTTTCTGAATATCACTTGTGATTTTCATGATACAAAACATATGTTAAAAATCACTTGTTAAATTCAGAAAATCACTTATGATATTTAGAATATCACAGAATATCACTTATGATATCCAGAATATCATTTGTGGTACTCATAGTATCACTTGTGATATTCTGCATATCACATAAAATCACTTGTGATATTCAGAATATCACTTGTGATATTCAGAATGTAAATTGTGATATTTAGAATATAATTTGTGATATTCAGAATATCACTTGTGATATTTAGAAACATATGAAAACGTCCAAAAATTGCCAAAACATTTATAAATAGACGAAAACGAATGAAAAAATAGACGAAAACGTAAGAAAACAAACGAAAATGTATGAAAACGTATGAAAGTGTAAAAACAGTATGAAAAGGACAAAAACGTTTGAAAAATGGACTAAAATGGATGAAAGTGAACGAAAACATGTGAAAATGAACGAAAACGTAAGAAAACGGACGAATATATATGAAAACGGACGACAACGTATGAAAGCGTAAAAACACGTGTGAAAACGGACGAAGACGTATGAAAAATGGACGAAAACAAAAGAAAACAGACGAAAACATATTAAAACGAACGAAAACGTATGAAAACGGACGAAAACGTATGAAAACGAACGAAAATGTAAGAAAACATATGAAAACAGACGTTAACGGGCAAAAACGTAAGAAAGCGGATGAAAACGTACGAAAACGAGTGAAAACGTAAGAAAACGGGCGAAAATATATGAAAACGGGCGAAAACGTATGAAAACAGACAAAAACGTATGAAAACGGACGAAAACGTATTAAAACAGACGAAAATGTATGAAAACGAAAAAAAACGTTTGTTTGGAAAAAAAATGTGAATTAGAAAAGAAAAAAAATGCGTGAAAAAAAGACAAAAAAAAGAAACAAAAATATAACAAAAACAAAAACAAAAAGGAACAAAAAATCTAAAGCGTGATAAAAAAGGGAAAAAAAAAGGAAAAAAAAAAAAGAAAGGAAAAAAAGTGAATAATAAAAAAGACAAAAAGACAAAGAAAATGGGAAAAACATAGACTTAGGTTTTTATATTTAATCTTAGGTTAATCCTCACCATTAGATCAAACTAGATGGATGATGGAGATTTGTCCCTTGGTATGCACCAAAATAAGAGTATGCATTTGAATTTTTCTATAGATTATCAATACCTCTTAATGATACAGATCTAATAAAAAGAAAAACTTAAAATAAACAAAATAAATTAAAAAAATAAAAATAAATAAGTATACATTTGAAACGCACCAACTTAAATTAGATGCATATCTATTTATTTAGAAGTTTCAAAAATGATTTTCAAGTGAAAACACTTTAAAGTAGTACTAGCAACAAATTTGACTTGAAAAGGAAGAAAAACACATAGGTTTCGCCTAACTTGATGAAATGCATCTATATGCATTTAATTGTTTGTAAAAATATATTAGTGTGTTTCCAAAAGATTAGGGATAGATGCATCTCTAATGTATGATTATAGTTATCTCTCATCATTCTGACGTGCTTTTATAGGTTTATATAATTTCTAAAAAGTTTTAATATTTATATTTTGCCGAAATAACCTATAGATTAACACTAATGAGCAGTGTACCCGATCAATATAGCTAGTTGGATAAGTACGAGTTGTTCGTTAGGAGTGATTTACTAATTAATTAATCCTAAAGGTATTATAATTACCTAATAAACTTAAAATAACGCGAATTGGGGGTTTTTACCCTAAGAGACTAGCACGAGTTTTGATTCCTAATTAACCTAATAGAACAATTAAATAAACTAAATAACAAAAAACAAACGAAAGAAGTAAAAATGCACTGAATCAATATTAGGTAAAACCGTAGAACGAGCTAGCCAAGATTCGAATTTCGAGTTTGTTAATACAAATAATATCAAAAAACGTCATTTGCGTTATTTGATTTCTATACGTTTTGATAATCACAAAATATAAAAACACGTTATGTAAAACTACACTTAATAAGTTTTTAATCGAGAAAAATCGTTTCGACTACAAAATCACTTAAGGTATGAACAAACACTATACCAACTTAGTTAAGTGATCAAAGAATTTATTTTTCCTCAAACCTCACTTTTTTATGTGACAAAACATTTCTGCAAAGTATTTTTGTATTTATAAAGAAATGTTTTAATAAGAAAAATAAATTTGAAATTGAAATTCTTCAACAGCCATTTTTATCGCCCAAATCAGATAAAATTTTCACCAGATAAATTTTCACCACATCAGGACAAAAATAGGAGCGTCCCATGGGATGGTCCCGTAAAGGTGGACAATCCCTTATATATGTTACACCCGTAACCCAAAAAGGTATTATTATATTACATACGTGTCATAATAAATTATTATGATTATAAGTAATAGTATAATATTGTGTTAGGATGTATTTATAAAGAAAAGTGGCTAAGTTATAAGTTATAGTGCAAATGTGTTAAAGTGCAATAAGTTTGGTGGTCAAATAGGAAAAGTAGAACCCGAGGGACTATTATTGCCAAAATCCCAAACTGACACTAGAACAACCTTGTTCTAGTACCTAATATGAAAGATTCACTCATTAGGGACCAAAGTTGCCTAATAGCTAAACTAAAATCATATAAATGAGTTTATCCTTATTATTTGAGAGATATCCAGAAAATTCAAGATGTTGTTTGCCTAGGTCGGTTCCAGGAAAGAAAAAGAGAGGGAAAAGAGAGATTGCTTGGTTTCATATCAAATTGATCAAGAAGAAGTGTAGAAGATAAAAGATTAAGAGCATTTGATCATAAACCTACAACAAGTAAGTTCAAATTGTTGAATTGATAATTAGGGTTTTTGGGTGGAAATTGGGGAAAGTGGCTAAAGGTTGTTAATTTACTATCTTATGATTAAAATAGATACTAATTAGTGTTAGTTCCTTCATAGGAATCAAGGGAGGAGCCTATAACAAATTCAAGTAGAAATTATAGTTGGTGATTTGAGGTAAGTACATAAGTAGTGAACTTGTTATAGTTAATGTTATGAAGTCATGATGTTTTATATGTTATAGTTATTTGGAGCAAGTTATAGTTAGCTTTGGATCCATAGCTTTTATATGTTAATGTTAGCATGCTTGTATGCTTAAATTGAGGTATGTATGTGTTATAGAATTGTTCCTATTTTGTATTGTGATTATTGTTCATACTTTGTACTTACTAAGCGTTTGCTTACGTCATAGTTTATGATGATGTTTATAGGTACCGGGGAGACTAGTAAAGGTAAAGATAAGGCATAGTTGGATTGCTCGTAGAAGTGAAGTCTGGAGTTGAAATTAGGAGACCATCGTCTTTTAGACCAAGCACGTCAAAGTTGGAAGCCCCCACGAGTCTACTATTGTGTTTTGGTAAACTTTTGTTAATATGGGTCAATTATGATCATGGGTCATTTTGTGTTATGGGTCAATTATGGTCATGGGTCATTTTGTGTTATGGGTCATATGTGTTCATGAGTCTAAGTTCATGTTTGAATTTAGTAATGTTAAAGATGTTGGATTGATAATAACTTAGTTATAGTGTATGTACAAGTGGGGTGTTTGGCATAATGCCGTTTTACCCATTTTGACCCATTGTCAAGGGTTTTAAACTAGATGGTCATGTATGTGAATTGAAGTGGTTATAATAGAAGTATCTTGTACATTTTGAGTCTATGGTAGTTAGCGAATGTTTGTATTGCGGATTTGTGGGTCATAGTACTAGTGGAAAGGGGTGTTTGGCTACTAGCCAATTCGACCCATTTTGGTATGTTACGAGTCATGGGATGGTTTAAGTAGCTTTAGAATGAAAAGTAATGCAATTTCTTAGTTAATAGTGTAAGTGGTTCACATTATGGGTTGAATGGAACACTTTTTATATTTTGACCCATTTCGGCAGGTTTTGTCAATTTCCAAAAAAAAATTCATATCTTGAAACCCATAAGTCGTCAAGAGTTGAACCACATGTCGTTTCGAAGGTAATTAAGTCTAGTTTTATTTAAAAATACTTTAATGAGCTGATTGTCAAAGGATTTTTGTCAGCTCATCAAAAAGTAACAGAACGTCAGTCTAGTCATGTATTTTATGTGAAAAGTTTAAAATTTTTGGTCTATTTGTTCAAGGGGCGTAACAACTTGGTATCAGAGCTTTGGTCTAAGAAATTTAGGATTTCACTATAGGATTTCCTAGACTTAGGCCTTGTGTAGACGCGTTTAGTAATAGTGTTTGTTGTAGTGTATTGTTTTAATGATTTTGAGAACACATGGGTTTCATATTCTTATGACTACGCTTGGCCACCGTAGTGATAAAAATATGTTACATATATGGAATCGAAATCACTAAGTCTATACATTGCAACAAGCTTAGGATGGAAGGTATAAGGATAATGTATACATTGTCATTCATGCGTTGCTCATGTATTTGATTGTACTTGATAAGTTATAGTGTGTGAAATTTCATAAAGAAGAAAAGATGGAAAACACTTATCACAAGGAAGTCGAGAAGGCTACGACTTCTAAACGTACCGAGTCGTTGGCAAGTGATGCAAGTAATGATGATAAGGTCAATGATAGCTCTACCTCTTCTAGTTCCGGGGGTCCTAATCTTGAAGGATTCTCGGAAGAGCAAATGAAGGCGTTTGACATGATGTTAAGGAAAAGAGTAGGAAAGGCGATAAAATGATCTATGCCCTATTATGTCAAGAAAACAACCCTTAATGTTCAAGAATTGATGCGTAAAGAATTTGACGAGCTCATGAGGGTAGGCGGGTTTATAAAGGATACTAAGAATGATAAAGCCACTTACCATGATTTCACGGCATGTGATGTGCCCAAGTTTACAGGAGACCTTGATCCTATTGCTAGTACAAGATGGCTTACTGCCATTGAAGCCACCTTTCGTACTAGTGGCTGTGAAGAAAAGAAGAAAGTTATTTATGCTACCAATTTCCTTCGCGATAGTGCTAGGACTTGGTGGGAAGGAAAGATTTGTGAGAAGGGCAAAGATTGGGCCGAAAAATGTTCATGGAAGGAATTTCGGGAGCTATTTAGTGCGGAATATGCTCCGATGGAGGAGATTGATAAGATCCAAGAAGAATTCCAATCTCTAGTACAAACCAAAGAAACGGTAAATCAATTATGGAAGAACTTCAATGATATGGTTCCGTATTGCCCTGAGTACCATGGTAATGAAAAGCTCAAGGTAGAAAGATTTCAAAGGATGCTCCGAGATGATATTCGAGAAGTGATTTCGCCTTTCAAGTGTACCACTTTAGAAGATCTTTTAAGTAGGGCTCGAGTGAGGGAAGCCGATATTATAAGAAAGGAAGGTAAGGAGGTGAAAGACACTAAAAGAAAACAAGAATTTGTAGATAGAAATGTCAAGAGGGTAAAGAACGACCACGGCAAGAAAATCGGAGGAAGCCAAACCAAGACCCCGTGCAAGAAATGCAATAAACTTCATTATGGCGAGTGTAGGCTCAATATGCCAGGTGCTACAAATGTGGAGATTTAAATCACATAAGTAGAAATTGTAGAAAACTAATGGTTATATGCTACGGGTGTAACCAAACGGGACACAAGTTAAATGAATGTCCCAACCTGAAGGTAATTGAAGCAAGACGGTTGAAAACCGTTAAAGAAGAGAAAGTGGATATTCCAAAGCCGAAAGCTCGTGCTTACCCTATGACCACCGAAGAAGCAAAGTCAATTCCCGAAGTTATTACAGGTACAATCCTTGTAAATTCATTTCCCGCTCGTGTATTGTATGATTCGGGTGCAGGCGTATCGTTCATATCCTAATGATTTTAGTGAAAGATTATCCACTCCAATAAATAAACTCCCTAAACCCCTTGAAGTTGAAATAGCCGATAGTAAAGTGGTTACCGTGTCTAGTGTGTATTGTGATGTGGAAATAGAAATCGATGATAATGTCTTTAAGATTGATTTGATTCCTATCATGTTGGGAGAATTCGATATTGTTATAGGCTTGGATTGGCTTGGTAAACACAATGCCGCCATTCTATGTAGTCAAAAGATTATCCGAATTGAAAACTTAAACGGTCGGGAATTTACTATCTATGGTGAGAAAAGGAAGGGGGAATTAATGATATGTTCGGTAATGAAGGCCAGAAAGTATTTATCACGTGGTTGCTATGCCTTTTTGGCACACATGGTCGATACAAGTTTGGCAAAGAAAGATATTGATAGTATTCCAGTTGTGAATGAGTTTCGTGATGTTTTTCTGGAAGATTTTCCAGGTATTCCACCTGAAAGGCAAGTTGAATTTCGTATCGATCTAATTCCAGGTGCTACACCTATCGCTAAAACTCCTTATCGCCTTGCTCCATCCGAAATGAAAGAGTTAATGAGCCAACTCCAAGAGTTACTTGACAAGGGTTTTATCTGACCTAGTAGCTCATCGGGGGGAGCTCCGATTCTATTCGTTAAAAAGAAGGACGGAAGTATGCGGATGTGCATTTGATGAGTGTGTAAATACTCATCATTTCTGTTACATTTAAACTGCAAAAACATATGAAAACACACAGGAATGCCTTTAAATACATAAAATTATCCCTGGATTGTGTTTTTATGCATAAGGATTGAAAACTGATGAAAAACAATACATTTCACATAATTTACAGTTTCAGTCCCTGAACTTTGAAAAATTGGCAAAACTAGTCCCTGGAAAATCAAAACTTGTACAAATATCATTAAAGGTCCTTGGGATTCATAAGTTGTAAGAAATAGTCCTTTAAAGTTTAAAATCACATATTTACAACTTTGGTCCCTCAACTTTGAAAAGTGTCATAAATGGTCCCTGGGTTATTTAAAAAAGTGAAATTTATCAAATATAACCCTTGTACTATTCATAAATGGCATATTCGGTCCTTGTGTTAACTTTGTATATTTGGCAGGTTTAACCCTTCAAGAATTCAAAAAATGCAATATTGGTCCTTGGGCTTTAATCCATTACAAACCAACCGGACCTCAATTGTTATTAAACCCCAAAACCCCAAATCCAATAGCCCACCCTTTTTATTTTTTTTTGGGCCTAGTCTTTTTCCCAGCCCACCAAGCAAACCCAACGCACCCTTTTAATAAAAACGGGGGTTGACCCCTTTGACCCTTCTTCCCCAATACCACCACCACTGTACCACTCCCTCTCCTCAGCCTGCAACCCAAAACCATGGTGGTTTTCACCACCACCTTATCACCCCCAGCTGGCTTAACACCTCACAACCCTCATCATTTCAACCCACTCCCCATTTAATGCTTTCTCCACAACTTTTCCCTCCAAAATCTATTCACTGCCTCTGTTTTTAACCTAAGCCCCAACTTGCATCAAAACTATCTCAATTGTCCCCCCTTAGTCACCACTAAACCCCAAACATCCTTAATTAGTCTCAAACTGCCTCAAGCAACGTGTATTGAAATTGGCGCCAAAACAGAATTTAAAGGCTAGGATGACTTTGACTAATCCAATGGCTGAGGTTAATGATGGGAAATGCTCAGGATCACATGGGGAGTCCAAAAAGTCTATAAAGTTGAAGAAAGAAGCAGTGTGGAGATATATCTAGTTTAGTTTTAAATAATGTATGTCGATTAGCTAATTTTCAAGTTTTCTTTGTATCTTTAAGCTCTTAAGTTGTAATTTCAAGATTCTCAGTGTTAAATAAAAGTTATTTTCAGTCTCAATTTGAGTTTCTCATTTCCAACCCAGTTTATGCAAATTTGTTTCATTGAAAATCTCATGTCACTTTGAATGTTGTTATTAACTGATATTAGGGACCCATAAGCTCATCTAAGTTCATAATACAGCTTCTATAAGCTATTGGAAATCATAAAAGTAGTTGTAATCACTAAACTCAAAAATAAATAAAAATCAAGAAAAATAAGTAAAAAAAAAAAAAAAAAAAAAAAAAATCAATGAAGAAGATGATCAAAGCTTGGAGCAAAGCTATTCTGGATTGCTTTGGTATTAGAGCTTAGTGGTAAGCATATAGGATTGGTTCTATGTTCTTGGTTCTCAGTTGTGCCCTGGATTCAAGTTGTAAGCTAATTTCTTGATTTTTGGCATTTTCTGTAGTTGTTCTTATTTTAGTTCAATCTTTCTGTTTCATGCTTAGTTGGTAGTGGTTAATGATAATATAGAGTTTAATTGGTAGGTTGTTAATTAAAATACATAGTTGCTAGTTGTAATATTAAACAGTCAAAATAGCTTAAGTGTGAATCTTAGTAATTATTGTTAAATCTGTGTTATTTGTGTTGATTTGATCTTTATAACATCATAATCAAGTGTAGGAATCAGTTTCATGGTTTAATCTGTCATTGTGCAACACTAATCTAGAAAACAACCTTGTTATAGGGTGTTTAGATCAAGCTGCTTTTGTGAATTAATGCCTGTTATTGTTCTAAAATCTTGTTGTTGCATGTTTATCTAGGTCACTTTAACTCATATCAGTCATCATAACTAGGTCTTATTAGAGTAAAAGTCAAATTAGTCCTTAATCTAATTAATCTGTTAACTGTCTAGTGTAATCAGTTCTATAATCATCAATCTAGCTTAAAAGTTGAAACTCTAGCTTAATTTAGCCTTATCATAGCATAATATAACATACTCAGTTATATAATTTAGATTCAAGCTCACTTAAGTCAACTTAGTTGTTAATTAAAAAAGTCAAATCTGCAGTCACACTAGTTTTTGAATAAACTTAGGAATTTTGGTGTGAGCTTATTATTTGATATTAGGTCAAGAACTTGTAGGAATATTAAGTTTGGTTGCTAATATGCATGTTACTATTTTTATTGATTTTTATTTAGCTGATATTACTGCTTATTTTGTGCTTAACTTTTGGTGATTCTTCATAAACTTCCCCTGTACACAGTTTTGATACCCACTCTCACAAGCTTGCATAAGCTTGTTTAGTGAGTAAAAATCTTTGAATTTTGGTTGTTTGTGATGCCCTTGTGGCTAGTTATCTGAACTAAGTGCTTATCTGCTTATATCTGCTTATCTGAATTGCTTATCCTACCTAATCTTGTGCATCAAAATAAACAACTCACTGAGCATTCAGTGAAATCAGCAATATCCACAAGCTCATCAAAAGCTCATTACTGAGCTTTGGCTTGTGAACTTTGGTTCTTTAAGTAGCTAAGCAAACCATCTTCAAGTTTCTAAGCTCAATTTTCACTCACAAGCCCTTTTGATAGGGCTGCTCATAGCTTATAACTTGTCCCACTGCACCAGCAGACTCACCCATCACCACCACTTTGGTGGTGATTTGTGACCACTTCAGTGGGCCCCATACTTCCAAATTAGTTTCTCCCAACCCCCTCCTACCAGGCTTGAACCCTTGACCTTTTGTTTGACCTTTAGACCAGTGGACCCCACTTTAAATCAGCTTGGAAGGTTGTCCCAAATCTGTCTCAGCAACATCAACAAGCAAGTGCTTATTGTTGTTGTGTGGCTTATTTATTGAACTTATTTGATTGAAACTCACTCAAACTAGTTCACATAAGTCAGAGAAACCAAAATATACCTTGTGGACCCCACACAAGCTCAGTTGAGCTTATTTCTTAGCCAAGTCAACAAAAGTCAACTATTTTGGGTAATAAGCACTCTCAGTGCTTATTTTGAGTTTATAAATTATTTTCCTTTATTAAAGTTTCTTATTTTAAGTATTTTATTAGTTTTATAAAAGAAAAACAAGAAAAAACCAAACTTAATTATAGTGATAGCTTCTATTTAATAGAAATTATCTATTTAATTTTCTTTTTTGCTTATTTATAAGCACTTCTGCTATTTTATATTTTTATTAAATCTCTTATATATTAAAGTAATTTTATAAATGTTTCTAGAATTTTCCTTTGTCATTTGATATTATTTAGAATTAATATTAGTTAAATTAATAATTAAATAATAAATAAGAATTAAATAGCATAATCATATTTTATAAAGTACCATATAGTTTTTATAATTTTTATAGCTTTTATATAAGGTAAAACAATTTTATAAAATTTTCTAGGATTTATACTGTTCATTTTCTATTTTTAATAATATAATTAGTTAAATAATAATTAAATAATAATTAATTAATAATAAATAGATAAATAGTGTGAAAAATATAATTTTAGTTTTAAAATAAGTTTTATAATATTTTAGATTTTTAGAAATTTTAATTTTAGTTTTCTAGACTTATTTTACATTTTTCTAATTATTAGTTAATTATTAAATAATTAATAATAGTAATTAAATAAAAATAATTAATTAAATAGTTTTTAATTATAAAATAAATATTTTAAATTTATTTAATTTGCATTTAAGCCCCTAAGGCTTATAAACTCCTACTATTGTTAAAAGTTGTTTTTGTTTACGTTTAATTAATAAACGTTTACGTTTTCCAGTCTTTTTTTCACTTGTACTTATCTGATTTCACGTATTAGTTGATATAGCTTATTAAAACTATTCATTCTTATAATTCAGTAGTACAATCACTTAAACCCTTTTCCTGTTCAATTCACCTGATCTAGAAGTCGTTTTATTTCAGATTTCACATCTCGTTGGGATCTAACGATCCGGGGAAACACTAAAATCACCGGAGTATTGGCCTAAGCTGTCTGACTTGTTGACCATAACTTGGTTGATATTATCTGATTGGCTGACACCAATCAAAATTTGGCGCCGCTGCCAGGGAGGTGTGCTGCGTATTACGACTTTTTGAAATATCTGTGAGTTTGAATTATCACATTTTGTTATATATCATCTTTTTGTCTATATTTCTTTTCTATTTCTATTTTTAGTTTCCCGTCACTCTAAGTAATCTTAGAGTCGTCTCTAGTGCATGCGCACTCGTTCTTCTAGGTCAACAAGCCCTTTACGTGAGCTTGTCAGAATTCCTCGAAGACGCCGTAGACGTTCTGCCCCAACAGCCGTATCTGAGGAACGTGCTGTTTCACCTAAGAAAGTTATCATGACGGAAGACCGTCCAATGAATGAGCTTCTCCAAGCACCCATTGATGGTTACGGAGACGCTATTGTTGTCCCAGCCATTGTGGCTGAATACTTTGAGCTCAAAACCGGGTTACTAAATCTAGTAACCTCAAGCCAATTTTATGGTTTTGAGAGGGATGATCCCCATGCTCATATTCGATGGTTTAATAAAATTACTTCTACCATCAAATACAAGAACGTCCCTTCCGAAGCAGTCAAACTTCTTCTTTTCCCATTTTCTCTTGAGGGGGCAGCCCGGATTTGGCTGGAAAAATAACCTCCTCGCTCAATAAACTCATGGGAAGATTTAGTTACCAAATTTGTAAACGAATTTTTTCCCCTGTCCAGAACGACAAGTCTTAAAAATGAAATCATCAAATTTACTCAAAGGTTTGATGAATCGTTTGGTGACGCATGGGATCGTTTCAAAGAATTGCTTCGTCGATGTCCTCATCATGGTTTCACTGAATTGATGCAAATTGACACATTTTATAATGGTGTGAGTCAATCTGACCAAGATTCTCTCAATGCTTCCGCGGGAGGTAATTTTTTTAGCAAAACCACAAAAGAAGCTTTAGAAATCATTGAAAATAAGTCCAAGGTCCGCACTACACGCACAAAACCATATAACTCCCAAGTGAGTACTGGTCCTTCCTCTTCATCATCCGTGAGTACTTCTAGCACCAATGCTAAGATAGATAAACTCACGGACGCCATTCAAGCTTTGGTTCTCTCAAACCAGAAAAAAGTCACTTTCACACAAAACCCTTCACATGCTGAAGTAAAAAAGGTGGAAGTTTGTGTCACTTGTGGTGGCCCACATGCTTACTACAATTGTATTGCCACCGATGGTAGTCCTTTTGAAGCCAATGCCTTAGCCAGAACTACAAATCAGGGAGGTAATCAATACCGTCCTCAAATGGAACCAAGTTACCGTGCTAACACACATATGGGATCACCCGGGTTTAACCAAAACCCAAATTTGCAAAACAGAAACCAGAATCAACCTCGAATGAACCAAGGTTATCAAAACCAAGGGAATTTCAATCCTGGACAGAATCAAGGTTTCCAAAATCAAGGAAACTTTAACAGAAACAATTTCAACCCCGGAAATCATTTTCAGGGAAATGGTAACCCAAATCAGGGAAATTTTCAGCTACAACAAGGTTATAATCAAAATAACCGTGTCCAAAATTTTCCCAACCAAACACAAGCCATTCTCCCAGCTCCACAACCATCATCAGATGAGTTGTTAAAGCAGTTCATGAAAACTCAAGAAGAGACAAACAGGTTGTTGGTCAGCCAGATTTCTGAAATTAAGAAATCTTTAAATGAATGACCCTCGGGCTCTGGAAAACTTCCGAGCAACACGATCGCAAACCCGAGGGGCGATGCAAAGGCGATCACAACCAGGAGCGGAGTTTCATATGATGGACCCACTGTTCCCACTACCACTTCTTCTCTTTCTCCCAAGGTGGTGGAAAATAACACCGAGGTAAATAAGGACGAAGTACTTCCTACTCATAAGGGAGGTACCCAAGACGTCCCACCTCATGTTGTCCCGAAACCCAAACCTAGAGTTGTTTTTGAACCAAATGATATTCCAGTTGAAACACCTCAGTCCAAACCTTCTACCTCCTCTATTCCTTACCCTTCGCGCTTGAGTGAGCAAAAGCTCCGTGAAAAAGCTAGTCACCAGATGGATAAATTCTTTCAAATCTTCCAAGATTTGCATTTTGACATTAGCTTTGCTGATGCTATTATTCTGATGCCCAAATTTGCATCGACAATCAAACACTTGTTAAGCAACAAGGAGAAACTGTTTGAAATGGCAAAGACTCCCTTGAATGAGAACTGCTCAGCAGTTCTTTTAAAGAAGCTTCCCGAGAAGCTGGGAGATCCGGGAAAATTTCTAATACCATGTGTATTTCCGGGAATGGTTGATTGCTATGCCTTGGCCGATCTTGGTGCAAGTATCAACCTAATGCCATACTCAGTTTGGAAGAAACTTTCTCTTCCTGATCTTACTCCTACCTGCATGACTTTAGAGCTTGCAGACCGATCGATATCTCGTCCTCTCGGCATTGCCGAGGACGTGTTTATGAAGGTAGGAGAATTTCATCTCCCCGCTGACTTTGTAGTGGTTGATTTCGATGCTGATCAAAGGGTCCCTCTCATTGTTGGGAGGGGTTTCCTTAGAACGGGCCGTGATCTTATCGATGTATTTGAGCAAGAAATCACTCTGCGTGTGGGTAATGAAGCTGTTACATTTAACCTCGATCAAACCTCGAGGTACTCCTCCAATTATGATTCTGAAGCAGTTAATCAAATAGATATCATAGACATTGCTTCGGAGGAGTATTCTCAAGAGTTTCTTGGTTATTCTCATAATTCTGTGAGTGGGGATGCCACTCCATCATCTGAACCTATCATTTCCGACTCTTCCCCTTCTCTCACTCCGTTTGAGGGAAGTGATTTCCTTTTGGAAGAGGTCGAGGCTTTTCTCAAAAGTGATTCAGTTCCATCGGGAATTGATAACACTGAGATTGATCTGGAGGGAGATATTCTTCTCCTTGAGAGATTGCTAAATCAAGACAATTCTCCTCCACTCCCTCCCGTACAACTTCATAATCAGGAAATCAAATATGTTGAGGAAACTGATGATTTTCCTGAGGTCGAACTCAAGGACTTACCTCCTCATCTTGAATACGCATTCTTGGAGGGTGAGGATAAATTATCCATCATTATTGCTAAAGGTTTAAGTGTTGAGGAGAAGATTGCTCTCATAAAGGTCTTGAAGTCAAACAAGCAAGCAATTGCTTGGAAACTCTCCGATATTAAGGGTATTAACCCAGATTTTTGTACACACAAAATCTTGATGGAGGATGACTTCAAGCCTGCAGTGCAACATCAAAGAAGGGTGAATCCAAAAATCCATGATGTGATTAAACAAGAGGTTCTTAAACTTCTTGATGCAGGTTTGATTTACCCTATCTCTGACAGTCCATGGGTTAGTCCCATTCATTGCGTCCCAAAAAAGGGTGGCATTACTGTTGTCACTAATGAGGAAAATGAGTTGATTCCAACTCGGCTGGTTACCGGATGGCGTGTTTGCATTGACTATCGTAAGTTAAATGACGCCACCCGCAAAAACCACTTTCCGCTGCCCTTTATGGACCAGATGCTTGAGAGATTAGCTGGAAACGAGTACTATTGTTTCCTTGATGGTTTCTCAGGATACTTTCAAATCCCCAATGATCCATCAGATCAAGAAAAGACTACCTTTACATGCCCTTATGGAACCTTTGCTTATAAACGTATGCCTTTTGGCTTATGTAATGCTCCAGGTACGTTTCAGAGGTGCATGATGGCCATATTTACCGACATGATCGGTAAAACCATGGAGGTCTTTATGGATGACTTTTCGGTCATTGGGGATTCATTCCAAACATGTCTCACCAATTTAGAAAAAATGTTGAAAAGGTGTAAAGACACCAATCTATGTCTAAATTGGGAAAAGAGTCACTTTATGGTCAAAGAGGGCATTGTCCTCGGCCATAAGATTTCCAATAATGGGATTGAGGTTGACAGAGCTAAGGTTGATGTCATTGCAAAACTGCCTCACCCTACTACCGTCAAAGGTATTAGGAGTTTTTTGGGTCATGCCGGTTTCTATCGTCGATTTATACAAGATTTTTCTAAAATCTCACGGCCTATGACTCATCTCCTTGAAAAGGATACTCCTTTTATCTTCTCACCAGAGTGCATCGAAGCTTTTGAAACATTAAAGAAAAAGCTTACTGAGGCACCCATTCTTATTGCCCCCGACTGGGATTTACCCTTCGAGCTTATGTGCGATGCAAATGATTTTGCTATCGGTGCAGTCTTGGGGCAACGCAAAACGAAACACTTTCAGCCTATCCACTACGCAAGCAAAACTATGAACGAAGCTCAAACTCATTACACCACTACAGAAAAAGAATTATTAGCTGTGGTGTATGCTTTTGAGAAATTTCGAACATACTTAATCTTGACTAAAAGCGTGGTGTATACGGATCACTCGGCTCTTAAATATCTATTTGCAAAACAAGATGCAAAGCCGAGATTGCTCCGTTGGGTTCTCCTCCTCCAGGAATTTGATATCATTATTCGTGATAAAAAAGGAGTTGAGAACCTGGCTACTGATCATTTGTCCCGATTAGAGAACCCTCATCAAGATGTGTATGAGAAAATGGAAATAAATGAAACATTTCCTCTCGAAACACTCAATGCGGTTACTTTTCGCGGAGATTCTACTACCCCATGGTTTGCCGACTTCGCAAACTATCATGCGGGTAACTTTATGGTGAAAGGGATGTCAACCCAACAGAAGAATAAATTCTTTAAGGATGTAAATCATTACTTCTGGGATGACCCCTACTTATTCAAAATCTGTGCGGATCAAGTCATCCGACGGTGTGTATATGGACAGGAAGCCACTGAAATTCTTAAGGCTTGCCATGCTGGACCCACTGGGGGACATCATAGTCCCAATTACACCGCCAAAAAGGTGTTTGATTCCGGATTCTTTTGGCCCACAATTTATAAAGATGCCCAGGATCTCATTAAAACCTGTGACGCTTGTCAGCGTCATGGAAACATTTCACAAAGAAATGAGATGCCACAAAATGCTATTCAAATATGTGAAATATTTGATATCTGGGGCATTGACTTTATGGGGCCATTTCCATCATCTAGAGGAAACAAGTACATACTTGTGACTGTTGATTATTTATCAAAGTGGGTTGAAGCGAAAGCTTTACCCACAAATGATGCCCGAGTTGTAGTGAAATTCCTGAAATCTCTTTTTGCCCGTTTTGGAACTCCACGTGCTATCATAAGTGATCGTGGTACGCATTTCTGCAATGACAAATTTGATAAAGTCATGCAAAAGTATGGTGTAACCCACCGTCTTTCTACCGCGTATCACCCACAAACAAGTGGGCAAGTGGAGGTTTCAAATCGTGGTATCAAAAGGATACTTGAGAGGACTGTTGGTGAAAATCGTGCTGCCTGGTCGGATAAATTAGATGACGCACTATGGGCTTTTCGTACAGCTTATAAAACACCCATTGGGTGTACACCTTACAAGCTTGTGTACGGAAAGACATGTCATCTACCGATGGAACTTGAGCACAAAGCCTACTGGGCTTTGAAACATGCCAACTTTGACCTCAAAACTGCGGGTGATCACAGAAAAGTTCAAATGAATGAATTAAATGAACTACGTGATCAGGCTTACGAGAACTCTTTAATCTATAAAGAAAAAACAAAGAGAATACATGACTCAAAAATAAAGAACCGCGTTTTTAACGTTGGTGATCGAGTACTTCTCTTTAATTCTAGATTAAAGATCTTCTCGGGTAAATTAAAAACCCGTTGGACTGGTCCATTTACTATCACTAAGGTTTATCCATATGGTACCGTTGAGTTATCTCAAAATGACGGTCCATGTTTTAAAGTAAATGGCCATCGTGTGAAACACTACTTTGGAGAGGACATCCCAAACATGGTTGTCCCGGATCTCCAAACTTTCCCCAAGGACAATTAAATTCGGGGTCGAGTCAAGCTAGCGACTCGGTAAACAAAAACAGTAGCTCCCTCATGGACAAATCAATTCGAGGTCGAGTCAAGCTAGTGACTCGGTAATCAAAAGCGTAGCAATATGGGTTTTCACTCATATTTCTGATTTCTTTCTCTTTTCTACCACCCTAGTGTGGGGGAGATGCCCCACATGTTGTATATATGTATATATCTTGAAAAAAAAAAAAAAAAAAAAAAAGTTCAAAACAAAAGAAAAAAGTGAGTTTGTATGTAAATAGCCTAAAATAAAGGTTATTAATATTTCCTTCTTACGTTCTAAGTATCGGTTTAACACCCGGTGTTTTGAATATTGAGGGCAATATTCATTTCTAAGTGGGGGGGGGGGGGGATTCTCACGAATTCAAACACATGTTCCATCAAGCACCCTCATTTGATCAAAATTTAAAGTTTTTTCACACTTAGAAATGCAATAAATGGTATCAATCCTCCATGTCTAACCCACAACAGGATTGGCTAGTCCAGGAGCAAACGGCTCTTGGTAAAGACATCTCAAAACCGTTGATGGCTTGCAATTTGCCAAAAATTGTATGGTTCCTCAACTCCCCATTATCCTCAAAAGCTAATGAGTTGGCTAGCCCGCAAGATTATGGCTTGTGGTAAAGGCCGTGGAAAAACCATAATTGGTAATCAGCTCACCAAGATGTTGACTATTCCATCAAGAGTTGGCTAGTCCAGAAGCAAACGGCTTTTGGTAAAGACAAATCAAATCCGTTGACAGCTGGTGGTTTGCTAAAAATCACACGGTTATCAGGTGTGCCACAGTTCTTACACCTGGCTACTCCAGAAGTAATGGCTTTTGGTAAAGAGTAAAAATCCATTAAATTTTCTCAAAAAGATTGCTAGGGACTAGCAATAATTTAGTGTGGGGGATTGATGAGTGTGTAAATACTCATCATTTCTGTTACATTTAAACTGCAAAAACATATGAAAACACACAGGAATGCCTTTAAATACCTAAAATTATCCCTGGATTGTGTTTTTATGCATAAGGATTGAAAACTGATGAAAAACAATACATTTCACATAATTTACAGTTTCAGTCCCTGAACTTTGAAAAATTGGCAAAACTAGTCCCTGGAAAATCAAAACTTGTACAAATATCATTAAAGGTCCTTGGGATTCATAAGTTGTAAGAAATAGTCCTTTAAAGTTTAAAATCACATATTTACAACTTTGGTCCCTCAACTTTGGAAAGTGTCATAAATGGTCCCTGGGTTATTTAAAAAAGTGAAATTTATCAAATATAACCCTTGTACTATTCATAAATGGCATATTCGGTCCTTGTGTTAACTTTGTATATTTGGTAGGTTTAACCCTTCAAGAATTCAGAAAATGCAATATTGGTCCTTGGGCTTTAATCCATTACAAACCAACCGGACCTCAATTGTTATAAAACCCCAAAACCCCAAATCCAGTCCAAATCCAATAGCCCACCCTTTTTATTTTTTTTGGGCCTAGTCTTTTTCCCAGCCTACCAAGCAAACCCAACACACCCTTTTAATAAAAACGGGGGTTGACCCCTTTGACCCTTCTTCCCCAATACCACCACCACTGTACCACTCCCTCTCCTCAGCCTGCAACCCAAAACCATGGTGGTTTTCACCACCACCTTATCGCCCCCAGCTGGCTTAACACCTCACAACCCTCATCATTTCAACGCACTCCCCATTTAATGCTTTCTCCACAACTTTTCCCTCCAAAATCTATTCACTGCCTCTGTTTTCAACCTAAGCCCCAACTTGCATCAAAACTATCTCAATTGTCCCCCCTTAGTCACCACTAAACCCCAAACATCCTTAATTAGTCTCAAACTGCCTCAAGCAACGTGTATTGAAATTGGCGCCAAAACAGAATTTAAAGGCTAGGATGACTTTGACTAATCCAATGGCTGAGGTTAATGATGGGAAATGCTTAGGATCACATGGGGAGTCCAAAAAGTCTATAAAGTTGAAGAAAGAAGCAGTGTGGAGATATATCTAGTTTAGTTTTAAATAATGTATGTCGATTAGCTAATTTTCAAGTTTTCTTTGTATCTTTAAGCTCTTAAGTTGTAATTTCAAGATTCTCAGTGTTAAATAAAAGTTATTTTCAGTCTCAATTTGAGTTTCTCATTTCCAATCCAGTTTATGCAAATTTGTTTCATTGAAAATCTCATGTCACTTTGAATGTTGTTATTAACTGATATTAGGGACCCATAAGCTCATCTAAGTTCATAATACAGCTTCTATAAGCTATTGGAAATCATAAAAGTAGTTGTAATCACTAAACTCAAAAATAAATAAAAATCAAGAAAAATAAGTAAAAAAATAAATAAAAAAAAATCAATGAAGAAGATGATCAAAGCTTGGAGCAAAGCTATTCTGGATTGCTTTGGTATTAGAGCTTAGTGGTAAGCATATAGGATTGGTTCTATGTTCTTGGTTCTCAGTTGTGCCCTGGATTCAAGTTGTAAGCTAATTTCTTGATTTTTGGCATTTTCTGTAGTTGTTCTTATTTTAGTTCAATCTTTCTGTTTCATGCTTAGTTGGTAGTGGTTAATGATAATATAGAGTTTAATTGGTAGGTTGTTAATTAAAATACATAGTTGCTAGTTGTAATATTAAACAGTCAAAATAGCTTAAGTGTGAATCTTAGTAATTATTGTTAAATCTGTGTTATTTGTGTTGATTTGATCTTTATAACATCATAATCAAGTGTAGGAATCAGTTTCATGGTTTAATCTGTCATTGTGCAACACTAATCTAGAAAACAACCTTGCTATAGGGTGTTTGGATCAAGCTGCTTTTGTGAATTAATGCCTGTTATTGTTTTAAAATCTTGTTGCTGCATGTTTATCTAGGTCACTTTAACTCATATCAGTCATCATAACTAGGTCTTATTAGAGTAAAAGTTAAATTAGTCCTTAATCTAATTAATCTGTTAACTGTCTAGTGTAATCAGTTCTATAATCATCAATCTAGCTTAAAAGTTGAAACTCTAGCTTAATTTAGCCTTATCATAGCATAATATAACATACTCAGTTATATAATTTAGATTCAAGCTCACTTAAGTCAACTTAGTTGTTAATTAAAAAAGTCAAATCTGCAGTCACACTAGTTTTTGAATAAACTTAGGAATTTTGGTGTGAGCTTATTATTTGATATTAGGTCATGAGCTTGTAGGAATATTAAGTTTGGTTGCTAATCTGCATGTTACTATTTTTATTGATTTTTATTTAGCTGATATTACTGCTTATTTTGTGCTTAACTTTTGGTGATTCTTCATAAACTTCCCCTGTACACAGTTTTAATACCCACTCTCACAAGCTTGCATAAGCTTGTTTAGTGAGTAAAAATCTTTGAATTTTGGTTGTTTGTGATGCCCTTGTGGCTAGTTATCTGAACTAAGTGCTTATCTGCTTATCTGAATTGCTTATCCTACCTAATCTTGTGCATCAAAATAAACAACTCACTGAGCATTCAGTGAAATCAGCAATATCCACAAGCTCATCAAAAGCTCATTACTGAGCTTTGGCTTGTGAACTTTGGTTCTTTAAGTAGCTAAGCAAACCATCTTCAAGTTTCTAAGCTCAATTTTCACTCACAAGCCCTTTTGATAGGGCTGCTCATAGCTTATAACTTGTCCCACTGCACCAGCAGACTCACCCATCACCACCACTTTGGTGGTGATTTGTGACCACCTCAGTGGACCCCATACTTCCAAATTAGTTTCTCCCAACCCCCCTCCTACCAGGCTTGAACCCTTGACCTTTTGTTTGACCTTTAGACCAGTGGACCCCACTTTAAATCAGCTTGGAAGGTTGTCCCAAATCTGTCTCAGCAACATCAACAAGCAAGTGCTTATTGTTGTTGTGTGGCTTATTTATTGAACTTATTTGATTGAAACTCACTCAAACTAGTTCACATAAGTCAGAGAAACCAAAATATACCTTGTGGACCCCACACAAGCTCAGTTGAGCTTATTTCTTAGCCAAGTCAACAAAAGTCAACTATTTTGGGTAATAAGCACTCTCAGTGCTTATTTTGAGTTTATAAATTATTTTCCTTTATTAAAGTTTCTTATTTTAAGTATTTTATTAGTTTTATAAAAGAAAAACAAGAAAAAACCAAACTTATTTATAGTGATAGCTTCTATTTAATAGAAATTATCTATTTAATTTTCTTTTTAGCTTATTTATAAGCACTTCTGCTATTTTATATTTTTATTAAATCTCTTATATATTAAAGTAATTTTATAAATTTTTCTAGAATTTTCCTTTGTCATTTGGTATTATTTAGAATTAATATTAGTTAAATTAATAATTAAATAATAAATAAGAATTAAATAGCATAATCATCAGTTGAAGGTTCGAGAAGAAGATATTCCTAAGACGGCGTTTAGGACTCTCTTTGGGCATTATGAGTTCGTTGTTATGCCGTTCGGCCTTACTAACGCACCGGCGGTTTTCATGGATCTCATGAATCGGGTGTGTAGGCCGATGCTGGATAAATCCGTTATAGTATTCATTGATTATATTCTGATCTATTCCAAAAGCAAGGAGGAACATGAAGTGCATTTGCGCGAAGTTCTTGAAACTTTGCGAAGAGAAAGTTTGTATGCCAAGTTCTCGAAATGTGAGTTTTGGCTACAAGAAGTTCAATTCCTTGGTCACGTTATAAATTCTGAAGGTCTTAAGGTCGATCCATCAAAGATAGAAGCTGTAATGAAATGGCCAGCACCGAAGAGTGTCGGTGAAATCCAAAGTTTTCTTGGACTCGCGGGTTATTACCGCAGGTTCATTCAAGATTTTTCTAAGATCGCATCTTCCCTAACTGAGCTCACCAAAAAGAATACTCCTTTTGTTTGGGGTGAAAAGCAAGATGGAGCTTTTTGTACTCTAAAGAAGAAGTTATGTGAAACACCAATTCTTGTGTTACCAGAAGGAACAGAGGATATGGTAGTTTATAGTGATGCATCTTATTCTGGTCTTGGGTGTGTTCTTATGCAACGGGGTAGAGTAATCGCTTATGCCTCAAGACAATTAAAGAAGCATGAAGAGAAATACCCGACTCACGACCTTGAATTTGCAGCTGTGGTCTTTGCCTTGAAAATCTGGAGGCATTATCTATATGGTGTGAAGTTCATAATTTACACTGATCATATAAGCCTTCAGTACTTCTTAGAGAAGAAAGGTCCGAACATGAGGCAGCGAAGATGGTTAGATTTGTTAAAAGATTATAATTGTGAAATTCGTTACCACCCTGGAAAGGCGAATGTTGTGGCAGATGCTCTAAGTCGTAAGGACCAAAGTGAGGCCATAAAGATTCATTCATTACGAATGATTGTTACATCCGATCTCTTCGACAAAATCAAGATAGCCCAGCAGGAAGCTCTGAAGGAAGAAAATTGGAAAAGTGAACGTATCACGTCACATGTTTCACACCTTGATGACGATAGTCGAAGGATTAAGACGAGATATGGAAGGATCTATATTCCTTTTAGGAGCGACATTAAGAAATTACTCCTGGATGAAGCACACAAGTCTAAATATTCAATTCACCCGGGGGCTACGAAGATGTACCTCGATTTAAAAAGAAATTACTGGTGGCCGGGTATGAAGAGAGACTGTGTGAAATGCGTTGAGAGATGTTTGACGTGTCTAAAGGTGAAGGCTGAACATCAAAAGCCGTATGGAAAGATCCAACCTTTAGAAATTCCAGTATGGAAATGGGAGAAGATCATGATGGACTTTGTTACTAAACTACCGAGGGCAGCTAAGAAACATGACGCAATATGGGTTATAGTAGATCGTTTGACCAAGAGTGCACATTTCATTCCAATCAAGGAAAGTATGCCTGTTCATAAGTTAGCTAAGATTTATGTAAATGAGATAGTTGCACGGCATGGAGTACCTATTTCTATAATTTCTGATCGAGATGGACGTTTTACTTCTAATTTCTGGCAAAGTTTCCAAGATGAACTTGGTACAAAATTGCATATGATCACAGCATTTCATCCTCAAACTGACGGGTAGAGTGAGAGGACGATTCAAACTTTAGAAGATATGTTACGAGCGTGTGTAATTGATTTTGGAGGCAACTGGGACGATCATCTGCCTTTAGTAGAATTTGCTTACAATAATAGTTATCATAAAAGTATCAATATGCCCTCGTATGAAATGCTTTATGGTAGAAAGTGTAGGACGCCTGTATGTTGGGATGAAGTTGGGAGGAGAAGAATTGGCTAGTACGGATGTCGTATTAGCAACTACTGAAAAGATAGAAACCATCCGGGAAAGACTAAAGGCAGCTCAAGATCAGTGGAAAAGCTATGAAGATAATAGAAGAAAATCGATTGAATTCGAAGTTGGAGACTATGTTATGTTAAAAGTCTCTCCTTGGAAGGGTGTGTTACGATTTAGGAATAAAGGAAAGTTAGGACCAAGATTCATAGGTCCTTTTAAGATTTTGAAACGTGTAGGAGAGGTGGCTTACGTGTTGGAGCTACCTGAAGAGATGAAAGGCATTCACAATACCTTTCACGTATCGTATTTAAGGAAGTACCTTGCGGATGTAACTAGTATGATTACCTTGGATGATGTTGAAATTGATCCGGAGTTGACTTCGAAAGAAGAACCGGAAACCATACTAGGAAGGAAGACAAGACAACTCCGAAATAAAGAAATACCATTAGTAAAGGTACAATGGAGGCATCGGAAGGGATCAAGCATAAGGTGGGAACCGGAGGAGAGAATGAGGAATGAGTATCCTCATTTATTCCAGGAATAGATTTCGAGGACCAAATCTTGTTTTAAGGGGGGGATAATTGTTTCACCCGTAACCCAAAAAGGTATTATTATATTACATACGTGTCATACTAAATTATTATGATTATAAGTAATAGTATAATATTGTGTTAGGATGTATTTATAAAGAAAAGTGGTTAAGTTATAAGTTATAGTGCAGATGTGTTAAAGTGCAATAAGTTTGGTGGTCAAATAGGAAAAGTAGAACTTGAGGGACTATTATTGCCAAAATCCCAAACTGACACTAGAACAACCTTGTTCTAGTACCTAATATGAAAGATTTACTCATTAGGGACCAAAGTTTCCTAATAACTAAACTAAAATCATATAAATGAGTTTATCCTTATTATTTGAGAGATATCCAGAAAATTCAAGATGTTGTTTGCCTAGGTCGGTTCCAGGAAAGAAAAAGAGAGGGAAAAGAGAGTTTGCTTGGTTTCATATCAAATTGATCAAGAAGAAGTGTAGAAGATAAAAGATTAAGATTATTTGATCATAAACCTACAACAAGTAAGTTCAAATTGTTGAATTGATAATTAGGGTTTTTGGGTGGAAATTGGGGAAAGTGGCTAAAGGTTGTTAATTCACTATCTTATGATTAAAATAGATACTAATTAGTGTTAGTTCCTTCATAGGAATCAAGGGAGGAGCCTATAACAAATTCAAGTAGAAATTATAGTTGGTGATTTGAGGTAAGTACATAAGTAGTGAACTTGTTATAGTTAATGTTATGAAGTCATGATGTTTTATATGTTATAGTTATTTGGAGCAAGTTATAGTTAGCCTTGGATCCATAGCTTTTATATGTTAATGTTAGCATGCTTGTATGCTTAAATTGAGGTATGTATGTGTTATAGAATTTCTCCTATTTTGTATTGTGATTATTGTTCATACTTTGTACTTACTAAGCGTTTGCTTACGTCATAGTTTATGATGGTGTTTATAGGTAACGAGGAGACTTGTAAAGGTAAAGATAAGGCATAGTTGGATTGCTCGTAGAAGTGAAGTTTGGAGTTGAAATTAGGAGACCATCATCTTTTAGACCAAGCACGTCAAAGTTGGAAGCCCCCACGAGTCTACTATTGTGTTTTGGTAAACTTTTGTTAATATGGGTCAATTATGATCATGGGTCATTTTGTGTTATGGTTCATATGAGTTCATGAGTCTAAGTTCATGTTTGAATTTAGTAATGTTAAAGATGTTGGATTGATAATAACTTAGTTATAGTGTATGTACAAATGGGGTGTTTGGCATAATGCCGTTTTACCCATTTTGACCCATTGTCAAGGGTTTTAAACTAGATGGTCATGTATGTGAATTGAAGTGGTTATAATAGAAGTATCTTGTACATTTTGAGTCTATGGTAGTTAGCGAATGTTTGTATTGCGGATTTGTGGGTCATAGTACTAGTGGAAAGGGGTGTTTGGCTACTAGCCAATTCGACCCATTTTGGTATGTTACGAGTCATGGGATGGTTTAAGTACCTTTAGAATGAAAAGTAATGTAATTCCTTAGTTAATAGTGTAAGTGGTTCACATTATGGGTTGAATGGAACACTTTTTATATTTTGACCCATTTAGGCAGGTTTTGTCAATTTCCAAAAAAAATTCATATCTTGAAACCCATAAGTCGTCAAGAGTTGAACCACATGTCGTTTCGAAGGTAATTAAGTCTAGTTTTGTTTAAAAATACTTTTATGAGCTGATTGTCAAAGGATTTTTGTCAGCTCATCAAAAAGTAACAGAACGTCAGTCTAGTCATGTATTTTATGTGAAAAGTTTAAAATTTTTGGTCTATTTGTTCAAGGGGCGTAACAATATATATAGGACTGTCCAATGTTTAAGGGACCGTCCCACGCTCCTCTTGGTGCCTATAAATACTATACTATTTCTTCAGAAAAATAAGACCTCTTTGCACAAAAACATTCTGTTTTCCTAATCTTCTTCTTTGATCACAATAACTCGTTAATATGCGTTTATAAGTGATCCCGTCACCCACTACTTCCAAGTGCAAGAGAAGAACGCTCGTATTCGTCAAGAAAAGAAGTGCTATTGATTAGGCATCACACACACGTAACTTGTGTTACGATTCTATTCTTCGTCTAAACTCTCTCATTTCTCTCTATTGTATACTAGTGTATCCGGCTTGTGTGTGAGTTGAGATTAGGTGTGTTAGTGTATATTTGGACAAAGTGTAGATTAGGACCTAGTGAGAGTCCGTGTAGTAGTGTGTGAAGATTAGGACTTAGTATGAGTCCGTGCGTTGGTGTGTGAAGATTAGGACATGGTGTGAGTCTGTGTATCGGTGAGTGAAGACTAGGACTTAGTGTGAATCCGTGTATTGTTGCGTGAAGATTTGGACGATGTGAAAGTTCATGATGTAACCCCCGGTACTTTTTCTATAACCTATTACTAGCCAAATATTTATTTTCGTACCTGAGACACATTAAAACTTTTATTTTGTGATTATTTGGGCTTGAGAAACGTGAGATATATTGGAAACAAGAACTTTATTCCTTGATTGACTCAACACAACCTAGAACACTTGAATTGTATTGCATTTGCCAAATTATTGGAATTATTTTGAGTTTGGGAAAAAAAGACTCTGAAGTTTATGCTTGATTTTATTGGAAAAATTATTTCGTGAACAATGGCGCAAGTTTTGTAAATTTTCGAGTCCGTTTGCTATGTCGTTTGGACCCCGGAGCGTTTATCGTTAGAAGTTTACTACGTTGGCAACTTTGGCCCCTAAAATACCCATTTTTCTTTACCTTATACTTTTCTTTATTACAAAAACTACCCTATACTTTTATTTCCATATATATACCCCCATTACCCCAGTTTTCTCATTTTTGCATATATTAAACACACACACACCTCACAAATTCTCTCTCTCCCTCTCTTGAATATCCGGCCGCCGCCCTCGCCGGGGCACTAGCAGTTTCCGGCGACCACCACCGGAAAATTTTCCAACCACCCACTTTCTTTACACCATCTTGTAGATCGGGTTTCCGCCGACACCACCGTACAAACCCCGCACCCCTAATTACTCCCTACGCGCTCCCACGTGCCACCACCGAACACCACCGCCACCACTGAAGGTCACCACCACACCCCACCACCTCCTACCGACGGTAACACCACCCCACGCACCCCTTTTCTTTATTTTCTTTTATTTTAAAAACCCTAATTTTGATTTTAATTTAAATCCAATTTTTGTATTAACACTTTTGTAAAAATGTTTTTAATATTGTTTTGACATGAAAACTTGTGTGGGATTTCTTGGTTTCTGTTTGGCCGCGGCTCGGAATGGACTCACCGAGTCAACTCGTGACTCGATGAGGGTCTTGGTGTTATTATTGTTGTCGTTTAATGGTTAGTGACGAAGGGAGTATATATTTTTGGGTTGTATGTAATTTTGAGGGTCCGTTTGGTTTGGGTGTGTCTCGACAACCGACAGCCACCACCACCGCGACTTGGGTGGTGGTGGGGGAGAGGAGTAATATTATTATTATGTTGTTATTATTGTTGTTGTGGTGTTTGGATCGGATTTGGATTGGTTTTGGTTCAAGCCGAGTGAGCCTAAGGCTCGATTTGGATTTGGTTTGGTTTCGGATTGATTTAGTTTTGACTTGGCTTTGATTTTGAGTCCTTATTATTGTTGTGGTGATTATTTTGAGTATCGGTTAACTAGTCTCGGGATATTATTAATAGTTTGGAAACGGTAAATAATAAAACGGCTAATAATAAATATTGAATCTAAAATGAAATTGTTATAGTTAAGTGGATTGATATCGGACATATTTCCGTTCTTATTGCATTGTGAGCATGAATTGGGCGTATTGGATTTACGGCCTTGGTTATTTGGATATTATAGACCCTTTGGTACACGAGACGGTAGGGTACGTTAGGTCCGTAAAGATCTTAACGTACCTGGAACCCGAACAAATACAAAATGGTCGATAAAACCTAAACAACTAATGGACTACGCGAATGATATATCCAATTATATATATATATATATATATATATATATATATATATATATATATATATATATATATATATATATATATATATATATTGTTTAAAATAAAAGAGTCATTGACTCGGGAAAACGTTATATAAACGGGCAGGAGATGCCAAAATTTTATAAAAATTCTTATAAACTTAAATTATTTTACCAAACGTTATTATTTCAAAACCCTTTTTATTTCAACGTTATTTTGAGGAAAACGGGTAAAATCCGAGACTTGTTGTTTACGTGTTGTTATTTATTATTTGAGTGTGTCTTCCATTTTTATTTCTTTTCTTTCCATTTCTTCTCGACGACTTTCTTCGAGGAGTTCTTTTGTCTTTCTTGCATGTTTGGTCGTTTCGCCGACTTATTTCTTTTCTAACTTTCTTGTCTCCCACACGAGACTTTTCGAAATCTATTTCTTTCGAATGCCATTTTATTTACTAAACTTTTATTCAAGCATTGTTTATTGAGATATTCGAGTATAGTTCTGAGTTATGCCATTTATATTGATTAGGTTGTGCTGAGGTTCATTTGCTGTGACGCATTATTGATTGGTTACTATATCTCGTTTCCTGCTACTGCTATTGTTAAGGTGTGATTCATAGCCCCGCTTTTTATATTTTAATTGTTTATAAACCCATGGGGTGAGACACATGCTTTAAATGTTTCTGAGCACAAGTATTTTTGGTATGCTTTTCTTGAATGATATATTTCCTGACGATGTGCTAAGTAGCTTGTCTTGCCGGAAAGACCCTCAGATCATGAGCCATTAGTCACTTGCGAGTGAACGCGAACTTAGTTTATAGGCCTATAGGATTGACCATCCCGCCCGGTTGACCAAGGGCTTGGCAACGCGGGTGTACTACTTTCGATTTTGTTGGGTATTTGCAAGTACCCGGCCTTGGGGGTACTTTATATTATGAAATTCCGCGATTATTGTTTATGCCAGTACAGAGTTACTGATGATTGGTTTTGGTTTACGTTTTGTGTGTCATGAGCTTAGTACCATCAACCGTATGTATGCATGTGTTGCCTCTACATATTAGGTGCTACCTTGATTTCCCTGGTATTTGCATTTGTTGCTTATATCGTATGATTAAAACTTTGTACTCAACTTTATTATTTTAAACCTATGGATTACACTCAACCTTTGTGTTGACCTTTAAGCATGTGTTTCTCAGGTACTACTACTAATTAGTTTTGGAGCTTATGACATGGGCGTGGTGGAGTGGCAAGGTCGAAGGAGTCTTTCTGTCAAGGCAGCTTTATTATCTTTACTATCTTTATTTTCATATCATTCGTAAAACCTTGGTGTGTCTTAATTATTTTCCGTTGCTAAACTTTGCTAAATGTTTTCCGCTGGTAAACTTTGTTAACTTTCCGCTGCAAACTCTATTTTACTTTTTCCGCTGCTACTTTGATTTAAGAGTCCTTGTACTCTAAACGGTTTATAATTCGAATGATATGTTTTGCAACATTTATAAACGTCCCGTGTTGTGGTCGTTAGCTATAAATGTGCTTGGTTTCTATTTGCGAAGTGCCCCCAGCATGTCAGCTGCCGTGTTTTGAGTTGGGGGTGCTACAGAATGGTATCAGAGCATCGTTTATAGAGAACGAGCTTGCACTCGACTATAAACTTTTTCTTGGAGTCAAAATGTTTTGAGACAGAAAGCCGACAGCCCTCCGTGCCACTTCGCGCCCTGGTATTCTTTTAAAGTTTACGTATATATATGTTTTATATTGAGATTGGTTTGGACTTTTTTCACTATCATGCTTTGGCTTATAAAATCGTTTTCCGCGAAAATTTGGCTAGAATTTTTATGTTTCCTTATACTCTTGTTGAGTATCATGTCTGTCCCAGTTCCCCGTGGTCAGGTTCCAGTCCCACCAGTTGTTGACCCATTGCCTTTAGGAGATGATGTTGAGTTGGATGTTGATGTTGGTTTGGATGATGAGGTAGGTTTAGAGGATGATGTTGATATTGAGGATGATGGAGATGAGGAGATGGATGACGATGATGATGACGAGGAGGATGATGATGAGGAGTTTATGGAGGAGGATCAGGATGTTCCCCCGCCGCCTTCGCCTGTTGTGTCGGATATGACTTATGAGTCGGATACGTCTTAGGCATTAGGATATGCGCTTGAGACTGAGGTTACTTCTACGCACGAGATTGGTGAGTCATCGGCAGCAGCCCGCGTTACTCGGTCAGAACTTAGAGCTGCTATGAGTCGTCTGAGGCAGGATGTAGCGTGGTGTAGGAATAATCACAAGAGTATCACTAGGCGTATGAGTGATAGGCAGTTTGAGGTTGCAGGATTGAGGAGAGAGGTTCAGGATGATAGGAGAGCTGCAGGAGAGATGTATATGGAGCTTCAGAGGCAGGTTGAGAGGTTGAGTTTGTTGGAGCAGATGAGTGTTGCATTTCAGGAGCATATGGATTCGCTAGATAGGAAGATGGTCGAGCTGGAGAAGATGGTTGATAAGTTGACCATGAAGGAGGTGTTCTTAGACATAGATAGTCGACACTACCGTACTAGTATCAGTGAGTTATGGAGTGAGTTGCATGAGATGCAGAGACAGGCCTATGCAGAGAGGATGACCCGCCTTAGGTCTTATGACAGCATTGATGTGATGGCTATGTATGGAGATCGTTCAGGAGATCAGTAATGGGATCATTTATAGTAGTTAGTATCTTAATGGTAGTTTACCTAGTATATGTTAAACTGAATTCTTCAGTTGGTAGATTTTATCGAAACTTGTACTTGTTTTGCATATCTTGTAAGACCAATGTCAAGTATGAAATCTATGATGTATTATGGTGATGTACTATTATTAATGTTGACTTATGCTATATTATGATTTTATTCATGTAACGATGCTTTATCTTGCGCTATGATTTTGACACGTTAATCAAATACTTACAAGTGTTGTGCTTTGTATTGATTGATAGAATTATGCCTCCTAGGAAGATGACCCCAGCTCCTATTCAGCAGTTGATTGATGAGGGTGTTGCAGCAGCGCTTGCCAGGCAAGCAGGTGTTCCTTAGAATGTTGGACCGGCTAGAGCTCAAGCTGTTCCCAACAACCATTTATGCACTTTTAAGGAATTCATGGATTGTAAGCCCATTACCTTTAAGGGAACTGAAGGAGCTGTTGGATTGACTCAATGGTTTGAGAAAGTGGAATCGGTGTTTCATAGGAGCAATTGTACTGAGAACAATAGGGTGAAGTATGCGACAGACACATTGTTGGAGCATGCCTTGTCTTGGTGGAATGCTTATGTTCAGGAAAAGGGAATGGAGGATGCTTATAGTACTTCGTGGGAAGTATTTCCTGAAGATTTGCTGGGACTTCCGCCAGCCCGACAAGTGGATTTTCGTATCGACTTAGTTCCAGGAGCTGCACCTGTTGCGCGTGCACCATATCGTTTAGCGCCATCGGAAATGGAGGAGCTATAGAAGCAATTGCAAGAGCTGTTGGATAAAGGATTTATTCGACCGAGTTCTTCGCCCTGGGGAGCTCCAGTGTTATTTGTGAAGAAGAAGGATGGATCGTTTAGGATGTGTATCAACTACCGATGATTGAATAAGTTAACCGTGAAGAACCGCTACCCGTTACCAAGGATTGATGATTTGTTTGATCAGTTGAAAGGATCGAGTTACTACTCTAAGATTGACTTGAGGTCTGGTTATCACCAACTCAGGGTTCGGGAAGAGGATATTCCCAAGACGGCATTTAGGACCCGTTATGGTCATTATGAGTTTCAAGTAATGCCTTTTGGTTTGACCAATGCGCCTGTAGTGTTCATGGACCTCATGAACCAAGTATGCAAGCCTTATCTAGATAAGTTTGTCATAGTCTTTATCGACGATATTCTGATCTACTCAAAGAGCGAGGAAGAGCACAAGCAACATTTGGCTACGATTCTTAAGTTGCTCAAGGATGAGCAGTTGTACGCAAAGTTCTCTAAGTGTGAGTTTTGGATTCGTAAGGTTCAATTTTTGGGTCATGTAATTGATAGTGAAGGATTACATGTGGATCCCGCTAAGATTGAGGCGATTTAGAAATGGGCAACGCTGGTTAACGCCACAGAAATTCATCAATTTCTAGGATTGGCTGGGTATTACAGGAGATTCATCGAGGGATTCTCCAAGATATCTAAATCGTTGACTGCATTGAGCTACAAGGATAAGAAGTATGAATGGGGAGAAGAAGAAGAGAAGGCATTTCAGACTTTGAAGCAGAAGCTTTGTAGTGCACCGATCTTGGCTTTGCCAGATGGAGTAGAAGATTTTGTGGTTTATTGTGATGCCTCGTATCAAGGGTTAGGAGCAGTTTTGATGCAACGAGAGAAGGTTATGGCATATGCTTCCCGACAGCTTAAGACTCATAAGGAGAAGTATACCACTCATGATTTGGAGTTAGGAGTCGTGGTTTTTGCCCTTAAGTTGTGGAGACAA
The DNA here is from genome assembly GCA_030686995.1 of Artemisia argyi. Classification (NCBI taxonomy): domain Eukaryota; kingdom Viridiplantae; phylum Streptophyta; class Magnoliopsida; order Asterales; family Asteraceae; genus Artemisia; species Artemisia argyi. The sequence continues at coordinate 43,617,672 of CM060690.1, read as the reverse complement.
TATCTCTATGGTACTAAGTGTGTCGTCTTCACCGACCATAAGAGTTTACAGTATGTTTTGGATCAGAAGGAGTTGAATATGCGACAGCGACGATGGTTGGATACGTTGAGCGATTATGATTGCGAGATACGATACCACCCTGGAAAAGCTAATGTTGTAGCTAATGCATTGAGCCGCAAGGAACGTTTGAAACCGTTACGCGTTCGAGCTTTAGTTTTGACGATTAACTCGAATTTACCCGCCCAGATTCTACAAGCTCAAGAGGAAGTCATGAAAAGAGGAGAGCTTAAGGAAGAGAAAGTTGATGGGATGATCAAAAAGGAGAAACTTGAGAAACATTCAGATGGAACTTTGTGTTACAAATGAAGAAGTTGGGTACCTTTGTTCGGAGGACTGAGAGACTTGATTATGCTCGAGTCGCATAAGTCTAAGTATTCCATTCACCCAGGATCTGATAAGATGTATCAGGATGTGAAGAAGTTGCATTGGTGGCCGAATATGAAAGCTGAGATTGTCGATTATGTCCATAAGTGTCTTACGTGCGCCAAGGTTAAGGCTGAACATCAGAAACCGTCTGGTTTACTAGAGCAACCTGAGATCCCAGAATGGAAATGGGAAAGAATAACAATGGATTTTGTCACCAAGTTACCGAGGATTTCGACAGGATTTGATGCTATTTGGGTAATAGTCGACCGATTGACTAAATTCGCACACTTTTTGCCAATCAAAGAGAACTACAGTATGGATAAGTTAACCAGGCTCTACGTGAAAGAGATAGTATCTCGACATGGAGCGCCAGTGTCTATTATCTCAGATCGAGACGGAAGGTTTACTTCGAATTTTTGAAAGTCACTTCAAGATTCGTTTGGCATGAACCTTGACATGAGTACCGCTTACCATCCACAGACCGATGGTGAAAGCGAGAGAACCATCCAGACTTTGGAAGATATGCTACGTGCATGCACGATTGATTTCGGGAATGGATGGGATGTCCATTTGCCCTTGATTGAGTTTTCCTACAACAATAGTTACCACGCGAGTATTAAGGCCGCACCGTTTGAAGCACTCTATGGTCGGAAGTGCCGATCACCTATATGTTGGGATGAAGTGGGAGAAGCACAGCTTATTGGTCCAAATCTAGTTCGTGAGACGACCGAGAAGATTTCTCAAATTAAAGACGGATTGAAAGTTGCTCGTGACCGTCAGAAGAGTTATGCTGACGTGAGACGTAAACCCCTGGAGTTTCAGGTAGGAGATAGGGTTATGTTGAAAGTATCGCCTTGGAAAGGTGTGATCAAGTTTGGTAAGAAAGGAAAGTTGAATCCCCGTTATATAGGACCATTTAAGATTGTGAAGAGGATTGGTCCTGTAGCATATAAGCTAGAATTGCCGCCGGAGCTCAGTAGAGTTCACCCTACTTTCCACGTGTCGAATTTAAAGAAGTGTTTGACCGATGAGACCGCTGTAATTCCGCTTGAGGAGATTGAGATTGATGAGCAATTGCATTTTGTTGAGGAGCCTATTGAAATCATGGATCGCGAGGTTAAGCGACTGAAGAAGAGTCGTATTCCTCTTATGAAAGTTCGTTGGAATTCTAAGAGAGGACTGGAGTATACTTGGGAACGCGAGGACGAGTTTAAACGCAAGTACCCAAATCTTTTCAAAGCCGGGACTGGCAACTCAAACTAAATCCGGGACGGATTTCTAAATAAGATGCATGTGATATAACCCCCGGTACTTTTTCTAAAACCTATTACTAGCCAAATATTTATTTTCGTACCTGAGACACATTAAAACTTTTATTTTGTGATTATTTGGGCTTGAGAAACGTGAGATATATTGGAAACGAGAACTTTATTCCTTGATTGACTCAGCACAATCTAGAACACACGAATTGTATTGCATTTGCCAAATTATTTGAATTATTTTGAGTTTGGGAAAAAAAAACTCTGAAGTTTAAACTTGATTTTATTGGAAGAATTATTTCGTGAACAATGGCGCAAGTTTCGTAAATTTTCGAGTCCGTTTGCTATGTCGTTTGGACCCCGGAGCGTTTATCGTTAGAAGTTTACTACGTTGGAAACTTTGGCCCCTAAACTACCCATTTTACTTTACCTTATACTTTCCTTTATTACAAAAACTACCCTATACTTTTATTTCCATGTATATACCCCCATTACCCCAGTTTTCTCATTTTTGCATATATTAAACACACACACACACCTCACAAATTCTCTCTCTCCCTCTCTTGAATATCCGGCCGCCGCCCTCGCCTGTGCACTAGCAGTTTCCGGCGACCACCACCGGAAAATTTTCCGGCCACCCATTTTCTTTACACCATCTTGTAGATTGGGTTTCCGCCGACACCACCGTACAAACCCTGCACCCCCAATCACTCCCTACGCGCTCCCACGCGCCACCACCTAAGGTCACCACCACACCCCACCACCTCTTACCGACGGTAACACCACCCCACGCACCCCCTTTTCTTTATTTTCTTTTATTTTAAAAACCCTAATTTTGATTTTAATTTAAATACGATTTTTGTATTAAAACTTTTGTAAAAATGTTTTTAATATTGTTTTGACATGAAAACTTGTGTGGGATTTCTTGGTTTCTGTTTGGCCGTGACTCGGAATGGACTGACCGAGTCAACTCGTGACTCAGTGAGGGTGTTGGTGTTATTATTTTTGTCGTTTGATGGTTAGTGACGAAGGGAGTATATATTTTTGGGTTGTATGTAATTTTGAGGGTCCGTTTGGTTTGGGTGTGTCTCGACAGCCGACAGCCACCACCACCGCGACTTGGGTGGTGGTGGGGGAGAGGAGTAATATTATTATTATGTTGTTATTATTGTTGTTGTGGTGTTTGGATCGGATTTGGATTGGTTTTGGTTTAAGCCGAGTGAGCCTAAGGCTCGATTTGGATTTGGTTTGGTTTCGGGTTGATTTTGTTTTGACTTGGATTTGATTTTGAGTCCTTATTATTGTTGTGGTGATTATTTTGAGTATCGGTTAACTAGTCTCGGGATATTATTAATAGTTTGGAAACGATAAATAATAAAACGGCTAATAATAAATATTGAATCTAAAATGAAATTGTTATAGTTAAGTGGATTGATATCGGACATATTTCCGTTCTTATTGCATTGTGAGCTTGAATTGGACGTATTGGATTTATGGCCTTGGTTATTTGGATATTATGGACCCTTTGGTACACGAGACGGTAGGGTACGTTAGGCCCGTAAAGATCTTAACGTACCAGGAACCCGAACAAATACAAAATGGTCGATAAAACCTAAACAACTAATGGACTACGCGAATGATATATCCAATCATATATATATATATATATATATATATATATATATATATATATATATATATATATATATATATATATATATATATATATATATATATATATATAACTGGAGGCGTTTGACTATTTTTTGCCACTTAATCATGGTCAATGCCCAGTCATCAAGTTTTGAGCGCCATGTCATCAGTAGTGTAAGCCATGTCATCACATCTTTTATTATTATTATTATTATTTTTAATAAAATCCGGATTTTTTTTCTTTTTTATATAAAATTCGTTTTTTTTTTTTTTTTTTTTTTTTTGATAAAAAATTATGTCTTTTGTGGGACTCGACCTAAGGTCAATTATTACAAACACAAAGACCTTAACCAGTGGACTAAGCCACAATTTGTGATATTCAATGAAAATCAAATATGTTATGCTTTTTAAAAAAAGTATCAGCTATATATGGAAAATATACTGATAATAATGGTTCATTATTTATCAAATTAAAAAAAAAAAAAAAAAAAAAAAAACGTAGTAAGAAAAAAAAAATCTCAAAACCCTACATCCAAAAAAAGTCGATTAAAAAAAAACTATAGCTACAAGAAACTCAATTCAAAAAAACTGTGATCATCTTCTTTGTTTTTGTTTAAAGGTATATGGTTTTTTCTCATAGCCCTAATGAATCTTTGTTATTTTTTATTTATTTTTTTGTTATTTTTCTTTATGCAGAAACCACTGGGATTGCAGAAAATATGTTGTAACCTTTATTCTAATATGTTCGCACTCTTTGTTCATCTTCTTTGTTTGAAGGTACATGTTTTTTTTCTCAAAACCCTAATGAAACTATGTTATCTTCTTTCTTTATATGAAGGTATCTATTTTTTCTAAAAACCCTAATGATTGTGTATGCCGGTTACGATGCACTTGTCTTTAGATGTCGGCATAAAGAAAATTCGTATCTCATCTGAGTTTGACGAGGAGGCAGAACAAGTGACTTGGGAGGCTCTTGGAAACGATGATTATGACGATCCATTTGCACATTCTGTGGAAGTGCAGCCACTCAAGCATTTGACCCGTAGAGTTTTTTTAGCTAACATTTTGAATTTTGGTCTGTTTGACAATTTAAAGTTATGTTCCACAAAGAACTGTACAACTGTTTCTTTCATCTTCTTTTAACATGCTATGTTTGATGTTCAGTCAGAAGAAAGATACATGCCTTTGAATACTATGCCATGTAGCTTTTTGTGGGCTGAATACTTGATGTTCAGTATGTTATTAACACATGCATGGAGATAATCGTGGACTGGTGATTTTGTGTGGTAATCAAGAAAAAAGTATGTCGCTCTACGTAACTATCAAGAATCTATATTTTTGGCTTTGGTTAAAATTATGTCGCCACACTGTTTCAGTATCTGATGTGAACTCTAAAGATAATTGCAATCGAGCTTAGCCTTCCTCCCAATGATTCCAATATCCCATTGAAACAAGTTCTGACTCCTCCAATTGATGCAACCACCAACTGGCTCTGGAAATTGGCTCACGTATGCTCTAATGACGTGGGAGTACACCAACTTATCTATCATTGGTATGTTGAGCTTCAACCGTATTTCTATTTGTCTCTGTTACTTACACAACTTCTCGGTTTTCTGCAGGCTGTGATGGCTAGCGACTTTGCCATAGCACAGTTTCAGTTTCTTGAAAGACTTCTCGTGGTACATGGCCATTGGTGCTATAAGAGAATCGCACAAATGGTACAGACCAATATATTCTGACATAGATTTTAGAATTTATTCTTTGTTAAACTGCTAGCCATTAACTGACTATATATGTGCTACAACACAGATCTGCTATTTCTTCTACAAGAACATTGCTTTTGGCCTAACGCTCTTCTACTTCGAGGCTTTTACGGGTTTTTCTGGACAGTCGGTTTATGATGATTGGTATATGTTAATATTCAATGTTTTTCTTACATCAATGCCGGTTATTTCACTTGGAGTTTTCGAACAAGATGTTTCTTTTGAGATCTGCTTGCAGGTTAGTCTTTATATTTTATTATCATGTCTAGAGATGTAACTTGCAAGTATTTACTTACAAAATGGGTTGTTTTGGGTTATGAATGACGTCTAATGGGTAGAATAAGATAAAGAAAAACCACCTCATTTAAAACTTATTGACGATTTTATGAACAATTGCAAACCACTGCAGTTTCCCGCACTATATCAGCAAGGACCAAGGAACATATTTTTCGACTGGTACAGAATCCTCGGGTGGATGGGAAACGGTCTCTACTGTTCTCTCATCGTCTTCTTTCTCAACATTATTATATTTTATGACCAAGCTTTCCGGTCATACGGTCAAACTGCTGACATGGCAGTGGTGGGGACCTCCATGTTCACGTGCATTATCTACGCAGTCAATTGCCAGATCGCGCTAACAATGAGCCACTTCACATGGATACAACATTTCTTAATTGGGTCCAGTATTGTCATATGGTACATGTCATAACTAATCAAACGGGGTAGAATTGAGGGGACCAAGACCAAACGGTTCTATGATTTTGAGTCAAGGTCCAAGCTCAAATCTGATACACCTCATACCTACCTTATAGAAAAAATACATGTCATAACTAGGCTTCCATTGGAAATTGACCTTTCAAGTATATTAGGCATCGATTCTTGAGCAAACCAATTTAGGACTATTGTACTTATTTTTTTCTTCCATTGGAAATTGACCTTTAAAATTGCTAAAAGGCAACGACAACACCAAGGTTGCCATAATAAGTAATTTTAAGACATCTATTATGGTTACTATATAACTAAGTTACACGTACAATGCTTAGTCATTACATAGATATAATAAGCATGTTTATGCTTCCTCCTAAGCAGAAAACTACTCTAAAGTAATCCCAAACAGCATGTATAGCTACTTTGATTATTTTTCTTGCAATATATTTGATTGATTTTGAGGAACATTTGGATGGTGGTTCCTGGTAGGTTTTTTGTTAGGGACAAGACAGACACTTTTAGAGACTAAAGACGGTGGTAGCAGGTGGGTTTCCCGCTCAATATCTTGGGCCGAAGATGAAGATTTTAAATACAGATAGGTTTAATGCATCTTCATGGAGTGAGGAAGATCTAAAAGATCCTAAAATGTTGTACGAAATGACAGTTCTTTTGAATGCTCAAAGAGTAAACATGGAAAAGATTTTAGATGATCAGTGGGAAGCAAAATGACGCTAAGAGAAGGTATAATAAAAAGGTGAGTAAAAGTGGACTACCGACATAGATGTGGTCAAAGAAAGCGCTCCCAGCTTTAATCAAAGAACATGAGTTTCAGAGTTTAGGTAGCTCCAAATTGCAATTATGGTTTTTTTTTTTTTTTTTTTTTTTTTTTTTTTTTTTTTTTTTTTTTTAATTTCCTTTCTGAATTTTTACTTGAATTACTAATGATGGGAGTAGGTACACACAACGTTTGCGCAACAAAGACGGATAGAAGCAGATTAAAGAAGGTCAAGTGACATGAAGTTAGATAGGAGATCACGAATGACCTGTATCTACTCCAATCATGACTCAAATTAGAAAGAATTTCTTCTTTTTTTGAATGAGGTTGAACATGAGATTAATACTGATTCTATAACAAATTAGGAATTCTAAATTTTACGTTATATTTATCGTGATAAGTTTTAGAGAACAAAGTTAGAACTATAAGTAAAGGGGTGAACATGTCGCCTCTCTACTCATAACAAGCTACGTGTATTATTGGTGCTTCCAACCACTGTAAATGTCAAATGAGTAAACTTTTGATTTATTTGCTTGGCCATATCCAAAAAGGTCATGTAGTTTTCTGATGATCAGGTAGTTATTCTCAAGCACGGTGTTTTTTTATTATTAATTTATTTATCTTCTTTATATAATGAGCTGATTGTTTCTAATGGTGAATTAGTTAACTGCGAAAACTGGTGAGTTTCGAAGGCGGTTGGGGAGAGGAGAGGCACTTGCTGATATTCAAGCTGGTAAGTTTATGGCAATAAAGTTTGTTGCTTTTTGTGTGTAAAAATTGAGTATTAATGTAATAAAATGATACTGCAAAGGTATTTGCTTTGTAGGTAAGGCTGCAAAAAGGAAGCTTGGTATGAGTCATTTTGATGAGCAGGTATCCCTCTTTCTTAGTAGGCTTATGTTTGTTGTTATTGAAGTGTGCGAAGATGAGTTAGATAAAGTGGAATATGGTAACTTTTGTGATGAAATGCGGAACTTGGTTGATTAACTGATTAGATTTTGGCATTGCAAATACTATATTATTGGTGGTGCAGTGCTTAATGATGGGTCTATTGCTGAGATGGATACCGGAGAGGGGAAAACATTTGGTTTCAACATTGGCTGCGTATCTTAATGCCTTAACAGGAGAAAGAGTTCATGTTATACTTTCACAGTATGCACCATATAAACCACATCTTAGGTGACACTAATAAGGCTGGAAGAACACTGGTAATTTATACCATCTGCTAATCTGTTTTATCGTGTTTCAACATTGGCTGTAAGCTTCTTATAGATTGATAATACCTTGGGTTGGTAAGACTGTAAGTTTCTTTATCTAATCTCTAAATTTACAGCTTCTTTTACCAACTAAAATAATTACATGAAATAGTTCCTTGAATCATACAACTTCTTTTACCAACATACCTATATATAGATGAGAATCACATCAAGAGTCCATCATGACATGTGTATAAATAATTGCAGCTATGTATTTTTCTCTCCTAATTATCATATCTTTTTTAAAAACATATAGATTAAAAATGGTGCTATCAGTGTCTCCCTTTTAATGGGGTTGTGTTTTAATGTCTTACAATAGATTAACCTCTCAAGTCCTTAGTGCTACCTCCATTCTTCGTTACAGCAATTCCGGGAGATCTTACCATTCTTTGTTACAGCAATTCTGGGAGATCTTTCCCAGCTCCTCCACCTGGCGGTCCCACCATACAAATCGAATGGTCTTTGAATCAAGCCCAGTCTATTAGGTATTTATTTTTTGTAGAATCTTTGCACGACTCAAATGGGTCAAAATCGAGTAAATATGATTCAAAAAATATTATTGTCAATAACTGTTCAATTATCTACAAGGTAACACATGGGTGTTTAAGATTGCTTATTAGAGTGCTTATCTGTTTATTTATTAAGCAGATACGCAGCTTTGAGCGTTTTGATAATGGTACATATCTGTCTATATGATAGTAAATAAACAACTTTAAGCGTTTTGATAATGGTACTTATCTGTCTATATGATAGTAAATAAGCACTTAGTCACTGGTAGCTTGTGTCTGTAGCAAATAAGCAATTTCAGATAAGCAACCTTTGACGAATTTTCATATTTAGTTTAATGTTTTTATTTAGCGATTTGATTGGTAGTTATAGTACTTTTGACAATTTGATCCTTAAATGCAATGTGATTGTTTTTTAACCAGGCAAAACTTGACAGCAAGTGGACCAAGGCCTAATCCCCAAGGGTCATACCATTATGGTATGGTTAACTTCACTCAAACCATAAGGCTCGCGAAGGGAGAAAATACAGTTTTGCAATCAAGTATTATTATGTAATGCAGGTGGAGAAAATAGAGGAGATTGCTCAAGGGAGAGTATGGACTGTAAACGACGCTTCTTCACATGGTTTAGTTGACGCAATTGTAGAGTTCTCACGTGTTGTTTCTATAGCAAAACACAAGGCCAAAGTACCTCAGAACAAATAGGTTGGTTTGCTGGCTTTTTCTTTACTTGACTTCACATGATCTCGGACTCACACAATGCATTTATATTTTATGTATTTTTTACAGTAATAATATAGTAGTAAAAAGTGTTGCAAATTCCATAAGGTAGTGGTTGGGCATACACTTTCAATAGCAGGAGCAACCGCGGTGTTTATACCTCGACGACGACAGTAGCCGTGAGATTCAGTATGAAAGGCGGTGTTTTGGTTAAAAATAAAATCTTGGTTCTAAGGGTTGAGCATGTTCTGAGCTTAAGGTTGTGTTGAGAGAAATGATTGTAAAGTGTGAACTGATAAACTTTATCAGTGAGTTTTGATTATAATTTTATCAGTGTGATGGAGTTAAGCAGATGGTAGGGATCAGGGATTGATAAGTTTATCATAGCCACTTATTGAGTCAGTGTTGGGCTTCAGGAAATCAGGGAATGAATGTTTCAGCGTGTTTTACGGCAGAGCCTGAATATCTTGTGACTCACTGAATATGACTCAGGGTGTAGAGAAAATCAGGGGAGCTCAGTTACGGGCTGAGCTTGAAAAAAAAGTCTCTGATGAAACGGGATAATGAGCCTTATCCGGTTAAACCTGAATAAGAAATAAATGGGTCTGTGAAGAGTTAAGAACCAGCGTATGTTCAGTCGAGTTTCATGCTGAGACTGAGAAAAGAGAATGGGTGTATCAATGGTGCAGTGAAACTACTGAAGGGGATTGGTAACTCAGGTTAAGATAATAACAAAGTTGGTGGTAAAATTGTTCATTAAAATGTGATGACTGATAGAAATTTATCAGGGAGTATCATAAAGATCAAGGGAGTGAGTTGAAAAAGCTGTGAATATCGCGGATGTGACATGGATCAGGCAATATGGGTTGTTATCAGGGGATATTATTTGTTCAGGAAGTGAAAAAGATCAGCTATGCTGATACCAGAACCTGGAAACCAGGGGTTGATTATTGTTGCAATTCAAAAAGATCTCTTGAAACGCCTCGAGAACTGGGCATTTGGTAATGATTTCTGATTTGACTTCTCTAGGCTTCATTTGTTTTCATGCATGTTAAAGTTCACTAAGATTAGCCATTCTAATTTGTTTACTTAAACATGAGAGTTTCTTATTTTATGCAAGTTGATTACTTCATTTTTTGTGTTGCACTGTCACAAGACACTGGAAGGCAACTCAATAAGTAAAGGTAATTTTGTATTGTAGCTTCTTATTAACTCTGTTTTTCATTGATAAAATGGCGTATACATGCATTATCATTACTACATACTTTATAATCTGTCATTAATACTATAACTACTACTTTTATCGAGATTATTTTATTAGATAATTCATTATCTTAGCATGGTACTTGAATGCTATAATGCTGACATGCTATTATGTCAATTATTCAAAGAGGCGATAGACAAATCAGGATTCCTGGTGGGAGCAGCGAGCCACCTGTTCAATTATCTTCATGGGTCCCACCTCAGCCACCTCCAGTAGCAATGGCTGAAGCAACATCTGCTATTACGCAACCCAAAAAGTCACCATAAGAAAAAGAACAACGAGTAACTAATGATTAGTTCTTGGTGCGTTCAACAAAGTTAAACGATGAATTATAGTGGGTCATAAAGAAATCTGAATAAGGAGGTGTATTGACCCATGTCGGTTCAAGGAGGGCCTCTTGTGCAAAGGAGATTTACTCCCCTTCATTTCTAAAAGCTAATGGACTAACCTCAGTTCCTAAATTTGTTGCCTACGGATTCACAGCTTCAGGTTATGGATTTGAAATATTATACGATTTAAAGGTGGTTACACGACTGTTTAGGACAAGATGCGTAAACAACTTCTAGCTTAAGTTCACTGCAATACACGAGTTTTAACAGTCAAAATCATGCTGAAAGAATTCGTGTCAAACCCATAACAGTCGATGGTGAAGCACGAGATATGGAGTTTGAGTTTGACAAACTCATTGTCTCGGGTTCGCTTCAAATAGACAGTGGAAAGACGTACAAATCACCTTTAAAACCAACATGTATTTAGTAAATGGAAACAATGTATGAAGCATATGTTCCTACTATATAATCTGCGCGATTTACATTTATTTCTTTTTGTTCATAATTCATTCAATAAATATGTTGGTGTGTTTATAACTTATTTTCCTTGATTTATTTCTTTCAACAATATAAATAAATGAGCAGGCCATGTAACTAAGATGCGGTTTTTCCTTAACAATATTGGTATGTTTATAACTTTTTTTCTTAACTTAATTTTGTTCTTGCAATACCCAAAGTGTCTTTTAAATTTGCGCAATGCCCCGTATGGTCATTAGCCCTTTTGATAATAAGATGTCGTTTAAACTTAACCGTAGACAATTCCTGTTGCGGTGTGTTAAGCCATGACGATTAATAAAAGTCATGGCCAAACGTTGTCTCAAGATGGGTTGTTTTTCATAGTATCATCCTTATATGCATGTCTTTTTATCAGTAAATATATTCATAGAGCATCATGTTCCACTAACGAACTTTGAATTATTATATGTGTGTATATATTTTTTTAAAAAGATACGACATACACTAAATACTGTTTTAATTTTACCCTGCTTGAACACATCCAAATATACGATTTCCTTTGACATCTTTCATTAGATTGTCAAGTAATACTTATCATAAAAATAATGTTACATACATTAATAAAGAAAGAAACAAATAGCTAACCCGTCCGGTGAATACAAACTTTGTATACAAAGAAGCTTTATTCCACAATTGAGTTTATTTGATTGTATACTTTGTTCTTGCGTACCACTTTGTAACTTCTTTTCCCGTCATATTTGATAAACGCTTGCTTTTTTATGGTTCTTAATGCAATCAATAAATAATTTGGTATGCTTATAACTTATTTTCATTAACTTAAGTTAGTTAATGATATTCATAAGACTTGGTTGCCCATCGGGCGGGTTATGCTTTCATACTTTGTTCTTGCGTGCAACTTTGAAACTTTTTTTTTCTCTCATATTCACTAACCGTTTATTTCTTTTCTTCTTAATGCAATCAATAAAAAAATTTGGTATGTTTATAGCTTATTTTTCGTTAACTTATAAAATAATAATAAAAAATAGCCAATAACAATTAAAATGTATGTCAACTTCACCTTTCTTAAAAAATATTTAATGCAAACTAATATCTTCAAATTTTAGTTAACCTTCCCGTCCTTGAATATGAGTTTCAGTTGACTAAATTATAACTATAAAAGATTACTAATATCCACATGATTAAATTAAAATGTAAATTACAAGTCATGGCCGCCCATCGGGCGGACTTCGAAAGCGTGTATATATATATATATATATATATATATATATATATATATATATATATATATATATATATATATATATATATATATATATATATATATATATTGTTTAAAATAAAAGAGTCATTGACTCGGGAAAACGTTATATAAACGGGCAGGTCATGCCAAAATTTTATAAAAATTCTTATAAACTTAAATTATTTTACCAAACGTTATTATTTCAAAACCCTTTTTATTTCAACGTTATTTTGGGGAAAACGGGCAAAATCCGAGACTTGTTGTTTACGTGTTGTTATTTATTATTTGAGTGTTTCTTCCATTTTTTTTTCTTTCCATTTCTTTTCGACGACTTTCTTCGAGGAGGTTTTTCGTCTTTCTTGCGTATTTGGTCGTTTCTCCGACTTATTTATTTTCTAACTATTTTGTCTCCCACACGAGACTTTTCGAAATCTATTTCTTTCAAATGCCATTGTATTTACAAAACTTTTATTCAAGCATTGTTTATTGAGATATTCGAGTATAGTTCGGAGTTATGCCATTTATATTGATTAGGTTGTGCTGAGGTTCATTTGCTGTGACGAATTATTGATTGGTTACTATATCTCGTTTCCTGCTACTGCTATTGTTAAGGTGTGATTCATAGCCTCGCTTTTTATATTTTAATTGTTTATAAACCCATGGGGTGAGACACATGCTTTAAATGTTTTCTGAGCACAAGTATTTTTGGTATGCTTTTCCTGAATGATATATTTCCTGACGATGTGCTAAGTAACTTGTCTTGCCGGAAAGACCCTCAGATCATGAGCCATTAGTCACTTGCGAGTGAACGCGAACTTAGTTTATAGGCCTATAGGATTGACTATCCCGCCCAGTTAACCAAGGGCTTGGCAACGCGGGTGTACTACTTTCGATTTTGCTGGATATTGGCAAGTACCCGGCCTTGGGGGCACTTTATATTATGAAATTCCGCGGTTATTGTTTATGCCAGTACAGAGTTACTGATGATTGGTTTGGTTAATGTTATGTGTGTCATGAGCTTAGTACCATCAACCGTATGTATGCACGTGTTGCCTCTACATATTGGGTGTTACCTTGATTTCCCTGGTATTTGCATTTGTTGCTTATATCGTATGATTAAAACCTTGTGCTCAACTTTGTTATTTTCAACCTATGGATTACACTCAACCTTTGTGTTGACCTTTAAGCATGTGTTTCTCAGGTACTACTACTAATTAGTTTTGGAGCTTATGACATGGGCGTGGTGGAGTGGCAAGGTCGAAGGAGTCTTTCTGTCAAGGCAGCTTTATTATCTTTACTATCTTTATTTTCATATCATTCGTAAAACCTTGGTGTGTCTTAATTATTTTCCGCTTCTAAACTTTGCTAAATGTTTTCCGCTGCTAAACTTTGTTAACTTTCCGCTGCAAACTCTATTTTACTTTTTCCGCTGCTACTTTGATTTAAGTGTCCTTGTACTCTAAACGGTTTATAATTCGAATGATATGTTTTGCAACATTTATAAACGTCCCGTGTTGTGGTCGTTAGCTGTAAATGTGCTTGGTTTCTATTTGCGTAGTGCCCCGAGCATGTCAACTGCCGTGTTTTGAGTTGGGGGTGCTACACATGAAGTGTCGTGTGAAGACTTGGAGTGTGTGAAAGTCCAAGTGGACGAGGTGTACATCCGTGTAGTGGTGTGTGCTGTTATGTAGATTGACTCTAGCTAGAATTAGGACTCGATATTCCGCTTATTGTCGTAAATTGGTCTAAGCGTTAGTGTACGGTTTTCTCCGCCTGGAGGGAGTTTGTTGACAAAGTGATTGTGAACTCTTGAGTGTGATACTCGAGGAGTGGAGTAGGGCGAAGAGTGAGCTTAGTAGCCAAACCACTATAAATCTTCATGTCTCAGTTTGGTGTTCCTTTACTTTACCTTTCTTACATTCCTTTATTCTTTACTTCGTGCATATCTATTGTATTCATATATATCGTTAATTGATATCACATAACTTCGGAACAGTCTATTTTCAAAAAGAATAAAAAGGTTTCAAAAATCTTAAAAAGTAATTAAAAACGATGAAACTATTCAACCCCTCATTCTAGTTTCTTGATGCGAGATTTGTAAGACCTCGAAACGAAGCTTTACAACCCTCTAGGCAGTGTACATAACCGTTGTGGTGTAGTATAGGTAAGTTCAAAGGATTGATCATTCTCTAGGGAATAGTCTCGCAATAGTTATAGAAAGGTCAAGATGTATGACGAATTAGGTATAGAGATGAGCGATGAGTTTTTTTTATATATTTTTATATTTTTCAGAAAACAAGTAAAATCTCAGTTTTTGGAAGAGTGTGTTGAATTAGTTGCTATTCAACTAACCTAAGTCTACTTATAAAACTTAAAAATAAAACTAATCAGAGAGAGAGAGAGAGAGAGAGAGAGAGAGAGAGAGAGAGAGAGAGAGAGAGAGAGAGAAAGAGAGAGAGAGAGAGAAAGAAAGAAAGAAATAAGTGGTGAACTTCTTACGATGGGAAAACGTGTTCACTTAGATAAAATTACTCCCTAGTTATCTCCTATTGATTCGTTGAATTGTTACATCCTTGTTTAGTTGAAGCATTGTATTCCTTAATATCGGTCTTGGGGAGGTGCCGAAGTCGCCAACTCTATGAATATTAGTCTCCCCAAAAACCCTTAAAGTCTATTAACTTTTCTAGGATCTACAAGCCACAATTTATGCAATAAATACAATGAGGAAAACCAATAGTGCACTCTACTGTTGCGTTTCTAAGACTTTCAAGCTAGATACATAAAAGAGATCAGCAAGATTTCTTAGCCTAACATGAAGCAACCAACTAAACAATAGACAACAAATCAATGTTCAATAACTAGGTTTCATCAAATCTAAGCAAACATTAATTAATTTAAGCTAGCATTTTAAAGCAAAGAAAAATAAACAAGTAATCAAAGAACATATAGACATATTCGATGATTAAAAGGATAACTTATTTTTAATAAAACATGTGTTTTAAGGGTTGTGGAACCCTTAAGAAAGTAGAGAAAATCGTGCTTAAAACCGTACTCCAAGATATCCCAAAGAATGTCGCACTTTACAATGAAAATATATATAGTTTTACATCTCTGACGGCGTCAGCTTATGGGTTATGAAGTCGTCAGCTTGCCGTAATTAGGGTTTCGTCTTGTGCAAGTCGCCGTTCTGACGGCGTCACTCGGTAAACCCTGACGCCGTCACCTTCTTCTTGACGCCGTCAACTTCTTCTTGACGTCGTCCCTTAGTAATAGTTTTGAGTCATCTCTTGTTGACTTAAAACGTGACTCCCTACTGCAAAATACACCTGACGGCAAATAGTTTCTGAATCAACGTGTGTAAATCAGTATCTAGCTCCAACATCAAGTGATGGCGTCACCTTGTAATTCGTGACGCCTTCAGCATTCCTTTTTTTCGCGACTTTGTCGTTTTCTTCACTTTTTCATCCAAATACGCCCAAAAAGTGCTGGTTTGCAGATTTCTCGTCTCAAGTACCTAAAATGCAAAAAGAAATGATTTGATGCAATATTTGATCATATAAATACGATTTTGGGCTTAAATCCCTTAAAAAGGTAGCAAATAAATCCTTATCAAATATCACTTAACTTGGGATTTGCTTGTCCTCAAGCAAATATGCTTTGATTCTAATCAATTTACAAGTTATAGGTCATTTAACATTAATATAAAAGTAATTACAACATACAATTGTTCCACAATATACGAAATAAGCACGAAAATTATATATACTAGCACCTAACATAAAGTGTTTGGATTCTCACATCTCTCGGGTGTATAAAGTTATATAAGATATGGAAACGGGAAAATAAAACAGTGTCTACCTGTCATAGCACATAAATTACCATAGGCTTGGGAACGGATCAAACCTCCACCACTTTGGTGTAACCACCTATGATAAACTATCAAAGAGGTCTTTTAAAGGGTTGTAATGTTAGGTGTAAGGATATGGAAAAACACAGTTTCGTTGGATAAAGAGAATTTTTACTGGTGGCCAATTATCTTGGTCAATTACATGTACAATGAGGCGTTGCTAAGCTAAGACTTGACTCGACTCGCTAACTACTAACTCTTTTTTGCAATTTTCATGACGCTATCTTGATTTAAAAATAAAGGAAACGAGATGGCAGTCCGTATATTTTTTTTTCTTGTCTTTTTCTACTTTTTTTTATCATTTTTTTATTTTTTTATACACTCTTTCCCTACCATCTGAAATAATACATCAAAAGGATCTTGCAACCGCCATACACTTGAACTTTTACATACTTTATACATAACTAACTAATGACCCGAATTAATAAAATTAAAATACTTTGAGTACTTTAAACATCAACGCACATAAGAGGGTAATAACATTACATTCTTCCCCATTACTCCATAAAAACTAATACTTTACCATTGATTCTCAATCATCCCAAAACTGTATTTACAAGATATGACTCGACTTAGCAACCATGTAACCAATTAGACAATTGACAAAGGGTTTAATAAATAACAATAATGCACTAAAAGTGAGTGCATACAAGGTAGGCTAAGGCGATTTGGGTGTACATTTGGGGGTGGATTGTAAACAGTTTTCTTCATTAATATTTTGGAATCCACCAAAATATCACGAGAACCGCGAAAAGATAGGCTCTGAGGGGTGTATTAGGGGTATCATGTACTAAAGATGAGTACATCGCAAGGGTGTGAGAAAATTACTTGACTTTATTGGTCAAGTAATTATAAAACAGGTTTAAAACAAGGGTTATCCTAATGCCTCTTATCATTTAGAAAATCATAACTACACGAATGTAGTCTCACTAACGATCTCGGGATGCATCACAAACACAAGTTCTAGAATCTATATACTACCAGTACACTCAGAAGCATCAAAGATAATGCTTTTTCCTAAATATCTAAAGGCGAACCTCACATTTTTGGGGTGAAAATTTTTGAGTGGAAGGGTTTTTGTGCTAGCTATATAATTCCTATTCATGAGACGCTCATTAAGACTAAAGTTTCACTCCTATATGTTGTAAAAAATTTAAATTTGGTGCCAAAATTGCACTAACAAGTATTTCTTTTAGTTTTATTACACATTTACACTAAGACAAAACAAAAATCAAGTGAAGTTATAATTTCTAAGGTATCCCAGTTTACCCTCCATACACTTAAATTGAACATTGTCCCTAATATTCTTGAAAAGTATCAAATTTATGATAGAGGAAGAAATAAAATAGATGAAGGAAACAAATATTCCCCTAATTTGCACAGCATGGACGATGTGAAACATGATTAAATCCTCCTCCAAGAAAATAAACATCAATCAATGCTCATCCAACTTCAATTTTATCTTCTTGTCAAATATAACCTGTAATTCACTAAGAAAACAAACACAAAACCTCGCATAAAATCGGCGGTAAACACTATACATATCAAAACTTATTCCTAGAAAGCGAATGAAGATATAATGCTTGCAAAATAAATGTTTACAGATTCCTGAAAATTAAAAATTTTGGAAATTTTCAAAAATTTAAGTTCCAGCAGAAAAATAAAATTCTTGGAAACGTGCTGCTACAATGCCTGGCGCTGTCGGGTGTAAACCTTGACGTCGTCAAGTATGATCTGACAGTATTTTTGCGTTTTGTTTATGGAAATTTTTAGAAAAATATAATAATTAAAACCTGAAATTTCTGCAAAATATTTATTGTGACTCGATACAAGCATTTGACTCAAACAAACATACTAATATATGCTAATCAATAATTGTTATTGTTCATGCTCAAATTCGTTCTTGTAAACAAATGTGATCTTCCCTACATTTATCTATTTGTAAAATACCTTTATATGCAATGAAGACGAAGTTAGAAACAAAATAAAGCATTTTCACATATTATTTGAGACATGAACAATAAACAAATAAAGATGGAGCATATATATGAAATCAAAAAAATTAAAAACAAACAAACAAGCAAAAAAATAAAAGGTTTGGGTTACCTCCCAAGAAGCGCTTTTCTATATTTACGAGTCTTGTAGCTAGACTCAAAGTCATGGCCTATCTTGTATCGTCAATGCTCACATAACCAAGTGTGAAACACCTAATTGTTGCCTCATCCTTCTTATATTCGTCATTCAACTCTAAACACCTATGATAATATCTCTTATTTTTTTATGTGGGTATTTAAGTCCATTTCTTTTATCATTCTCACTCAAAATATCAATTGGAGCAAGTCTATTACATGCCTCAATTGAAAAATCCTTAAACCTAGGGTGCGAACGGGGTATTTGATAGACAAAATCCTCATCTCCATCCGAGAATGTAATTAATCCTGTAGAACCGTGGGGGGGGGGGGGGTGAATACGGTTTCTTAGGCTTTTCGAATGTTTAATAACTTTAAGCCCTAAGAGTCACCAAGTGGTTGTACAATAATCCAACAACCACAAACACAACCAAAGTATATAAAGCAAGTAAAGAGACACCACGATATATACTGTTTCAGGATGGGGGGGGGTTATACCATCCGTACGTCCAGTTGCAAATCCACGACACGATACTAATCCACTAGTATAATCCTTTCGGTGGACTACAAACCGTTACAATTCACTCCACCGAAATTCACCAATATCGATGCTCACAAAGAAGGAGTGACTCCCCAACGGTATTCCGCCCTCGGAAACCACCCAAAAGAATCTCGCGATTCGACTTCACCTAAGGGTCACCAAGACCACTACCAAGACTTCCCACCGGAAGTATCAAACCCCAACTAGATCCCCAATGATCTAGGCTTGGTCACCAAGACACAAGACTTCCCTTACAAACAATTGAATGAATGAATGAATGTTTGTTAAATCAAGCCCTAACCTAACCTAGAGACTCGATTGTAGTAGAAAGGGTAAAGATAAGAAGACCCTCGACACAACCACAAGATTGGATTAAGTTCTTGAGATTCTTCCCTTGCAAAGAGATGTGTTCTTTCAAAGATGTTAATGTGTTTAACTAAGAACACAAGAGTTAGAATTTGAGGATTAGAGAGAAAGAATGTAGAGAGAAAGAGTAGAGGCAAGGGGTGAGGAATACAAGAGGCAAGGTGGGGTATTTATAGGCCAAGACCCAACTTGGGAAAATATTACCGAGCTCGGCGCGTTGCCAACGCGTCAACGTGTGGGTGACGCGCCAGAGGTTCTGTAAGAATTTTCCCAAGATTTGGGTTTGGTCTTTTAAATACCTAAACATGCTAAACCCCCAATTGTACTTCACACTAAAACTTAACATTAATCAATCCAAGGTTTACCAACTCAAATAGCCAATTTGGAAAATGTTTTTGTGAAGTGTTAATAAGAAATCAAATATCAAAGATAGAATGAAAGAAGAGATAATTGAGTAGGGGTAGAATGGTATTCCTTACATGACATAAAAGAGAGAAGAGAATATGCCATGGGATATTTCTCTATAAGGAAGAGTGTGAGAGGTTAGGTTAAGAAGTAACCATGGTTAGGTTGAGAAAGAAGTGTATAGAGAATAAACCATGGTTAGGTTAGGAGGTGAACCATGGTTAGGTTAAAGGGTCTATCCAAGGGAATGTTCCATTCTTGGTGTGGTTAAGAGTTAACCATAGTTGGGTGAGAATGGAGTAAGTTGGGAACTAACCATAGTTTGGTTAGATGTGAATCATGGTTGGGTTAAAAGAAGCATATTCCAAAGAATATTCCATTTCTTGGGGAGGAAGGAGAAATGGATGGTTGAGATGTGTTGTAAGAGAATGAATGGGTTAGATGAGGAGTGTGTAAGGAATATGAGAGGTGAGTTGGATTGTGTAAGAATGAGGAGATGTATGTAAGGGAATATGTAAGTGTTGGATGTGATGGGGAGCCTAGTGTGTGTAGAGAATGGGATAGTTGTGGGTAGTGTGTGTATTTTGAAAATGAAGTTGTTGGAGGTGTAAGAGTGTGTAAGAGAATATGTAAGAGTTGGATGTGATGGGGAGCCTAGTGTGTGTAGAGAATGGGATGGTTGTAAGTAGTGTGTGTATTTTGAAAATAAAGTTGTTGGGGTTGTTAGGGAATGAGTTGGATTGGATATGATGTGTGTAAGGTGTAAGGAATATGTAAGAGTGATATGATGGGGAGCCTTGTGTGTGTGAAGAGAAGTATGTGAGTGAAGTGTGTGTATTTTGAATATAATGGTGTGTGTAGAAAAGAGTGTATGTGTGTATAAGGAAGTGTATGTATTGGTGTATGAGAAAGGTGTGTAGGAAATTGTATAAAGTGAGAATATTGTGTGGGAGAGTGTGTAAGTCAAAAAGGTATGAATGTGTAAGAGGTGTAAGGAAATATTTAGAAGATGTTGGGTTGTTTGGAGGCTTTGTCTCTTGTGATTAAGAAGGTGATTAGGAAGAGATTAAGATATAATTTAATTGTCATTAAGAAGAAAAAGTTTATACAATTAAGATTATGAGTTGAAAAAATCATAGGTTACTTATAATTCCAAGTAATACAACGTCGAGAATCCATAGTTTCATAACTCGTGACTTTCCACGACTCGACGTATTCAACTAACACCTTGCTACAAACAAGCCAAGTGCTTTGCCATGATGTAAAGCATAACCCAAGCGGGAAAGGATGCATTTTTGCAAAGTGACCTTTGACTTAGTTTGACCAATAAGGGAGTAAACCCGTTACGTGATTAGAGAAGACGTAAGTACGGGATATGAGCATATGGATGTTTTCACGTGATGTTACATGAAATATATAAGCTCCCTAAGTTTAGAAAAGCCTTGGCTAGAGGCAAGAGTTAGAAAACATGAGTTGGTGTTTTCCCGTAAACGGGTGTTTCAAAAGTTGGATCTCTCTAATCCCAAAACTTGTTTCGAGTGTTCTCAATTAAGCACATAGCATATTTATACCTGTATTGAATGATCTACATTTGTCAGGTAAGGAGAAAGCCGAGGTTCAAAATTCGTCCCGATCCATACAGAAGCCTGGCCCGTCAGCCACGCGTCAAGGGGTGGGTGACGCGTCAAGAACAGATATGGAGTTCGGGGAATTTTGGCTACCGTTTGTTATTTTATGTGTTTCGAAGGTTTATTTGTCGTCATTAAAACATTAGGAGATCTTGAAAATGTTGCCTCAACAATCTCTCCCCTTTTGATGATGACAAACAAAAACCGAAAGCAAATAAAATTACAAAACATAGCAAAGATAAAGCGCGCCTTTGTTGTAGCTTGCGTCTTGACCTTGCCTTGTAATTTGGTGAAGCCTTTTGGTCTTCACGCTCTTGCTTTCTTTCTCCCCCTTTTGTCGAATCAAATAGGTGGGACTTCCAATTGAATGGGAAAGTAGCTTGTACATGCACCCAAACGTGCTCCCCCTTAAACATAGCTCCCCCTAGATCGTTGCTCCCCCTTTTTTCAAGGCGAGAATCCATGGGTCAAGAGCCTTACCTTTGCGGTGGCCTAGCTACATAAGACATACAACATGCAACAAACAAGAAGGCCTCTCATGTGAAAGTCCAAGATGGGTTAGGTTACCATTTGGATACTTGTAACATGGGTTAGTCCATAATAATACATATATAAATATATTAATATGTATATATTTGTCCAATTTGATTAGGTTTTATGGTGTTTATCCCCTTATGACATTTATAGGCCGAATGATGAGCAAGAGCAATACTTAATACATATATACGCATATGAGTATTAATACGACAAAACAAAAGCATTTTATTTCATGAGAGAGACATAGGCCATACAAGCTTTTAAGTAACAACACACATAACATCATAGGACAACAAGGGTGATGCAACAAGATGATACTACAACTAGGGCTTAGAAGTCAAGAGAGTCCATTGTGAAAGGATCCACCATTTGATTCACATCATTGACTTCAATCATTCTTGATGGGTCATTTGGGTGCTTGCTCTTGATATAGTCAAAGATGTGTGACATAAGTCTAGCAAACGGAAGTGGCTCATTAGTGTAGTCCAATGCTTCCATTCTCTTTGCTATAAAGTAAGCAAAGTTGAATGGAGTATCAGTCATGATACAATAGAGCATGTACCCAACAATGATGGGCAACTTCTCTTGAGCTTCAACTTCCACAAACACATTCTTCAACAAGACCTCCGCCCATGGCATCAATTTGAAGAGAAGTCGAGACTTGTTCCAATGTTCGGATGGGACATCCTCACAATGATAGTCGGATTGAAGAATGGTGTTTTGAATGAGGATGGCATGAATTGGAGGCTCTTGAGCATAAGTGCTCGGATGATAGTGCTTTATTTTCATGAAGTCCTCGGTCTTGGTGGACCTTGTATAGAACAAGTTCCCCTTTGAGCATACATTCAAAACCCTTCCCAATTTCCTTAAGTCCCAAGCATACCCGTGACCATACATCCGAAAATATAGAGTAAGAGAGGGTCGGTCAAGGTAAAACCTATCATAAAATTCTTGAAGGTGCCTAGGGTAAATGGCAATGGGGAGGTCACGAATTAAAGAAAAGGCTTTAGCTTGGATAAATGGTTTTCTTATTCCGGTGGCACACATGAAATTTTTGTCGCATTCCCGACCTTCACGAAATTCACGGTACTCAAATGGTTCGTACACGTTAGTTTTGGATGATTCGTCAACACGCTTCATAAAGAACTTGGTTGCCATTGATTTTTAGATATGTGAAGGATGTATAAGAAAGATGTGAGTGATGATGAAGATTGTTACTAAATACTCCTTTTATAGAGGATTAGTATGAATTAGGTATGGGTAAAGAAGTTCTATTGTCCAATGAACAATCATACTTAGTACTAAGATTCCTACTATGAAGTACTAGATAAGGTGACTTGAAAGAAAGTAGTGCATGGGGAAGACAATTATGCCTTGATGACATGAGTGATTTAGGTTGAATTAGTTGTGAGTTTGGTTGGATTTGGATGATCAAGATGCTCATGTTAGTTCCTATGATAGTTGCATGCATTCTTTATAAAAGATATGTATAAATTTTATCATCGTTGATGAGTCAATAATCAAGAGACATTAAATCTTTTGAAAATGACTTTATCCAACACCATTTTGAGCCTACAACTTCTCAATACATGAACCAAGTGCAAGTATTTCATGTAGAATATTCAATGAGTGTAGTTGTATGTGTATGAATATTAAGTGTATTTTCATTTAAGGTACACAAGCTAGATCCTATGAACCATCACACATTGTATAGAAAGTCAATACACAATGCATGATATCTCCGGTTCATAGTTCGTTGTGTAGTGTGTCGACTTAAATAATCCTTATGTGTTACTTGCATTAACAATCATAAGTTCCTAAGATCTCGGATGAGGAAGTTAGCTTATTTAGTCTATTCATTGGGTATTTTAGTTTGTTATGCAATACCATACCGAATTCGATTCACATGAATTCTCTTCAACTATGTAAGTAGTTTGTATGTTTGCACAAAATCTTTTCATTTTTCTTCTTTCCTAAACACAAAGCATGCCATATTCACATAAATTGAACAAGTAGATATAGATGTACGTCCTCCAATACGATTGTGAGTCGTAATTCGAAGCTTTATCTAAAATCTCGGATATAATTTGACACAAATGACTTTCAAACTTATTAAGTCTTAATAAGATATTTTTGTGTTAAATTTTCTTATTCAACACACATAGTATAGACATGTAAAATCTCGGATATTATCGATCATTGTTTGAATAATGAATTGATATATATCTTTTTTTTCCAAAAACATTTAATTGTATTTCCTTCCATGCCTCCACATAATTCCTAGACATATAATCATATAAGCTCTAGGAATACCTAAAGGACTTGCGAACAACTCCTAGACATTTTATTCTAGTCTTAAAGATTGTTCTCCTAAGATGCATGTCAACCATGATCATCTAGACCTATCCCAAAACAATTTGGATTATTGGAAAATGCCATGAAAAAACTTAAACTTGTTTGTTTTGTGACCTATGAGTCCTTTTATACAAGTCACCAATGACTTGTTCAATAGGATGACCCCTTGCTTCTCTCAATTCCTTAGGATTGCCTTCATCCGAAACATTAACTTGTAATGACATCATCTTCTACCGAAGGAGATGACATAGGCTCGGGCATGCTCTCATCAAAGGTTACATTGAGAAATTCCTTAATTCTCATTATTTCCTTGTTAAGCACTATGTATGCTTTACTAGTTTGAGAGAATCCTATGAACACACCTTCATACGACTTTGGGTCGAATTTGGTGAGATACTCTTTGGTGTTAAGTATGAATACTTTACAAATAAACACTCTAAAGTACTCTAAGGATGGTTTTCTATTCCTAAGAATTTCGTATGGTGTTTTATTAATGAGTTTTCAAGTATAAATTCCTCTTTGAAAATAAAGCTTGTGGTACCTAAGGCATGACACCAACACTTTTGTGGAATGGATTGCTCGTATTGCACGATTTATCTTTCTTAACTTACGATGTGTTCTTTCAACAATCTTTAAACGATTGAGAGGTGAACGGGCCCGACAAGTTATAAGATATTCCATGTTGTTCACAAAAGCTTCCGAATTGAAATTTATCAAATTCACCACTATGATTTGTTTTAATTGAAACAATTGAACTCTCAAGTATATTTTCAAGTTTCTTAAAATATCAAATTTATTTAGAACTCCATCATTATTTTCTAAAAATAGTATCCTAGTGTAATTTGAATAATCATCTATAATCATCAAAGTGTAGAAGTTTTCTTTGTAACTTTGGATTGGAGATGGACCACACAAATCTAAGTGTCACAACTCTAAAACCTTATTTGTTGACTCTTCATTCCAATTTCTATTGCTTGCTTGTCCTTGACTCCCTAGACATGTATCACAATAATGCCTTTCAAAACTCAACAATGCTAAATTGCTTACTAGCTTGTCGGCGAGGCCTAACTTCCTAAGCCGAGGCGTTGGGTTATTTACCATGTTTGAAATGCATATATTGTGACAAATAATCTATGATTAACAAGTATACAAGTTGCTTCGCCTACGACCTTTAGCTAGTATGTTACCGTTCTTACTAATGGTGCAATCTACATTGGTAAACATAATACTACAATCATCATCATTTAGAATATTTGTACTACAAGACTTAGAGTCTAGATTGCTACCATGCTCATCATTGGTAAATTCTATAAAGTCATGAAGAGTATTGTTATGGGTGTTTGCACAAGGAGTTTTAGGAAAGAAAGGTTTAGCAAAAGCATTTAATGAAGATTTATTTTTACTCAGATTCCTGACGCGTTGGTCGCGCGTTGACGCGTTAGCCAGCGCGTCAGTGTCGATAATGTTTTGTTTTTGTACTTCTTTTAAGACTCGTAGTTATATTTTCATTATTTGCAGAAAAACCAAGACCTCCCTTGTCATGAAAGGGTTTTTGTTCAATCAACATTTTGTTTAAGTCAATACTACTTTCCTTAAAATTAAGTAGTATCAATTTACTTTCAAGTTCACTAATCTCTTTCTTGAGTTTATGTTTATCCATTTCGTGTTGTTGAATGAGAGAATCTATCTTGTTGACCTTGACATGTGTGGTATCAGGATGAAAAAAAAAGGAGTAAGTCCCAAATCTCTTTTGCGGTCTTGCACATGCACACCCTCTCAAGCTCCTTTTGAGGTAGGGCATCATAGATCATCATTTTGGCTTGATCATTCTTGTCGGCCATCTTCTTTTCTTTATCATCAAAATCACCATTTTAGAAGATATACCATAAGTCATAATCCTTAGACCTAACATAGGTCTCAAATAGGATTTACCAAAAACGGAATCCTTCGTATTCAAACAAAGGTGGTCTTTCCATAGAACGCCCCTCTCTATAGGTCTCTTGAGCCATGGATCTATACTCAAATTTACCAAAAATCTTTGTTAAGATTTTAGATTTATGGAAAAGAAGTTTTTGACTTAAAACAACTTCTCGGGAAGGTTTTAATGCTCAAAAACTTGAGTATTCCGCTCTGATACCAATTGTAGAACCGTAAAGGGGGGTGAATACGGTTTCTTAGGCTTTTTGAATGTTTAAAAACTTTAAGCCGTAAGAGTCACCAAGTGGTTGTACAATAATACAACAACCACAAACACAACAAAAGTATATAAAGCAAGTAAAGAGACACCATGATATATACTGGTTCGGGATGGGGGATTTATACCATCCGTACGTCTAGTTACAAATCCACGACACGATACTATTCTACTAGTATAATCCTTTCGGTGGACTACAAACCGTTACAATTCACTCCACTGATATTCACCAATATCGATGCTCACAAAGAAGGAGTTACTCCCCAACGGTATTCCGCCCTCGGAAACCAGCCAAAAAGAATCTCGCGATTCGACTTCACCTAAGGGTCACCAAGACCACTACCAAGACTTCCCACCGGAAGTATCAAACCCCAACTAGATCCCCAATGATCTAGGCTTGGTCACCAAGACACAAGACTTCCCTTACAAACAATTGAATGAATGAATGAATGTTTGTTCAATCAAGCCCTAACCTAACCTAGAGACTCGATTGTAGTAGAAAGGGTAAAGATAAGAAGACCCTTGACACAATCACAAGAGTGGATTAAGTTCTTGAGATTCTTCCCTTGCAAAGAGATGTGTTCTTTCAAAGATGTTAATGTGTTTAACTAAGAACACAAGAGATAGAATTAGATGATTAGAGAGAAAGAGTAATGGTGAGGGGTGAGGAATACAAGGGGCAAGGTGGGGTATTTATAGGCCAAGACCCATCTTGGAAAAATTTTACCGAGCCCGGCGTGTTGCCCACATGTCAACGCGTGGGTGACGTGCCAGAAGTTCTGTAAGAATTTTCCCAAGATTTGGGTTTTGGTCTTTTAAATACCTAACCTTGCTAAACCCCCAGTTTTACTTCACACTAAACCTTAACATTAATCAATATAAGGTTTACCAACTCAAATAGCCAATTTGGAAAATGTTGTTGTGAAGTGTTAATAAGAAATCAAATATCAAAGATAGAAAGAAAGAAGAGATAATTGAGTAGGGGTAGAATGGGTATTCCTCACATGGCATAAAAGAGAGAAGAGAATATGCCATGGGATATTCCTCTATAGGGAAGAGTGTGAGAGGTTAGATTAAGAAGTAACCATGATTAGGTTTAGAAAGAAGTGTATAGAGAATAAACCATGGTTACGTTAGGAGGTGAACCATGGTTAGGTTAAAGGGTGTATCCAAGGGAATGTTCCATCCTTAGTGTGGTTAAGAGTTAACCATAGTTGGGTGAGAATGGAGTAACTTGGGAACTAACCATAGTTTGGTTAGATGTGAACCATGGTTGGGTTAAAAGAAGCATATTCCAAAGAATATTCCATTTCTTGGGGAGGATGGAGAAATGGATGGTTGAGATGTGTTGTAAGAGAATGAATGGTTGAGATGAGGAGTGTGTAAGGAATATGAGAGGTGATTTGGAAATTGTAAGAATGAGGAGATGTGTGTAAGGGAATATGTAAGTGTTCGATGTGATGGGGAGCCTAGTGTGTGTAGAGAATGGGATGGTTGTGGGTAGTGTGTGTATTTTGAAAATAAAGTTGTTGGAGGTGTAAGAGTGTGTAAGAGAATATGTAAGAGTTGGATGTGATGGGGAGCCTAGTGTGTGTAGAGAATGGGATGGCTGTGAGTAGTGTGTGTATTTTGAAAATAAAGTTGTTGGGGTTGTTAGGGAATGAGTTGGATTAGATATGATGTGTGTAAGGTGTAAGGAACATGTAAGAGTGATATGATATGAGCCGTGTATGTGTGAAGAGAGGTATGTGAGTGAAGTGTATGTATTTTGAATATAAAGGTGTGTGTAGAAAAGAGTGTATGTGTGTATAGGGAAGTGTATGTATTGGTGTATGAGAAAGGTGTATAGGAAATTGTATAAAGTGAGAATATTGTGTGGGAGAGTGTGTAAGTCAAAAAGGTATGAATGTGTAAGAGGTGTAAGGGAATATTTAGAAGATGTTGGGTTGTTTGGAGGCTTTGTCTCTTGTGATTAAGAAGGTGATTAGGAAGAGGTTAAGATATAATCTAATTGTCATTAAGAAGAAAAAGTTTAGACAATTAAGATTATGAGTTGAAAAAATCATAGGTTACTTATAATTCCAAGTAACACAACGTCGAGAATCCATAGTTTCATAACTCGTGACTTTCCACGACTCGACGTACTCAACTAACACCTTGGTACAAACAAGCTAAGTGCTTTGCCATGATGTAAAGCATAATCCAAGTGGGAAAGGATGCATTTACGCAAAGTGACCTTTGACTTAGTTTGACCAATATGGGAGTAAAACCGTTACGTGATTAGAGAAGACGTAAGTACGGGATATGAGCATATGGATGCTTTCACTTGATGTTACATGAAATATATAAGCTCCCTAACTTTAGAAAAGCCTTGGCTAGAGGCAAGAGTTAGAAAACATGAGTTGGTGTTTTCCCGTAAACGGGTGTTTCAAAAGTTGGATCTCTCTAATCCTAAAATTCTTTTCGAGTGTTCTCAATTAAGGGGAAAGCCGACTTTCAAAATTCGTCCCAATCCATACAGAAGCCTGGCGCGTCAGCCACGCGTCAACGCGTGGGTGACGCGTCAGGAACACATATGGAGTTTGGGGAATTTTGGCTACCGTTTGTTATTTTTTGTGTTTCAAAGGTTTATTTGTCATCATTAAAACATTAGGAGATCTTGACAATGTTGCCTCAATAAACCCGTCCATAAGCTTCTCATCTAACTTAGTTAGCCTCTTAAAGGATTTTCCAAATACGACATGGGTCAACTTGTCATCAATAAATTCTCCTAAGTTTTCCATGACCACAAAATCCACTATGTACACAAAACTTCCAACAAAAACATGCAAAGGCTCAACCCTAGCCACAATATTATCTCCTTGATATTCTAACTCCTTTACCATGATTTATTATAATTGGCACGAGAAATTATATTCACTGGCAAAGATGAGTTAAGGTAAGCATCAAAACTCCTATATCCAATTTTACAAAGAAATTGCATATTAAAGAGGCTATATTTCTTGATATTAGTCCTAGGATCAACATCATTAAGAGGATCTACCACATCCTCTTTCCTTATCTCATTAATAACTTCCCCATCACCTAAGTCCT
Organism: Artemisia argyi; assembly: GCA_030686995.1. Lineage (NCBI taxonomy): Eukaryota > Viridiplantae > Streptophyta > Magnoliopsida > Asterales > Asteraceae > Artemisia > Artemisia argyi. Next base: position 43,588,141 of record CM060690.1, on the reverse strand, counting down.
CATTAGAATCTGAAAAATAAAAAGGGCCATTTTCATGGTCAGTGTCATGATCGGATTCATCGATTTCAAAGTTGATAAGGCTAAAAGTGTACCGCTTTTAGGGGGTCATTTAAGCCCGAATTCGTGATTATTTGATCAATTATTGCCCTAAATCGTTCCTTTTGTCATTTTAGGTACTTTTGAGAAGAAATCTGGAAAATGTAGCATTTTGGACGTTTTTGGAGCGATTAAGTGAAGAAAACGACAAAGTCTGAAAATCCTTGCTGGGAACAGTACCTGACGGTGTCAAGGCCATACAAGTGACGGCATCAAGCTTGGAAAAAGAGGTGGATATGGAAAATACACATGACGGCCCAGAACAATTTCAAGGCAATTTGGCCTGACGGCGTCACTAAGGCCGTCAGGGTCAGAATGCATGTGACGGCCCAGAGTAAAATTACACATGACGGCGTCAGAAGTGGATCTAGGCAATACGAATTTTATCTTGGCGGCGAGTTGACGGCGTCACAAGCTATAACATGACGCCGTCAAGGTGTAAAATCTATATATAGTTTTCTAATTTTCATTCATAAAGGGTGGAACTTTTGGAGAACTTCTCTGTGCAAACCCTAGACGAATTTTCTGTAACAACAAGGGTTTCAACCCTTATTCCATCCATGTTCAATTGAAGATAAGTTTTCCAATAATCATACAATATGTCTATGTGTTGTTTGATTCTATCTTATGCTTGTCTTCTTTTTAACATGTTAGGCTAGGTTTTTCTTGTGGATAATTGAATTCGATGTTAGGCTTAAGAAAACTGGCAGACTTCCAATTAGTAACTTGCTTGAACGTCTTAAGAAACATGATCGGAGGTGTACTACGATTTATTGGTTGTATTTAATGCGTAGGCAACTGCTAGTGATACTACGTTAGGAGCTAGTAGTCGGCTCGACCTAGAATGAAGTAGAAGCCTATAGAGTTAGGGAAGATCGTACACAACCCTACGACTAGTATTAAGGAATATAACCCGTCGTCCATGCAATTGTAACAAACTAATCAACCGGTAAAATATATCTAGGGATTAATGAAATCTAAGTAAACACATTTTCTCTTATTATTGTTTACACCACAATTTAGTTTAAGTTTATTTTATTTTATTTTATTTGCATCTTTAGTTAATTGGGTTAGTTGGCTAGCAACTATTCCGCCCACTCCTTCAAAACTCGAGATTTTACTTGCTTTTTATAAAAATATAAAAATACAAAAAGAATCATACCTCACCTTTAGACCTAGTTTAGCAGACTTTTTAATCCTAGCGAACACTATTCCTGAGTTGAACGATCAATCCTCCGGTACTTGTCACTATACTATACTACAACGAACAGGTACAATGCCGGGTGGTGATTGCAAGGTTCTCAAAATCCCTTGAGAGGTAAGACCTTTTGCGAGGGTGCAATTCCACGCATCAAAAGTCATTACCAAAGTGATGATCGGGCGAAAGGTTTGGTGGATTTGGGTTTTCCACAATGGGGGCTAGAACATGTAGTTGAAAGTTTCTACGAAGGAAAACATCAATATAACAAACATGGTTGATGAAAAAGTTTTTACGAACAAAAGCACAAAGAAGAGATAGACTAAAAGAAAGCTAAAAATAAAAATAAAAATAAAAATCTCACTTGATAGGAATCTAGTAAGTAGACCTAAACGAGATAGAAATTGAACCTAAACTATTAACTATTCCCCGGCAGCGGCACCAAAAACTTGATGTAAGATTTGCAAGACCTCGAAACAAAGCTTTACAATCCTCTAGGCAGTGTACCTAACCGTTATAGTGTAGTATAGGTAAGTCCGTCGGATTGATTGTTCTCTAGGGGAATAGTCGCGCAATAGTTGTGGAAATGTCAAGATGTATGACGAATTAGGTCTAGATATGAGAGATGATTCTTTTTGTATTTCTATATTTTTTAGAAAGCAAGTAAAATCTCAGTTTTTGGAAGAGTTGGCGGAATTAGTTGCTATTCAACTAAACCAAGTCTACTTATAAAAACTTAAAATAAAACTAATTAAACTAATTAACAAAGAAAATAATAGTGGTAAAATTCTTATGATGGGAAAACATGTTCACTTAGATAAAATTACTCCCTAGTTATCTTCTATTGATTCATTGAACTGTCACGTCCTTGTTTTAGTTGAAGCGTCGTATTCATTGATATCAGTCGTGGGGAGGTGTTGAAGTCCCTAACTCAATGAATATTAGTCTCCCCTAAAACCCTTAGAGTCTATTAAGTTTTCTAGGAACTACAAGTCGTAATTCATGCAATAAATACAAAGAGGAAAACAAATAGTGCACTCTACGGTTGCATTTCTAAGACTTTCAAGCTAGTTACATAAAAGAGGTCAGCCAGTTTTCTTAGCTTAACGTGAAGCAATCAACTAAACAATAGACAACTAATCAATATTCAATAACTAGGTTTCATCAAATCTAAGCAAACACTAATTAATTTAAGCTAGCATGTTAAAGCAAAGAAAAGATAAACAAGTAATCAAACAATACATAGACATATTGAATAATTAAAATGATAACTTATCTTTGACAAGACATGTGTTTTGAGGGTTGTGGAACCCTTACAAAAGCAGAGAAAATCGTGCTTAAAACCCAACTCCAATATATCCCAAAGAATGTCACACTTTACAACGAAAATCATACGTAAACATATATAGTTTTACATCTCTGACTGCGTTAGCTTATGGGTCCTGACGCCATCAGCTCGCCGTAATTAGGGTTTCATCTTGTGTAAGTCGCCGTTCTGACGGCGTCACTTAGTAAACCCTGACGCCGTCACCTTCTTCTTGACGTCGTCCCCTAGTAATAGTTCTGAGTCGTCTCTTGTTGACTTAAAACGTGACTCCCTACTCCAAAATACACTTGACGACGAAAAAAAAATCGATTTAAACAATATTTGATCATATAAATACGATTTTTGGGCTTAAATGACCCCTTAAAAATGTATCAAATAAATCCTTAGCATTTCTACAATTGGTAACAAAGCGGGTCACTCAAGAGCTTTAAAATATACTGAATTTTAAAACTTGAATCGATCTATGGTGTCTAAAAGATATCTAGAAGGGCACTCTTTACAAGAACTACCATTTTTCGAAAACAATAATTTTATTCACTAGAAAAATAGATTCGAAAAGTGTGAAATCAATAGATCAAGATCTTTTGCATGCTATTACATTTGGTAATTTTCAACCAACGGAAATAAATTTCGAAAATCAAAATGATGATTTTAGAAGAAAACCTTCTAAAAATATTGAAGCTAAAATATTAATTTACAAAGCTTTACCAAAAAATGAATATGAAAGAATTTTAATGTGTCAAACGACAAATGATATTTGGAAAAAAAAATCTTTCATCAAGAAAATAGTCAAGTCAAATATATTAAAATTGATCTTGAACAAATATATGAATAATTCGTCATTTCTGAAAATGAATCTATAGATAGCACTTTTGATAAGGTAAATACTAGTGCTACTCATTTAAATGTTTTTGATGAAGGTAATACCATCAAATTGCATGAGTAATTTTCAAAGAGGACTCATTGGAGAAACATGGAATGATGTTGACGTAGATGAAAATGACTACCCAATGATCAAAGTTTGGGATGACAATATCAAAGAAGAACTTGCACAATTCCTGATACAAACTGTATGGGTGTTTGAATCACCTTCAACAAAAGAGATGAATGTCGGAAACAAATGGGTGAATAAAGGTAATATAACTAACACTCAGGAAAACGCACATTCTCAATAAGGTACGTTCTCTTAATCTTCTCATTTTAGGTTATGATTAAATGATGTAGCTTTCGTAGTTTATAGCATAGTGTAATATTGTATGTATGAGATTGGTAGCATAATAATTAGGATCTACAGAGTTACCCACGTCGTCGGGTACAAAACTCACAGACGAAGGTGAAGGTGAGTCCGTGGACGACTCCTTGACTCCTAGTATTAGGGTACATTAGGTAAAATGGCTAGCAGTCTCAATATCATATTTAGTGTTGGCTTCTAAGGTTGTCTTTTTAGCACATTAAAGACACTACATATTTAGGATTAGTATATCCTAAGGGTAAAGGTATATAAATCCTATTATATATGTCGACTTTGATATTATGAGAAAATTTATGGAAGCTCTAGCAATACTTGTACGATAACTTTTGGTCTCCGTGAGACACAAATTTCTTTTGCTACATCCATAAATAATGTTGTATTACACATTCGCCGGAAAGGCATGGCAAATAATCACTATGGATGATACAAATTCTTAACCACTATGTTCCCATACGCAACCACGACTTCACACTGGTACAAAACTACTATTGATCACGCCAAAAATGTGTGACGATAAGCATATAGTCACACACGTTTTTTTCGTTGTGTGTCACTATAGGTCCCGCCACCGTAGGTGTCATATGGTCACATTGTTGAGTTCGTGGCCTTTTTCATCGAAAAAGAGTGACCAAAACCCCGAATATGTGTGACAAATTAGGCACAAGTTTTGTTAGATTAGTCATTATCAGTGACCGTAAACACCTTATAGTCATACGAATGTTTTTTGAGAGTAACTATTGTTCGTCCTTTGGCCACATAAATATATAATATATGTGACATTTGAGATGATTGATTCAAGTAAATGTGTATTTTGTGTGACTATTTCCGTCCTATGGCCACATGAATATATAATAAATGTGACGTTTGTGATGATTTAGTCACACAACGGGTGTTGTTTTTTTGAGTTAGTCACATATAATTATGCAAAAAGTGGCTAAAAGTGTTAATAAGTGTGACCATATGCTGTTTAAAATACAGAAATGTGTATTTTGTGTGACTATTGTTCATCCAATGGTCACATGAATTTTTAGTTTGTGTGGTCTTTTGTAATATTTAGTCATACAAAGCATGTTTGTTTTTGGTATTTAGTCACACAAAATTAAGCAAAAAGTGACAAAAAAATGTTAATAAGTGTGACCATATGGTGTTTAAGGTGAAGAAATGTATATTTTGTGTGACTATTAATCATCCAATTGCCACATGAATTTTTTTTTGTGTGGCCTTTTGTAATATTTAGTCACACAACGAATTAAGCAAACAGTGACCAAAAGTATTAATAAGTGTGACTATATGCATCTTTTAGTCACTTTTAAGAAATCAATATATATCAAAAGATTCAAATATATATATATATATATATATATATATATATATATATATATATATATATATATATATATATATATATATATATATATATATATATATATATATATAAATTCAAATACAATAAAATTGAAATGTATATAACTGAACCACTAATACATATCATATAAGCAGTACTAACTATATGAACCAACAGTACTAACTTATAACTAACAGTTGTAACTAATACACTAGCAGTATTAACTTCGAGCAGTCTTATCTTTAACTATTGTACTAGCAGTAGTAAATACTTAGCACATTTTCTCTTCAAGGGCTGATTGATCGGGATCCTCTCTCACCGTCGTACCTTAAAGCATAATCCACTTCTATCTCCAACAATTACTCTCAGCGCACGTGCGTCATATATTTTATCGGTACTGACTTCTTTACGATTCATCTGCGAGAAGAAAAATGTATGTCAGCACAAAAGCCAGCGCCCAACCAACAGCAGGGGAAAACTTAATGGGCTTAAGACAACTTTAAGCACAAACCATACTAAATCATGTATTCATGGGCTATTTATCCCCATGGTCAAGCCTAAGTCTAAAGGGAATTGACATATAGAAGTAAGAATGCAGCAACGTCTCACAAAAAACTTTTGATTCAGCATAATGCACCGTATGTTTTTAGCCGCAAACCTTTTTAGGTCAGACTTATTAATTGTTAAAAGTGGTCACTTTAACGCATTTATGTGAAATCTGGTTGTACTTTATTCATAACGGGTCGAAAGACAGGGAAGTGAAGCAAGCAACCTCAAGGTTATTCCTTGGAATCATGCATTATCCAAGGCCTCATGGTTTCCAAACTCTTATATTCAACAAATGAAATATGGGCATCACTCATACCTTGCTGTAGATGTTGTATAAACTTTTAAGGCGGCTAGATAAGGTGACTTCCATTCCAGGAACGTAGCTGCAAATATAAGAATAGAAACAAAGTCAAGGCAGGGGAAACAAGACTAAAAGCTAAAGATCTATCTAACATGATCTTACGAGGTTGATATAAACAACTCGCGTTCCAGTTCTTCCTCGCAGACAACCAGAGATGCTAGGGCAATACCAGCATCCCGCACAACCTTTGGTTTAGTTTGGACCTCTGAGCGTGACCCAAGATCTTGAATATATTGAATATGTTTCCTTCGATCAAGTAGAAGATCAAATGGAATAACATCCTGCAAAAGATCCTGCAGGTTCGAAAAGGAAACCACTGATGTCATATCATAAAATCTATAGCATTAGTTAATCACACACATTCATTCTTTGTTAACAATTACCTTCATGCTGACTTCTACGTCATCTAAAGATGCTTCACACTCAGGAGTTACCTTCACTCGAAAACTGATGTCAGGGGAGATCGTTCACACAAAACTCCATGTCCAGCTTCAGTTATATCCTCCTGTTCAAAAGCCATAACGAGTGATCTTGATAAGAACAAACAAGATTCAGAGCGGACTTTGCCTACAACTTTTTGAGATCAGATATCATAAAATTTAGAAGAATAAGTGACAGATATTTTGTCAAATTCCAAGATCAAGAAAGAGTTTCAATGAATATTAATTCTCTGTTTGTTTTATGGAATATACTCGAGCAGAGTGAAAAAACAGGTACTGCACTGAAGAGTCAAGCTTAGCTATGTTCTCCAACTTTAAACCCACATGAGAATCACCCAAGTAATAACGAAAATAATGAAAACACACTTTACGATTTAAGATAAATATACTACATGTAAAAACTGAATTTTGGGTGGTTGAACTTAGACACTGCGATGAACATTAGGAACAAGAACAGAAATATTTGACAAAATGGAAATGCAAAACAAGAAAAACCTACATGTGGAACTTCAAGTGAGGATGCACCAGGAACAGTAATAGTTTCATTGCTAAAAATTGTGTGGTCAGGCTCACACCCTTGAAATCCTATATCCACAGTGAAGATATCACAATCTTGCAAGGGTAAAGAAACACCTTGAACTCCTGTATCCACAATAAATTCCTCCCAATGACAGGGGAAACCAATTTTAAAATGATCAAACACCTGTAAGGGTATATAAATATTACATTATTATGGAATATTAAACTAAAATGAGCAAAAAATTCCAAGTCTTTTTTGCTAAAATAATTAAACATCATAATTCTTAAAGAAGGATATGAGCTACACTTATTCTCAATTGCACAGCTGATGAGGCGAAAAGTGTACCGCTTTTAAGGGGTCATTTAAGCCCGAATTCGAGATTACTTGATCAAATATTGCCGTAAATAGTTCCTTTTGTCATTTTAGGTACTTTTGGAGAGAAATCTGGAAAAGGAAGCATTTTGGACGTTTTTGGAGCATAAAAGTGAAGAAAACGGCAAAGTATCAAATTCCTTGCTGGGAACAGTACCTGACGACGTCAAGGGATTACTAGTGACGGCGTCAAGAGTGGCAAAAGAGGTGGAAGTGGAAAATACACGTGACGATCCAGAAAGTTTTTAGGCTTATTGGCCTGACGGCGTCACCAAGCCGTCAGGGTCCAAATACACATGACGGCCCAGAGCTCATTCCTACATGACGGCGTCAGAAGTGGCTCAAGGCAATACGAATTTCAACTTGGCAGCGAGTTGATGGCGTCAGAGGCTAATACATGACGCCGTCAGGATACATAGTTTATATATATTTTTCCAAATTTTCATTGTAATGTGTGGAACTTTTGGGAAACAAGTTTTATAAAAACCCTAGGTCAAATTTCCTGCATCTTGAAGGGGTTTCAAACCCTTTTTTCTTCCATGTTTCAATAAAGATAAGTACTCCAATAATCACTCAATATGTCTATGTATTGTTTGATTCTATCTTATGTGTATCTTTCTTTTAACATGTTAGGCTAGGCTTTTATTGTGTTTGCTTAGATGTAGTGAAACCTAGATGTTGATTATGGGTTGATTGTTTGTCTATAATTGTTACGGATGATTGTATTCGATATTAGGCTTAAGAAAACTGGCAGACTTCCATTGGTAACTTGCTTGAACGTCTTAAGAAACATGATCGGAGGTGTACTACGATTTTTGGTTATATTTAATGCATAAGTGAATTCTAGTGATCCCATGTTAGGAGCTTTTAGTCGGCTCGACATAGGAGTGAGGTAGGAGCTTATAGAGTTAGGGAATATTGTACACGGCCCTACGACTAGTATTAAGGAATATAACCCGTCATCCATGCAATTGTAACAATCTAATCAACCGGTAAAAGATATCTAGGGAGTAATGAAATCTAAGTAAACACAACTTTTCTCATTATCGTTTCCACCACATTAGCATATTAGTTTAATTTTCATTTCTTTTATTTTTATTTTAATTACATTGGTAGTTAATTGTGTTAGTTGACTAGCAACTAATTCCGCCCACTCTTTCAAAACCCGAGATTTTACTTGCTTTTCATAAAATATAAAAATACAAAAAGAATCATCCCTAACCTCTAGACCTAGTTTAGTAGGCTTTCTAATCCTAGTGACACTATTCCTGAGTTGAACGATCAATCCCCTGGTACTCATCACTATACTGTACTACAACGATCAGGTACACTGCCTGGTGGGGGTTGTAAGCTTCTCAAGATCCCTTGAGAGGTAAAACCTGTTGCGAGGGCGCAATTCCCACGTATCAACAGCTATCTTGCTATCCTCGTCTTGTAGAACAACTAACTGTTGAACTTACAAGGTCATCTATGAGATATGATTTAACACAATGTATAAGCAACACTCAACAAATGGAGACATATACTAATTCAGATTTCAGATAGCTAGTGCTCACTTGAATAAACCGCAAATCCTTTTTTGTATTTTTCTCCTAGTTTATAAAACAAATGGGTTTTTTTAGAAAAATATTTATCAACCATAATACTTTGGTGTAAAAAAAGGAACAAAGTAACCATGATTAAGAGCTTTATAAAAAACACGAACTTTATTGTGTTCTTTTATGGCAAGAGCCATGTAAGTTTCGTACCAGTGATATCCAGCCACATGAGAAAACTTCGGATTGGGACCTACTCTAACAAACTCTCCATTCAAGCAGTCCTGTAATCACAGAGATATTGAAACGCCTATTAGTACCAAAAGGCATATACATTAAATGTAAGAAAATTACAACTGAAACAAAAATGACACAACATAACTTAATCTAAGAACACAGTAACCAAAACGAAACACAAATATCACAACAAACATACATTGACACCTCTATCTTTCCTTCACTTCACCACAGGTTCTATACCAATTGTATCTAACTTCCTACACGGTGGTATAATAAATCAAATGATCCAAGTGTTATCAGAAGTATTAGAAAAATCAAGTTAGAACTTTCATCAAACACATGGTGGGCAATAACTGTTGACACCGATTCCCTTAAAACTTTCATCAAACACCTGACGGGCAACTCAGATTACCCTAAACTTTAACTTCTAAAATGGTAATTAGAGTTTCACAAAGATAACACATAATAACGACATCATATAATAAACAAGTAGCCCATTATTTGTAAATACAAACTTTATTTACAGAAAAAGAGAGCTCACTAAAATCTTAATAATGGAGGCTTTCAAAACCATCGGCATATTTATTTCCAGTAACAGACTATTGAAAAGCAGAAGGAAATGATTTTGGCATTTTGCTTCTCCTGCACATCTGCAGCAGTGTGTGTGGAGAAGAAAAAGTAGTGGTTGGGGGAAGTCGGATTTGTGTTTGGGGAAAAGAAGGTCATCTCTTATATCTGTGTTTGGGGAAAAGAGATGATAGTGGGATTCGGGTGGTGGTAGTATGTTGGCTAATGGTGGTTCATCTCTTAGATCTGTGTTTGGGGAAAAGAAGGTCAATGGTGTCTGGTGTGTATGTGTATTGATTTAGGGCAAAAATAAAAGAGTTTATGAGAGGGAACTTTTGGAATGGGGGAAGTGAAATATTTTGGTGAAAATCAAATTTTGAGACGGGAGGGAACTTTTGGAATGGGGGAAGTGAAATATTTTGTTGAAAATCAAATTTTGAGACGGGAGGGAACTTTTGTGACTATTGTAAAGCCTATAGTCACTTGATCGAGCTACAATTATATGTGACTATACACATTAGGAGTTGGAAAGCAAACACATACTACACTTTAGACACGCATATTAACTTACGTGACCATATGTATCGAATTTTGGTTACACTTAATCATGTATGCCTATGGTTTAGTGTGACCATATATGACATTTGGTCACACTGTTCAAGTGTGTGACATATATTTGTCACTTTTAAATGAATATCGTGACTAACGCTTCAAACTTACTTTTCAGTTGTCACACATTTCAAATTCATATGTGGCTAACTATTCAGCAAGGAATAGCAGTCACGTTTAAATAATGTGTTGGCATGAATATTACGATATTTAATCTAAACATCCTCTTCATGTTTTGATGATGACAAAGATGTAAGTTACAACATATAACGTAAAGTGCTTAAGTTACTTGTGATCACAATTCTCCTATGCATTCTTACGTCAACAAGCCTCGACATCTCAACGTCTCAAGTATGCTTCAACAATCACTTAAGGTATGGATAAACAAGTGTTTAATACATCTCATGATCAAAGGGGTATTTAATTAACTAATACAAAGTTTATTTAATTATATAAACATATTATATATTTTTGAAAAACACTTTTGGTAATAAAGAAAAATGTTTTAATCATACTAAATATATGATTTCAAACTTTTAACCAAAATTAGTTAGTTTTTCACCAAATAAACTTTCCCCACTAAAAGACAGAAAATCTGGCCATTTCAGTAGGGCGGCCCCCTTAATTTTAAGGGGACCGGCACACAATTAAGGGGACCGGCCACGCTCCCCTGTCAGATTTGGTCAGAAATTTTTTCCTATAAATACCACCTCAAACCTGGAATTTTTCTCACCTTTTGCACAAAAATTTTCAGATCCAATTCTCTCTAAACATCCTTCTAAAACCCTTTGATCATAAGATTATTAATCTTTGTTTCAAGTGATCCAATCTCTCATCATTCAAAGTGCAAGAGAAGAATCCTCCCTATCATAAAGCCAAAGATGTATTAGGATCTAGTTAGTGCTTATGTGAAGTTGTGAGTTAGGTATATGTAATAAGTAGATCAAGATGATCTTACTTAGTAGTGATTCAATGAGTGAGTAAGAAGTAGTGGGAGGAAGTAGTAGTGTGGAGAAGACATGTAGTTGTGAAGATGTAGGTGTGTGATTAAGTTGTGGAGTTTAGAAGAAGTTGTGATGAAGTCGTGAAGTCGTGAAGAAGTAGTGAAGCCGTGAAGTAGTTTAGAAGAAGTTGTGATGAAGTCGTGAAGTCGTGAAGAAGTTGTGAAGTCATGAAGAAGTCGTGAAGTTGTGTAGTGATCTAAGTTGTGTTGTGAGATTGGTTCTAGCTACTATTAGAACTCGACATTTAGCTTAGTGTCGTTAAATGGTGTAAGCAAAAGTTGTGTACGGTTTTCTCCGCCAAAAGGGAGCTTGTTGAGTAGTGAAGAAAACTCTCGAGTAGGTGACTCGGGGAGTGGAGTAGGAACAAGGAAGGTGTCCTTGTAGCCGAACCACTATAAATCATTGTGTCCGGTTTGCATCCTCTTTCTCTTATCTTTTTACATTTACTCTCGCACTTATCGCTTTATATCTATGCTTGCAAATATGTGTTAATTGTTGCTTATATTGATGATTGATTGTGGTGTAGTAACAAGTTAATATTGTGATAGGATATATAGTTGTATGATATGGTCTAATGGGCTTATATATATATGATTAACACTTCTCATGTTGAGTTTAACTTAATCGATAATTTGATACAAAATGCTTTAAGATTTTAAAAGGAAAACGTATTCACATAAAGATCGACCAAAGCTTTATTCATAAAACTAAGTTTTGAAAACTAATCCAAAAGTCTACATATATAATTGATCATATTGATTATATATTGTTTTCATACTAAACTCAAATTGAAGGTTTTCAAATAAACAATTGAATAAATTTGAATCAACATTTTGCAAAACCAAGTTTTTATAAAACGAAAAAGAGGGGAAAACTATTCAACCCCTATTCTAGTTTTCCACAATTGGTACCAGAGCCACGTCGCTCAAATTTTCAAAACAAATTGTTTTAAAAATTGAGTACGATCCATGTATCAAATTACCCATTAAGGAGGATTAAATATGAAAAGTGTTTTGTTAATTGACTTGTATTAGTTTTGATGATATATACACTAATTATACTAGCTCGAAATAATATTATGCTTAAAATAAGTGTTATATATTCGGTATCAAAATCAGAAAGTTACACACCTTTCCGAAAAGTCAGAAAACAATTTTTTACAAAAAATGAAATTTTGAGTACCAGATGGGCGGCCCTCTTAATTGTCTGGGCGGCCCCCTTAAATACTGGGCGGTCCCCTTAATTATTTAAGGGGTCCGCCTGTCTGTTCGACAGTTTTTCAGAAACTTTGAAAAATCATATAAAATTAACCGTAACTCCGTAGAAGTCGTGCCATCCGGCGTTTTAAAGGTAATTGAGTCTACTTTCATTTAAAAATACTTACAAGTAACCATTAAAAACTTAAATAAGTCAGAAAGTTAAAATACTACACGAAGGTCAAAAATTTGAGTCTTGTTTTAACGTAAAACTTGTATTTTACCTTTTCCTTCGAGTCGGGCATTCCTAGTCGATATATCTTTGAAAAATTAAATATTTATGTTTTCAAAATATTGATCTTAATTAAATTTTTAAATGGATAGGAAACTATTTTATTTTCAAATAAAATCGAGCTAAGTAAACATTGGTATATATAATACACAAAACGACGACAAGTGTTTTATGTGCTATGTGAACTCATTTGTGATTTTACTTTGATTAATCGTTGATATTTGTAATTTAGCTATTTGAATATCTTAGCATATGTGCCTTGTACTCTATTAGTTTATAGCTAGTTTTCTGGCTTATACTTAACAAGATCTTATGCTAGATTTTTTGCGTTAGGATTGCAATAATATGCTTGCATTGCATATAGGTATAGATGGCTTAATGTTACTCAAACATCTTGTAAATAAATTAAATCTAATCACCTAAATATTTCAAACAATTTAATCTATTCTTAACAACACACTCAAATATTTTTAACAAATTACCTTGTTTTACCTTAAGTTGCTTAATAAGAGAAATTGAATCTTTGTAAAACATTAGTAGTAATACAAAAGAAAAAGTATTTTCAAAATCTAAAGTGTGTTCATTATAAGTAACAATGAAAAGTTTTTCACATAAACAAAACTTATAACAATCATGAAGTAATAAGTCAAATTTCAATCACTCACCAATCTCACTCATAAATAATTTTAGGATTAATGGAACACACTATCAAAATGCCTATTTATTTTAAATAAGTGTTTGTGAGGGTCAAGAAAGATCTTGATAATATATCAATTCATTATTCAAATTATGGTTGATATATTCATCAAATCTAATTGACATGTTTTTGAGTATGGACAAGAAATTGGATTGTTATTTGTTTAGTTTCAAGATTACATCAAATTTTAACAAATGATATAGTCTTGAATCTACATACTCAATCACACTAGATTGATATGAAAATATTTACATCCTTTGTAGATGAAAAGAATATGCATTGGATCATAACTCACACTTGTGTTGACAATGCCATATTGAATCTACTTGTCCAATAGTTGTGTTCAAAATATTAGAATAACATGTTTAACACATACATAAAATATACAATAAAGTAGGATTGACGACTTGGATGTTTTATCCGAAATATTCAAGCAATTTACATTGCAAAGCAATGGATAAATGTGTGATATCCGAAAAACCAAATATGAGCAAACTAACAACATATGTAAACTTTGCTCACACTACTTAAAATCATCACTTCAAGCTAAAATACATATTTAAGAACAATACACACTATATATTATATGTATTTCATTTTCTTTGTAGCATGAATGGTTGTGTTACAAGATAATGCACTACACTTTTCTTTTTGAAATAATTTAAGTTATTAGAATTGAAAAATAACTTGTCACAATGCATAAACAAGTAAAATTCATTTTGTTTCAAATACTAGTTAAATTATGATATATAACATTGGCAAAAATCATAGAAAATAATATTTGCTTTAGAATATATAAATGTCTAGTTTTGATATCATTTGTGAATCACAATCTCATTTAAGATAAATAATCTTAATGAGATTCATTTTTCAAGATATGCTAAGGAGCATTCTTAAATCAAGCACATTTATTAAATCAAGTAATATGCCATCAAAACCAAATAACTGGTTAATCATGAACAAAAGATTAAAACTTTGCGTTTACTCTTATCTAAACATTCAACACGTCTCTATTAGGATCGTGAATAAAATATATCATCCAGATTTACCTTCATTAAAACATGATGTTTGAGTCACATTAAGCCAAGTATTAGTGAATCAAGCAAACTTCATGATTGGTAATCTTCGATAGGTAAATTTAGGAACTCAATTTCTTCTAAAAAGAGAATGACTACTGGAGAATCTATTGACTAGAAATTCAATTTAACCTAACGGTTGAATTGCTTCTATGTGAGAAGTTGGGTGTGTGTAACCCGTAAAAATGGTCGTGTTTAGCCTGAATTGAGCACCACTAGTAATAGTCTCATACTCATTCTCCAACTTGATTAAATTGCTCTTCCTATATATACCTAACGCTAGTTTACTTTTATGAACTTTGCTTCTCATTAGATTCTTTCATTCCTAGATTTATGGCATATCGCATATATGTTGTTTCTAGATGTTTATTTGCTCCTATGTGATTTGATTGTATGCCTTTACATGCTTAACTCTATGTCCGGATGAGCACGAATTTAATGGGAAGGGAAAACACACTCACTCACATATATTCCTCTACCTTACACTCAAACCTCATAACCCTTCTTTAGTACATCCTCAAAATTTACCTTCCTAAACCACATCTTTCCTACACTATAAATACCCTCTTCCCATCATTAATGCCATCACACCCAAACATGTCATCTCCCAACAACCAAAAACCTAAGATTTCAAGAACCGCAAGGATCTCCGTCAAACCCGTTTGGAGGAGGAAACTTGATTCTTGTCATAACTCAAGTGATGTTGTTCCAAGTCAACCAACTACTAAACCTCAAACCCACAATAATGACTCATCTCACAACCTATCACCCACTCATTCCCTCATTCATGCTTCTTCTTATGATGAGCATGCTCAATCCCAAAACAACAATCCCAACCTCTCAATCAGTACTTCACACGTTGCTCATTCAACAAAAACACCACTCACTCTTGGAGAACCTCTTCCACCCATTTCATGTTTTCATGACTACCCAAGCTCAACCATGTCTCCACCACCAAGAGTAACACCACCACATCCTACAACCTCACATGCCATTCCTATGTTGCATGTTCAAACCTTCACCCAAGTCAACCATCATGTTCCACCATCATCACCTTCCTCCGAACACTTGAAGTTCGTTGAGGAGCTAAAAGAGGCTCATGAGCTTAGTGCTCTTTTAGCATTACATCTTGCGCAACGCAATTTGGATCCAACCCAATCAAGCTCACCATCATCACCACACAACATCAACCAAGTTGATAAGCATGTCAACAATTGCCCTTGTTGCATCTTCCTTCAACTACAAACCATTGCCTTGAATGAGCACCTCACTTGGATTGAGTATCTTCTTACAAGATCTCAACAAACATCATCACTTGAACAACATCCAAACTCTCAATCAACCTCTTCCGCTCCTAAATCTACACCCCTAAAACTCAAACGAATTTCTTTATGAAATGCATCTTTTCCACTTCCTAGCAAGTGAAGAACACAAAGAAGATATCCATGCTTCAAGTGTTGTCAAGCCATCACCACCTCATTCACATATCCATTTTCGGTCGTCAACCAACAAAACACCTAAAAATCCCTTGATTCCAAATCATCCACCCTTGTCAAATGTTATATTAATCTAAACCGTATTTGTCAACCTTTTGTCATTACCTTCCTTTTTCATTCACGCTCATCCTTCTTTATTTTTCTACGTCTTTAAAAGAAGGCATCATTATCATTTTTTTTCCCTTTTAGAATATATATTTTGGTATCTTTTGCCAAAATATGTCGGTAGAATCTTTGCATTAGGTTCCAATTATTATCATGTCTTAAGCTTTGGTCATGGTAATTTTTTTTTTTTTGGGAAGTTAGGTTGTTGTTTTTTAAAACAATAATTACATGTGTCATATTTTTAGCGCATATACCTATTACGTCTATATATTGTTCCCCTATTAGTATCATGCATATACCTATCATCATCATTATATATATTTGCACTTGTCTACTAACTTTGTTTTGAAGGATTACTTCATCGCTCGATTCTTTGGTAGCCAAAACTAGTTTTGAGCATACACCAAGGGGGAGTATACACCAAGGGGGAGCATACACCAAGGGGGAGCATTAAGGTTGATTGGATCAAGGCTTCACTTACGATGATGCAAGCTCGCCTTTTACATTCTATCTCAAGAGTTCAAGCGTAGTAGAAGTCTCGTCTTAGAGTCCACCTTTTTGCTTCGACAAAAGGGGGAGAAGAAGTGTAAACAAGTAACTTATACATTTTACTATAAGTTATAGTTTACATAGTTTGTCATCATCAAAAAGGGGGAGATTGTTGGCATGAATATTACGATATTTAATCTAAACATCCTCTTCATGTTTTGATGATGACAAAGATGTAAGTTACAACATATAACGTAAAGTGCTTAAGTTACTTGTGATCACAATTCTCCTATGCATTCTTACGTCAACAAGCCTCGACATCTCAACGTCTCAAGTATGCTTCAACAATCACTTAAGGTATGGATAAACAAGTGTTTAATACATCTCATGATCAAAGGGGTATTTAATTAACTAATACAAAGTTTATTTAATTATATAAACATATTATATATTTTTGAAAAACACTTTTGGTAATAAAGAAAAATGTTTTAATCATACTAAATATATGATTTCAAACTTTTAACCAAAATTAGTTAGTTTTTCACCAAATAAACTTTCCCCACTAAAAGACAGAAAATCTGGTCGTTTCAGTAGGGCGGCCCCCTTAATTTTAAGGGGACCGGCACACAATTAAGGGGACCGGCCACGCTCCCCTGTCAGATTTGGTCAAAAATTTTTTCCTATAAATACCACCTCAAACCTGGAATGTTTCTCACCTTTTACTCAAAAATTTTCAGATCCAATTCTCTCTAAACATCCTTCTAAAACCCTTTGATCATAAGATTATTAATCTTTGTTTCAAGTGATCCAATCTCTCATCATTCAAAGTGCAAGAGAAGAATCCTCCCTATCATAAAGCCAAAGATGTATTAGGATCTAGTTAGTGCTTATGTGAAGTTGTGAGTTAGGTATATGTAATAAGTAGATCAAGATGATCTTACTTAGTAGTGATTCAATGAGTGAGTAAGAAGTAGTGGGAGGAAGTAGTAGTGTGGAGAAGACATGTAGTTGTGAAGATGTAGGTGTGTGATTAAGTTGTGGAGTTTAGAAGAAGTTGTGATGAAGTCGTGAAGTCGTGAAGAAGTAGTGAAGCCGTGAAGTAGTTTAGAAGAAGTTGTGATGAAGTCGTGAAGTCGTGAAGAAGTTGTGAAGTCATGAAGAAGTTGTGAAGTTGTGTAATGATCTAAGTTGTGTTGTGAGATTGGTTCTAGCTACTATTAGAACTCGACATTTAGCTTAGTGTCGTTAAATGGTGTAAGCAAAAGTTGTGTACGGTTTTCTCCGCCAAAAGGGAGCTTGTTGAGTAGTGAAGAAAACTCTCGAGTAGGTGACTCGGGGAGTGGAGTAGGAACAAGGAAGGTGTCCTTGTAGCCGAACCACTATAAATCATTGTGTCCGGTTTGCATCCTCTTTCTCTTATCTTTTTACATTTACTCTCGCACTTCGCTTTATATCTATGCTTGCAAATATGTGTTAATTGTTGCTTATATTGATGATTGATTGTGGTGTAGTAACAAGTTAATATTGTGATAGGATATATAGTTGTATGATATGGTCTAATGGGCTTATATATATATGATTAACACTTCTCATGTTGAGTTTAACTTAATCGATAATTTGATACAAAATGCTTTAAGATTTTAAAAGGAAAACGTATTCACATAAAGATCGACCAAAACTTCATTCATAAAACTAAGTTTTGAAAACTAATCCAAAAGTCTACATATATAATTGATCATATTGATTATATATTGTTTTCGTACTAAACTCAAATTGAAGGTTTTCAAACAAACAATTGAATAAATTTGAATCAACATTTTGCAAAACCAAGTTTTTATAAAACGAAAAAGAGGGGAAAACTATTCAACCCCCCTTCTAGTTTTCCACATAATGCGTGACAAAATTGACTATATAATTTAGCCACATACACAATTAATTCATGTCACCATATATCTATTTTGGTCACACTGTTCAATTGTGTGACATATATTTGTCACATATGTATATCTATAGTGTGACTAATGTTTAAAGCTAATTTGTATCTGTCACATGTCCCGAATTAAAAGTGACTAAATAATCAAAAACAATTTACCAGTTACCCTCTAGTCACGTAAATACACAAATGTGTGACATATATCTTCCGTGTCGGATCAAGTGTGGCTGTTTGTTTTATTCTGGTTCATTTCGTCACGTAAATATGTTATAGTGTGACCGTTCAAAATCGAGCATGTGTGAGGAATACCACTTTTTGTACCAGTGTCAGCTCAGCCCATGTAAATCTAACATTTAAAACTAGTCTCTTCTATTTTCTCTATCTCAATTCTATCTCTACACCCATTCCCTTCGACTATTCATGTGCTTTAGTTAAAATGTCTTAGACATTTGAAAATCTTTTCTTCTATTTTTGTCTAGTCTCAATCATATCATGACATCAAAATTCCGCATCAAATCATCATGACTTCTTCTTCCACTTCTTTTGCCACGACTCTATTCCAACACTATATTCCGCGTCTCATAAACCGCCTCACCTAAAAATAGTCTCTTCTACTTCTCCTGTCTCGATTCTCCTCAACACACATTCCCTTAGATTATTCGTGCGTGTCTCTAAAAGTTTAACACCCCGTTATTTTCAATGTAGCAGCGGAAGGCTAATTGGGGTATTACTTCATAGATCACAATCATAATCATAGAAAATGACTCTAATTGAGATGTTTTAGAAAAGTTGTTATCATCAATGAAAACTTAATATCCGAGATTACAAAAGAAATTCCGCATTTGATAAAATTACACAAATGAAAATGTTTAAAGTTTGAAATGAATGATAACATGTTGGACGCCATCCAAAGAGGTCACGTGCCAACTTCGTGCCAATTATGCCTTTTAATTACCGGAGATAAACATGCTAAAAATTCAACAAAATTGTTGAGTGCAATTCATAGGTTTATAGTAAAGCATTTGAACACAAGATATAGTTGATAATTGCTTCGACGTACAAATATCATGAAAAACCATATTATTGCACTAAGCTCATGACACCAAGACATTGCCTGTTGTATCATAATAATGATATAAGTGATAATGCCCTCAAATCGGTAATTGCCAGTCACCTATAGCTATTCAAATATAGTGCGTCTGGTTACCATTCTGGCTAACACAAACGGGGTCGTTAACCCCACATAGATCTATCTACAATATTCGCGTTTACCCGTAGAGATTAATGGTTCATGATGTGAGGGACTTGTAGCAAGGTACTTAGGCAACAATAGGATCAGGCATAGCATGCATCTGTAAAATTTCTTGTGTTCAGGTTTATAGCATGTATCTCCCCCACAAGAATTTATAAAACGTGTAAAAGTGAGGCTATGAACCTACCTCGGTGGTATATTAGTCAAGATGAAGTAATATCAAATGTTTGAGGGAAACGGCTCAACACACGACCTAGATTGATATGGCAGGTCTTAGTCTAAAAGTTCTTGTTTAGGACTCGATGTGAAACAATTTAATAAGTTTAAAAATCTTTAAGTGTTGTGTCATCGTTGCTTGTGTGGCAAATGCTTAAAGTTCACAAATAAGGTTTTTGACTATTATTTGAGTTGTGCGTATTAATATAATATATGTATGTCTCAATGTCACTAAGTATATAATGAAATCATCTAGAATTTAACAAAAATTAGTGGATGATAAGTTATGTTAAGTTAAAATATTTATTTTAAATATTTTAGGTTAGTGGAAGATAAGTTATATAAAATATTTATTTTATTTGTTTTTAAACAAATCTATTGGTAAATTCTATTTAAACGTTTGAAAATAATGTTGTTATTTATATTTCAAAATCATCGTAATTATAACTTAAATGTAAGTTTTTATTAAAAATGGCGTAACTCGTTTGTAAATATAAGTTTTTCAAACATATTCCAAAGTTACAAAATTAACCCTTAACTTATTTATAAGTTACCCTTTTTACACAAAACTATAAACTTTACATTTTTAGTCCAAAGTTATAAATTTGTACTTATTACCCTTACTTTTTGAAAACGTCAGTTACTACCCCATGTTCATAATCATTTCAGTTTTAGTTCCAAAAGTCACAGTTTTTACTTTTTACCCAAAACTTTACCTAAAATTACACTTTCCGCCAAAGTTTCGTAAAATTTGCATTTTTAGTCAAAAAATCTATAAGTTGCAAAATTTGATTTTCTTTTCGCATGACATGTTTCAAGTGCTTAATTTGAGCTTATGAAAACTGCTTATTCTATGATTGCTATTCGAAGGGCTAATTGGCCTTAAGGCCCATTCGAAGTCTATTTGGTTTTAAAAATGATATCGAGAGCTTACAAGCTTAGGGCTTACTTTGTGAGTTTCAAAAGTTCGTGTTTAGCTTATTAAAATAGCTTATATATTTCAGTTTATTGGGTTTGCTTATTTTGAAAACGTATTAGGCTTCTAAGCCCGTTTAGGGTGCGTTTGGTTTGAAAAGCAAACCGTATGGTTTGCGTTCGGTTTGAGAAGCAACCGGTTGGTTGTGGTTGGGTTTTTTAGTTTATTCAAAGTAATTTGATAGCTTATTCTCAACAGCTTATTAACAACTTATCAGTTTTGGCTTATACGACTTAGGATTTGGCTTTCAAGCCCAACAAGGGTGTTTGTTTTATAAAAGCATAACCGAATGGCTTAGGTGTCATAGACCTAGCTTTTCGACTTAAAAAGAGTGTAAAATACTTTATTTGGTTGGCTTATCTTATCAGCTTATCTCGTTAGCTTATAGAGAAACGGGTTGGACTCTTGCCCAACAATGGCTCGTTATAAAAGAAAATGAAGTCCGATCTATATGAGGCTTTTAAAGAATAAGTTTAGTGCCTTTTTCAAGAGTGCAAGCTAGTTTATGTTTAAGTGCTTATTAGTGTGTTAAGTAAATACGTATATGTGTGTCGAGTTTTGTAGGAGTAAGCCTTAGCTTTTTAACTAATTCTTTTAGTCATTCAACTACACAAGTTTTCACGATACAACAAGTTGTTTATGCCTTTAAATTTGTACGTGACACTTTGTAAAAAAATGAATTTCAAAAGCTTTTAGCATGTCGTGTACTATGAATGTCTCAAAGAAGTTAAATAACGAAATTTAAGTTATCCTACGTATTGAAATAAGTTCGAAAAACTTACGAGACCAAAGAGGTGGTGAAGAGGTACGAAGGAGAATATGAACGAGAACAAAAGAAACCTGATACGTAACCTAGCTTCCAAGCTTAACCCCGTATAGAACTTGACCAAAATACCTTAAAACTTATTAAACAAGTTGAATGCCTTAGCTTTCTTCCTTCTTCCTACTTAGCAGTAACAAGAGAAACAAAGAAGATGTGTTTGTGCTTTGTTTTTGTGGTGCAAATGAGCTAAGGGTTGAGATGCTTAAGTAGAGATTAGTGTCTTGGTTTTACAGGTTGAAAAAATGGTTTAGGGCACTCCTTAGGTCGACTGATTGCATGAGGAAAGGGAGGAAAGGGTGAGCAAAACTATGAGAGTGGACTACATGGGGGTTTAGGGATTATCCAAGGGTCCATGGTCATTAGTGGGAGACAAGTTAGTACTTGTTGTACTAAGATGTTATTAGTATCTAGGTACTAAAGGTGTAAGTTTTCTTTTTAAATTAAAACGTGTGTGTGTGTGTTACAAAGTTACTAGGGTGCGTGATACGCGGGATTGCGCCCTCGCAGCAGGTTTTACCTCTCAAGGGATCTTGAGAAGCTTGCAATCCCCGCCAGGCAGTGTACCTGATCGTTGTAGTATAGTATAGTATAGTGACAAGTACCGGGGGATTGATCGTTCAACTCAGGAATAGTGTTCGCTAGGATTAGAAAGCCTACTAAACTAGGTCTAGAGGTGAGGGATGATTCTTTTTGTATTTTTTTATATTTTATGAAAGCAAGTAAAATCTCGGGTTTTGAAGGAGTGGGCGGAATTAGCTGCTAGTCAACTAAACCAATAAACTAAAGATGCAATCAAAATAAAATAAAAATAAATGAAATAAACTAACGTAATTATGTGGTGGAAACAATAATAAGAAAAGATGTATTTACTTAGATTTCATTACTCCCTAGATATCTTTTACCGGTTGATTAGATTGTTACAATTTCATGGATGACGGGTTACATTCCTTAATACTAGTCGTAGGGCCGTGTACAATATTCCCTAACTCTATAAGCTCCCACTTCACTCCTATGTCGAGCCGACTAAAAGCTCCTAACATGGGATCACTTGAATTCACTTATGCATTAAATACAACCAAAAATCGTAGTACACCTCCGATCATGTTTCTTAAGACGTTCAAGCAAGTTACCAACGGAAGTCTGCCAGTTTTCTTTAGCCTAACATCGAATACAATCATCCACAACAATGATAAACAAACCATCAACCAATAATCAACATCTAGGTTTCACTACATCTAAGCAAACACAATAAAAACATAGCCTAGCATGTTAAAAGAAAGACAAGCATAAGATAGAATCACACAACACATAGACATATCGTATGATTATTGGAAAACTTATCTTCAATTAAGCATGGATGGAACAAGGGTTGAAACCCTTATTTTTACAGAAAATTCGTCTAGGGTTAAAGCTCTCCAAAGTTCTCCTAATGTTCCACCCTAATGAATGAAAATTAGAAAACTATATATAGATTTTACATCTTGACGGCGTCACGTTATAGCTTGTGACGCCGTCAACTCGCCGCCAAATTAAGGGTCGTATTGCCTAGATCCAGTCTTGACGCCATCATGTAGAAATTGAGCTCTGGGCCGTCACTTGCAAAATGACCCTGACGGCCTTGGTGACGCCGTCAGGCATTTTATACTTGAAATAGTTCTGGGCCATCATGTGTATTCTTCATATCCACCTCTTTTGCCAAGCTTGATGCCGTCATGTGTGAGGTCTTGACGTCTTCAGGTACTGTTCCCAGCAAGGATTTTGAGACTTTGCCGTTTTCTTCACTTTTATGCTCCAAAAACGTCCAAAATGCTTCCTTTTCCAGATTTCTTCTCAAAAATACCTAAAAAGACAAAAGGAACGATTTAGGATAGTAATTGATCAAATAATCACGAATTCGGGCTTAAATGACCCCTTAAAAGCGGTACACTTTTCGCCTTATCAGTGCGTTTGCTAGCAAGTCACGAGGGTGCGTTTGTTTATTTAGCAAAGCCACAAGGGCCACTGCCCATGCGTTGGTGTGTTTGGGCTCATTCATGGGTCAAAGCCCAATGCAAAAGAAGGGTGTTCGTTTGGGTCATGTATGGGTCGAAACCCAAATGATAAAAGAAATGGTGTGTTATTGGGTTGTGGCTCGCAAGGCCCAAAAGAAAAGAGTCGGGTTTGATTAGCCCGTCAATTAATCTAGTCTCAGTACGCGTGTGAGCTCGTTAACATGAAATGTGAGTTACGTCACATAGTTGTTTGATGAACATAGTTCATAGTTATATTGTTTAAATAAAAAAATTAAAACGCAAAATGGTTAATTAATATTTCATAACAAATTACTTCGTGTTTAACAATTATTAATGACTGTGTAAATTAAGAATTACTACAATACCTACACCTTAAAGAGTATTCTGTCCTGGAATTTTAATCTGTGGTAGTTTTCGGGGTTGCCTCGGGAATAAATGTGGGTATTTGGCACGAATTTGATCTTTACGCTCCCAGGTATTACCTTCATTGAAAACACTTGAACTAGTAGCATTTGTATTTAATATATCTAAATGTCTATCTACTGAATCGTCTTCAGAAGTGACGAATTGTTCACATGTATGTTCAAGATCAATTCGGTTATTTTTGGCCTGACCATTTTCTTGATGAAAGTTTAAAAGGTTTTTCCAAATGTCATTTGCCGTTAGACGCAAAAACATTCTTTCATATTCAATTCTCGGCAAGGCTTTATAAATCAATATTTTGGCTTTAATATTTTTGCAAAACTTTCTTTTGAAATAATCACTTTGATTTACAAAATTTATTTCCGTTGGTTGAAAATTACTAATTGAAATGACATGCCAAAGATCTTGATCTATTGATTTCACAAAACTTTCAAATCTATTTTTTCATTCAATAAAATCATTGTTTTCAAAAAATGGTGGTTCTTTCAAAGAACGCCATTCTAAATATCTTTTAGACTCCATAGATCGATCCAAGTTTTAAAGTGCAGTATACTTTAGAGCTCTTGAGTAACCTGCTCTGATACCAATTGTATAAACTAGAAGGGGGGGAGGGTTGAATAGTTCCACCGTTTAGAATTACGTTTTTAAAAACTTTTAGTTCTTTTATATTCTTTTAGAAAAACCGTTTGATTTAAAGTTATGTGATATCCATGAACACACTAATAATGCATAAAATAAGTAAAGTAAAGACTAGAGGTAAAGGAAGAAAACAACCAACCCGAGACACGGAGATTTATAGTGGTTCGGCACGAAGCTCAATCTTCATCCTACTTCACTCCTCGAGTACCACACTCAAGAGTTCACAATAACTATGTCAACACACTCCCTTCAGGCAGAGCAAACCATACACAAAAGCTTACACCAAGTTTAACGACACCAAGCGTAATGTCGGGTCCTAATCCTAGCTAGAACCTACCTACACGAAGCCCACGTGGCTACACAAACAAGCACTCTTGTACACTTAGATTTACACACAATCTAAGTATTCACACGGATGATCACCCCGTCTAAATCTTCACACGGACGATCACCCCGTCCACTTGAATCTTCACCCAATCCAAGTATTCACGGACTTTCACTCAGTCCAAGTCTTCACTTCACGAACTCACATCAAGTCCAAGTCTTCTCTCACCAACTTACACAAAGTCCTAATCTAGATACACCACTTCCCGGACTTACACTTTGCCCATATTTATCCTAACACACCTAATCACGACTCACACACAAGTCAAATACACAAATTTACAATATATACAATGAGAGAGTTTAGGGGATGAAGAGAATCATAACACAAGTTACATTTGTGTGTGATGATTCTAACACTTCGTTAATGAATACGAGTGTTCTTGTCTTGCACTTTGATATAGAGGGTAACGGGATCACTTATAAATACATATCGGCACGTTATTGTGATCAAAGAAGAGAGGAAGAAAGACCAGAAGGTTTTTGTGCCAAGAGGGTTGGTTTCTCTTAAAAAAAAGGTTCAGTATTTATAGGCACCAGGACGAGCGGAGGATGATCCCTTAGAGCTGGACGGTCCCGTATATATAAGGGACCGCCCCCATGTTTATGGGACCGTCCCGATAAACACTCATATTTTTGTTCTAATGTTGTGAAAGTTTATCTGGTGAAAAACTGATCTGATTTGAGTGGGAAAACTAGTTGTGGGGAGTTTTTGAAATTCAAATTTAGTTTCTTTAATAAAATATTTCTTTATAATTACAAAAATACCTTTGTAAAAATGTTTTGTCACATAAAAAGTGAAGTTTTGAGAAAATAAATTCTTTGATCACTTTACTAATATCGGTATTGTATTTGTTCATACCTGAAGTGATGTTGTGGTGGGTACGTTGTTGAAACAATTTTCCTCGATTAAAAACTTATCAATTGTAGTTTTACGCATCGTGTTTTTATATTTTGTGATTATCAAAACATATAGAAATCGAATAATGCAAATGACGTTTTTGACATTATTTGTATTAAAAATCTCTTCCTTTTTGATGATTAGTAAATATAAACTCATTTTAGGTCAAAATTATATGTTATTAAGGTTTTAATGAGTTTTCGTTTACATCTCCCCCTTTTTGTAGAATCAAAAAGGCCTCGTTGATGTATAGAGAGGAAAGAAATCGACGGTACTAATGCTCCCCCTTGCTTAGTGCTCCCCCTAGATGGAAGCACCGGGGAATCGAGCTATGGTGTTGTACTGTAAGAACAAGTTAGAATACAATGCACATACACATATTAATATGAGAATTAGAGAGGATGAGAAGAGAATTAAGATAGATAGAAGGAGAGAGGAGAAGGAGAAATGATAAGAGGAGGGTGAGATTAGATAGATTAATCATGAAACAGATAATGCAGATTAGAGAAATCAGAATTTTAGAACTGACTGGGGACACTCCTATATATACACTGACGATCCCTTAAATATAGGGGACCGTCCCTGTATAAGGGACCGTCGCCAGTGGGCGTGTTTTAGATGAAATGTTGTGATATAAGTGGCACCCATTTTAAAGAAATTTAATATCACACATTTTAAAGATAACCATGACAAGTATTACATCATACTCCCTCTGTCCCATATTAAGTGTCAACAATGGAATCTTGGGATGTCCCAAATTGAGTGCCCATTTGTACCTTCCAACCAATAAGATGAGACTTTAGTGGGTAAAAATAATATTTGATTGGTGGAGATTGTAGTTAGTGGAATCTCTTAAAACTGTGTGCATTTAGTAAGTGGACACTTAATATGGGACGGAGGTAGTAATAGCATAGATGTCATTTACCATAATACATTTATTCATAGAAAGCATACATAATAGAAAGCATACATCACACAAGGATTCATACATCACAAAATCAAGCTACAAGCTATTTCTAGAATAACCTAACTTCCTAGAACATGCTTGGCCCAAAAGATACTCATTTGATTAGTTTAACTAAACATGTAGAGATGTTTAGTTAGAAGGTGGAGAATAAGGTGGTTGAGAAGATGGTGGAGCAGAAGGTGGCATGGTTGCAAGAGGAGTTGGTTGCACATTGGGTTGAGAAAGAAGGTACTCAATGTGGCCAAACATGTAGTGGAGTTCACCTCTTAGGGAAGAAATGAGGTTGAAGTTTTGAAAACAACATGCACAACCCATGGTGTGGTTGCTCACAAAGTTGCAGGGAATAGGAAATCCCATGATTGGAGATGGTGGTGGAGTAGAGGGATTGTAATCCAAAGGCCCATTTGTTGATAGAGACAAAGAGGTATTTAGTGGAAGTAGATGTGAGCTTCTTAGTGGAGGTGAAAAGTCTCCAAGATAAGGTAAGAAGTTACCAATGAAGGTTGAGAATTGAGAAGATGGTGGTCTAGAAGAAGAGAAAGATGTTCCATTTGTAGATGGAGTTTTCATTGGTATACTTGGTGCTTGAGGGGATGAAGGTGGAGGTTTTGGAGAAGGAGTAGTGTCTTCTTAAGTGAGATCGGTATGATGGTGATTTTAGGCTTTTTTGTTTATGAGGAACAATGAGATTGAAAAAGAACCCATTGTAGGAGGTGAAGAATAAATGAAGAATGGTGAAGATGAAGATGAAGATGAAGAATGGTGATGAAGAAGAAGAGAAGGGGAGTTTAAATAATCAAGGATGATTATAGTTTAGGAAAAGCATGCATTAGGAGGTTTATAGCACTAATATTTGTTTAACTAAACCTGGAAATGGTGGTGATAAACATGCAATAAGGTCAAGGATTGCAGGAAGGAAGAAATAGTCCAGAAACCCATGACCTATGTTGGGCGGACCCTTAAATAGGGGACAGTCTTTTAAATGCCCGGGATCGTCACGAGTAGGTGATCAGGTTTCCACCTAGTTTTTCATTTCTGCAACATGTAACTATCATATTATCTATTAGTTCAGATTTTTGCAGAATCATTCATAACTATATAAGGAACAATCATGCACTTAAGATAAGAAACATTTAGTATGCTAAAATACAATCAAGAATTCAAATATCAAGTACATCACAAATTCAAGCAATTCAAATAAGATGCATACATAATGATGCTGAAATAATCAAGTCATGATGGAAACTTCATAAGTTTAAGCAACATATTAATACTACAACACACGAAACATCAACCAATCTTCGGCATGCCTTTCTTCAATGACCCCAGTCTCCCCAGGTCCTTTGCACCAAGGAGCTACTCATAATCAATGGGTGTTTTCATGGGTTTGATAAAGGATAATATACGTGACTAGTCATAGGTTCCAAGACTCGATCTGTAAGGTGATGAGGCGAAAAGTGTACCGCTTTTAAGGGGTCATTTAAGCCCAAATTCATGATTATTTGATCAATTACTGCCCTAAATCGTTCCTTTTGTCATTTTAGGTACTTTTGAGGAGAAATCTGGAAAAGGAAGCATTTTGGACGTTTTTGGAGCATAAAAGTGAAGAAAACGGCAAAGTCTCAAAATCCTTGCTGGGAACAGTACCTGACGACGTCAAGACTTCATACATGACGGCGCCAAGCTTAGCAAAAGAAGTGGATGATTGGAGCTAAACGGTCAACCTAATTGACCAGGTGAATGGTCAACAAGGTCAAACTACCTAAACCCATGCTTCCGGGTAATAAAGGGTATCACCAGGTCGTTATGTCCCGACGAGGTGTGGATTGTGCTTTAGCGTACTTGTGATCGGGTGATTATTTACAGAAAAGGGTTGTGATAAGGATTATTTGGAAATTATTAATAGATATAGCTTAGGAAAGCTACGTGATTGATTACGGGGATTGAGATTAAGAAGATTTGAGCTAAAACCTAAAAACGTACGTTTTAATTAAAAACGTACGCTGACGAATGAAACAGATAGTACAACTGATGGACGGAAAAGGTTACAAGTGTAAAACTATTATTTTTACAATCCTAACAAATAAAGAAAATTTTAAGAAAAAGAAAAATTATTTTTATACTATTTAATTATTAATTATTAATTAATTACTAATTATCTATTTATTAACTAATTAAACTAATTAGAATTATTAAAAATACTAAAAAGGTTTAGAAAATTAAGAAATATTTTACAAATCTAATTAACCATCATAGGAATCCCAAAAAATTATAAAAAGTTGATTTTATGTATTTTAAACTAATTTACTAATTATTAATCTAATTACTTATTAATTACTAATTAAACTAATTATATTATAAAAAATAGAAAATGAACAGTATAAATTCTAGAAAAATTTATAAAAATGTTTTACCTTATATAAAAGCTAGAAAAATTATAAAAACTAGGTTGTACTTTATAAAATATAATTATGCTATTTAATTACTTAATATTAATTAATAATTAATTAAACTAAAATTAATTCTAAAAACCACTAAAAGACAAAATAAAAATCTGCAAAAATTTCTATAATTACTTTAACCTAAAATAGAATTAATAAAAATATAAAAATGATATATTGCTTATAAATAAGCTAAAAAGAAAATTAAAATTATAATTTCTATTAAATAGAAGCTATCACTATAATTAAAATTGGTTTTTGGTGTTTTTTTCCTTTTCCAAACTAATTTTACCCTAAAAACTAATAACTTTTATGAAAACACTTTTTATATAACCCAGAAATAAGCACTTGAGTGCTTATTTGTCCACACAGTTGACTTTCCTTGACCAAGAATGGAATTAAGCTCAAATGGAGTAATGTGGGGTCCACAATGGTAAAAGTTGGTTCCTCTGAGTTATATGAACTTGTTTGAGTAAGTTTCAACCAAATAAGCCAAGTAAATAAGCCACAAAACTTAAATAAGCACTTGCTTATTATGGAATCTGTGACAGAAATGGGACAGCTTTGTGAGGCAAAACCAAGTGGGGTCCACTTGTCCGCAGGTCAAACAATTGGTCAACTTATCAACCCTGGTAGGAGGGGGTTGGGAAAAATCAAGAGTGAAGTGTGGGACCCACTGAGGTGGCCACAAACAACCACCAAAGGTGGGTAGGTTGAGGGTCTGCTGAATGCACAGGGCAGATGGTTGCCCTGCAGGTGTGTTCCAGGGGCAATTTGGTCAATAAATAAAATTCACAAAAACCTAACCAACATGGGAATCACAAGTTTAGCTGACATATTAAACACCCAACAAGTTTCAAAGCTTGATAGCAACCACAAAATTCTACAAAAATCTTGCTAGTTTTGGAAAAATCTGAAATGATGCATTTTGACTTTTTGAGAAAAACTTGCAAAGTTGACTTTTGTAAGTTTTAACTTGATCCTAGGTACTGATTATGGTGTTTTAAGTTGAAATGACCCTACATTAGACTATCCTAACTAATCTTGTAGCTAAAATGAAGATTTGCACTCCTTAAACCAAAACAGTTAACTGCTATGGGATTTCAAAGAAGGTTTTGACTTTTTAAGCTACACTTACTGCATTTTATGTTCAAACTACACTACTTAGACCTAAGTAAAGCTATCTAAACAGATTTCAACCAACCAAAGCCACAAGATCACAGGTACAAAACCTGGTCCAAACACCCCTTTAAAATTGTGATTTGAAGATTTTCAAAGAGTTTAAGTGATTTAGGCCAAGGTTTCACTTCATACTGCCATATTATGATTAAAGGGACTTAATTGAGCACAGAGTTACACATTTTAATCACATATATCCACGAATCACAAAAATGCACTTTTGAGTAGTGAAAATGGAAGTGAGGTTAAATGTGCTTATAACCATGAAATAAGAACTTGAGACCTAACTAATAAGCTATAATAAGCTAAAATAAGCATAAACACACAACAAATCACAATTGTACCTAAGAACTACAAATCAGACCATTTTACTCTAAAAACTTGAAAAGTAGAAACAATACAAGAGAACCTTGACCACTAGCTATACTAGGGCTTCTTGAAGCTGCTACAAGCTCCTAGCTTATCAAAGATAAGCTAGGTAAAGTCCCTCTACCAATTCCAATACTTGGTACTTCCAAAAGCTTCCACAGTCCATATGCTTAGGTACCCTGTCTTATTATTATTATTATTATTATTTTTGTGCTTGAATTTTTCTCTTTTTATGTTTTCTTATGATTACAGTTATCCTACATGTGCTTAATACAACATTTTACCAACTAATGAGCTTTAATAAAGGTTTAACTAAAAACTTGATATGCATACTGAGAACTGAAAATTGATTCAAGGAATTGGAAAATAAACTTGAGAGCTTATATTACTGAAAGAAAATAAGTTACAATCTAATGTTTCAACTAGAAATTTAAGTTACAAGAATTTAGACATACATTAAAATTAAGCTAAAAATCTACACATGCTGCTCCAAGGCTCCCTTCTCTTTTATATCTGCAATTTAGGGTTTTTGGGCACTCCTTTGTCCTTTCCCAGCTCATCTCTTGACCACAGGATCCCACAATTTCAATCTTGGTCGTTCTTCAAATTTGGCGCCCAAACTATCTTTGGCTGTTTATAGGATATAATTGATGCCAGGGGTGTTCTTTTGGAGGGTAGCTTTTGTTTGAGTTGGCAAGGGGGTGAGTTTGAGTGTTGCAGAAGTGAAGGTAGTAGGGGTTATGATTGGGGGGGGGGGAGGGGTTTGGCTGGTAGCAGGCTGAGTGGGGTGAGGTGGAAGAGGCAGTCAAAGGGGGTCAAAGTTGGGGTGTCAAAGTTTGACCGAGGTTTATTATAAAACGGGGGAAGTAGTATTGAGTGGGGAGTGGGCTTTGGTTGTGGTGGGCTGAGGAGAGGGTGGAGTGGGCCTGGAGTTATAAGGGTGGGCTTGGAGTATGTTTTGGGTTTGGTTTGGTTTTGGTTTTATTAAATTAGGGTCCGGTTGGTATAATAGTGTACACAAGGACCATTTATGCAATTTATCAAAACCAAGGGACTGAAAATGTAATTCTCCCTAAGATATCACAAGGGACCAATATTGCCAAGTTAAATAATCCACAAACCATTTTTGCAATTTTTTACTTTTCAAAAAATTCCCAGGGACTATTTCTGCAAATTTCCAAACTCCAGGGACCAATCATGTAAATTTTCCAAATTTTTCACCCAAAGTCCATTTTTGATAACTTTTGATTTTTATGGACTTGGGTTGACTTTTCTTTCAAAATAAATGCATAGGGACAATTTTTGACAAATTTTGAAACTTGGGGGACTGAAACTGCCAATATTGCAAACTTTGTTCGTTTTTCATTTGTTTTTGCTCATTTTGCATTTAAAACACATAAAACACAATCCCTGGGATAATTTCAGTATTTTGATGATTTTTCGATTGTTTTTGTATGTTTTGGCAGTTTAAATACGATAAAAATGTTGAGTGTTTGCGCACTCATCAATCCCCCACACTAAACTATTGCTAGTCCCTAGCAATCTTTTTGGAAAACTTGATGGATTTGAAAAACTCTTTACCAAAAGCCATCACTTCTGGAGTAGCCAGATGTATCGATTCAAGTAAGAACTATGGTCCACCTGATAACCATGTGATTTTTAGCAAAACACCAGCTTTCAACGGTTTTGATTTGTCTTTACCAAGAGCCGTTTGCTCCTGGACTAGCCAACTCTTGATGGACCTAGTCAACATCTTGGTGAGTTGATTACCAATTATGGATTTTCCACTGCCTTTACCACAAGCCATAATCTTGCGGGCTAGCCAACTCATTCACTTTATGGGATATGGCGAGTTGATTTACCATACAATTTTAGGCAAATTGCAAGCCGTCAACGGATTTGAGTTATCTTTACCAAGAGCCGTTTGCTCCTGGATTAGCCAATCCCTTTATCGGTTAGACATGGCGGACAGATTACCACAAAAATTTTGAAATAAAGTGAAAAAAATTTTGAAAAATTTGGCAAAAAACGGGGGTACTTGAAAGTATTTTGCGATAAAATTCGCTAGAATTCCCCCCCCCCCCCCCCCCCACTTAGAAATGAATATTGTCCTCAATATTCAAAGTCCCGGCTATTATGCCGACTCTTTGAACGTAAAAAGCCAAGATTCGAATCTAACTGTGGAAACACCATATTTCACTTTATTTCTATATATACACACTTTTTCTTTTTTTTTTCTTTTTTTTTATTTATTTTTTTTTACTTATATACATATATACATTTTTTTCAAACAGCGGGGGGTTGGCCATTCCCCCACACTAGGGTGGTAGAAAGTAGAAGGAAATCAGAGATACGGGTGAAAACCCGTATTGTGCTATTGTTTTTGTTTATCGAGTCGCTAGCTTGACTCGATCCCCGAATTCAATTGTCCTTGGGGAAAGTTTGGAGATCCGGGATAACCATGGATGGTATGTCCTCTCCAAAGTAGTGCTTTAAACGATGTCCATTTACTTTGAAATTAGGACCGTCATTTTGAGATAATTCGACGGTGCCATAAGGATAAACCTTAGCGATAGTGAATGGACCAGTCCATTGGGTTTTTAGCTTTCCCGAGAACATCTTGAGTCTAGAATTGAAAAGAAGGACTCGATCACCAACGTTAAAAACGCGGTTCTTGATTTTGGAGTCATGAATCTTCTTTGTCTTTTCTTTGTAGATCAAAGAGTTCTCGTAAGCTTGATCACGAAGTTCATTTAATTCATTCAGTTGAACTTTCCTTTGATCACCCGCAGTTTTGAGGTCAAAATTTGCATGCTTGAGAGCCCAATAGGCTTTGTGCTCAAGCTCGATCGGAAGATGGCACGCTTTCCCGTATACAAGTTTGTAAGGCGTACACCCAATGGGTGATTTGTAAGCCGTACGGAAAGCCCAAAGTGCATCATCTAATTTATCCGACCACGATGCACGATTTTCACCTACAGTTCTTTCCAAAATTCTCTTAATTCCTCGATTGGAAACTTCTACTTGTCCACTTGTTTGTGGGTGGTACGCAGTAGAAAGACAGTGAGTTACACCATACTTTTGCATGACTTTATCAAATTTGTCATTACAGAAGTCCGTACCACGATCACTGATAATAGCACGTGGAGTTCCAAATCGAGCGAAAAGAGCTTTCAAGAATTTCACAACTACTCGGGCATCATTAGTGGGTAAAGCTTTCGCTTCAACCCATTTTGACAAGTAGTCAACTGCCACGAGTATGTATTTGTTGCCATGAGAAGACGGAAATGGCCCCATAAAATCGATGCCCCAAACGTCAAAGATTTCACAAACTTGAATTGCATTTTGAGGCATTTCATTCTTTTGTGAAATATTTCCATGACGTTGACAAGCGTCACAGGATTTGACTAATTCCTGGGCATCCTTGTAAATCGTGGGCCAGTAGAAACCGGAATCAAACACCTTTTTGGCGGTGTAGTTTGGTTTATGGTGGCCCCCCGTGGGACCAGCATGGCAAGCCTTAAGAATTTCAGAGGCTTCTTGGCCATAAACACACCGCCGGATGACTTGATCCACGCAAATTTTGAACAAGTAGGGGTCGTCCCAGAAATAATGTTTCACATCTTTGAAGAATTTATTTTTCTGTTGGGACGACATCCCATTCACCACAAAGTTACCCGCAAGGTAGTTTGCAAAGTCGGCAAACCACGGGGTAATAGAATCTCCACGAAAGGTAACCGCATTGAGTGTCTCGAGAGGGAATGTTTCATTAATTTCTTTCCTCTCGAAGACATCTTGGTGGGGGTTTTCCAATCGGGAGAGATGATCAGCAGCTAGGTTCTCAGCTCCTTTTTTATCACGAATAATGATATCAAATTCCTGTAGGAGGAGAACCCAACGGAGAAGTCTCGGCTTTGCATCTTGTTTTGAAAAAAGGTACTTCAAAACCGAGTGATCAGTATACACTATGCTTTTGGTCTGTATCAAGTATTGCCGGGATTTATCAAAAGCATACACCACAGCTAATAATTCTTTTTCGGTGGTGGTGTAATGACTTTGAGCCTCGGTCATAGTTTTGCTGGCATAGTGTATAGGCTGAAAATGTTTTGTTTTTCGTTGCCCCAAGACTGCCCCTATCTCATAATCACTAGCATCACACATGAGCTCGAAGGGCAAGTCCCAATCAGGGGCAACAAGAATCGGTGCCTCGGTAAGCTTTCTCTTAAGTGTTTCAAAAGCTTCGATGCACTCGGGGGAGAAGATAAAAGGAGCATCCTTTTCGAGGAGATGGGTCATAGGCCGGGCGATTTTAGAAAAATCTTGAATAAACCTACGATAGAAACCGGCATGACCCAAAAAGCTCCTAACACCTTTTACGGTTGTGGGATGAGGTAATTTTGCAATAACATCAACTTTGGCTTTGTCAACCTCAATCCCGTTCTTTGAAATTTTATGGCCGAGGACAATGCCCTCTTTGACCATAAAGTGACTCTTCTCCTAATTTAGACATAACTTTGTGTCTTCACAATGTTTTAGCATGTCATCTAAATGGGAGAGGCATGATTGAAACGAATCCCCAATGACCGAAAAATCGTCCATAAAGACCTCCATAGTTTTCCCGATCATGTCGGAAAATATGGACATCATACATCTTTGAAACGTGCCCGGAGCATTACATAAGCCAAATGGCATACGTTTATACGTGAAAGTTCCATAGGGGCACGTAAAAGTGGTCATTTCCTGATCTTGCGGATCAATGGGAATCTGAAAGTAACCCGAGAAACCATCGAGGAAGCAATAATACTCATTCCCCGCTAATCTCTCGAGCATCTGATCCATAAAGGGCAGAGGAAAATGATCTTTACGGGTGGCGTCATTTAACTTGCGATAGTCAATGCAAACACGCCAACCCGTAACCAAACGAGTTGGAATCAACTCATTCTCCTCGTTTGTGACAACAGTAATGCCACCCTTTTTTGGAACACAATGAATTGGGCTGACCCAAGGACTGTCCGAGATAGGGTAAATCAATCCGGCATCAAGAAGTTTTAAAACCTCTTGTTTGATAACCTCGTGAATTTTTGGATTCACCCTTCTTTGTTGTTGGACTGCGGGTTTGAAGTCGTCCTCCATTAAAATCTTGTGAGTACAAAATTCAGGGTCAATGCCCTTGATGTCGGAGAGTCGCCAAGCAATTGCTTGTTTATGAGACTTCAAAACCTTTATGAGAGCAGCCTTTTCCTCAACACTTAAGTCTTTAGCAATTATGACGGGTAATTTATCATCACCCTCCAGAAATGCATATTCAAGATGAGGCGGCAAGTCCTTAAGTTCAACCTCGGGGAAGTCATCAGTTTTCTCAACATTTTTGACTTCCTCCTTATGAAGTGTTTGTGGTAGAACAGGAAGAGGAGAGGGTTCTTCGTTTAATAATTTCTCAAGTAGGAGAATATCCCTCTCGGGGTCAATCTCTTGGTTATCGATTCCATCGGGAATCGAATCACTTTTGAGAAAGGCCTCAATTTCTTCTAAGATGAAGTCACTTCCCTCAAACGGAGTGAGGGAAGGAGAAGAATTGGCAATGATGGGGTGAGAAGACTGAGTGAGGTTTTCACTCGAAGAATCATCAATGAAACCTAAGATCTCTTGAGCATACTCCTCAGCAGCAACATCGATGACATCAATTTGATTTACCGATTCACAATCATAATTGGAGGAGTATCTCGAAGTTTGATTTAGGTTTAAGGTTATGGCTTCCGTTCCAACACGCAGTGTGATCTCATGCTCAAATACATCGATAAGAGCGCGCCCAGTTCTAAGAAATCCCCGTCCAAGAATAAGAGGGACCCTAGAATCGGCATCAAAGTCAACAATCACAAAATCTGCCGGAAAATGGAACTTTCCCACTTTAACAAACACGTCCTCGGCAATGCCAATAGGACGAGAAATCGAGCGATCGGCAAGCTCTAAAGTCATGCACGTGGGAGTAAGTTCGGGAAGAGAGAGTTTCTTCCACACAGAATATGGCATCAGGTTAATGCTAGCACCTAGATCGGCCAAGGCGAAGCATTCAACCATACCCGGGAAAGTACAAGGAATGAGAAATTTCCCGGGGTCTCCAAGCTTTTCAGGAAGCTTTTTCAAAAGAACTGCTGAGCAGTTCTCATTCAGAGGAGTTCTTGCCATCTCAAAGAGTTTCTCTTTATTACTCAACAGACTTTTGATTGTCGATGCAAACTTGGGCATCAAGAGAATAGCATCCGCGAAGCTAATGTCAAAGTGCAAATCTTGGAAGATTTGGAAAAACTTATCCATTTGGTGATTAGCCTTTTCGCGGAGCTTCTGTTCACTGAGACGTGATGGATAGGGAATAGAAGTTTTGGATTTAGGGTTGTCCACTGGAGTTTCTGGTGGTTCAAAGACAACTCCAGGCTTACATCTGGTTTCAGGAATAACCTGAGGTTGGACGTGTGCTGTACTTCGTGGGCTAGGAGTTTGCACCTTGTCCTTTGTCACCTCAGGTTCACGTTCCACTACCTTTGGAGGAGAGGAAGAAGAGGTAGTAGGAATCGCGGGTTCATCATATGAAGCACCACTTCGTGTTGTGATCGCCTTAGCATCTCCCCTCGGGTTTGCGATCGTGTTGCTCGGTAAAGTAGTACCTGAGCCCGAGGGTCGATCATTTAAAGACTTCTTGATATCAGAAATTTGGCTGACCAGCAACTTGTTCAACTCTTCTTGGGACTTCATGAATTGTTTCAACAACTCGTCAGATGAAGGCCCGGTTGGAACAATGGCTTGATTCGGATTAGGAATATTTGGAGCTCGATTGTTCGGATTGGGACCTTGATTTTGAAAATTACCCTGATTAGGGTTGTTGTTTCCATGAAAATATCCTGGATTGAAATTACCCTGACCTTGGTTCCGGTTAAAGTTTCCTTGATTTTGATGTTGGAAACCTTGATTTTGGAACCCTTGGTTTTGATTGTGAAAACCATGACCCTGATTGAAGTTACCTTGGTTTTGAAAACCTTGGTTCACTCTATTTTGATTTTGACCACGGTTTTGGACGTTTTGGTTTTGATTAAAACCAGGAGGTCCAGGATAATGATGATGAGGACGATAGCTAGGGTCCATAGGAGGGCGATATTGATTGCCTCCTTGATTTTGGGACCCGGCTACAGCATGAGCTTCATATGGAGTACCAACAGTAGCTGTGCAATTGTAGTAGGCATGCGGCCCTCCACAAGTCACACAGACTTCCACTTTTTTAACCTCAGCAGGTGGAGGATGTTGTGGAAATGAAAATTTCTTTGTTTGGGCAAGAACCAAAGCTTGGATCGCTTCAGTGAGCTTGTCAATCTTAGCATCCGTGCTAGATTGACTCACAGAAGATGAAGTGGAAGGTCCCGCATTGATTTGAGAAACAATCGGTTTGCTTCGTGTAGAGCGGACCTTGGACTTGTTTTCTATGATTTGCAAAGCTTCTTTTGTGGTTCTACTCAAAAAATTACCTCCCGCGGAGGCATTGAGAGTATCCTGATCTGCTTGGCTCACGCCATTGTAAAAAGTATCGAGTTGCATCAACTCAGAGAAACCATGATGTGGACACTTGCGAAGTAATTCTTTGAAACGATCCCACGTTTCACCAAAAGATTCGTCATATTTTTTAGTGAACTTGGTGATTTCGTTCTTAAGACTCGTGGTCTTGGAAGGTGGGAAGAATTCATTCACAAATTTTTTGACAAGATCTTCCCATGTCTCTATAGATCGAGGAGGTTGTTTTTCAAGCCAAATCCGGGCTTGTCCCTCCAAGGAGAATGGGAAGAGAAGAAGTTTTATTGCTTCACAAGGGACATTTTTGTACTTGATGGTCGAAGTGATTTTATTGAACCATCGAATGTGAGCATGAGGATCGTCCCTCTCAAAACCGTAGAATTGACTTGAGGTTACAAGATTGAGTAACCCGGTTTTGAGCTCAAAATTATCAGCCACGATGGCTGGAACAACAATGGCATCTCCGTAACCCTCGATGGGTGCTTGGAGAAGCTCACACATGGGGCGGTATTCCGCCATGGTGACGGTGGGTGTGGCAACAGTACGGATCTCAGATCCGACTGTTGGTGCTGAACGTCTACGAGGTCTTCGAGGTTTCCGAACAAGCTCACGTAATGGGCTCGTGGACCTTGAAGAACGAGTGCGCATGCACTAGAGATAAAAACCAATCAAAACAAAATCGAGGCAAATCCACAGTGAACTTAAACCAATAATCACAAGCAAGTAGCTTCTTCAAGAAAGGTATACCACTCACAGGGATACAAAGGCAAGTTTTATATCTTCGGTTTGGGAACTTATTATGTTCACACCCCCAGTTGGTAGGTGTTCTGTCTTGGTTTGTGACGGTTGGTTTTTATGTATTTATTATTATTCACAAGAAAAGACGGATGTTTTTGTGTTTTGTGTATGGGTTTAAAAACTTTTGAACAATATTTTTGGTATCATTTCGTTTACCAAAATCGTATTTCTTTAAGAATCACCTTAAAAGAAACACAATATAGAAAACGTAACGATCTGTTTTGTTGTTTTTTTATTTTTTTGGTGTTTTAACACTTTAGGAAAAGTGTTAATGACTTTTTAATGTTTTGATTTAAATTTTACAAAAGTGGTGGTATTTGTACAGTGATTGAGGTGAAGTAACACTAATCTCAAATGACGTTATAGAAACGCGCACACCTCCCCGGCAGCGGCGCCAAAAATTGATTGGAGCTAAACGGTCAACCTAATTGACCAGGTGAATCGTCAACAAGGTCAAACTACCTAGACCAATGCTTCCGGGTAATAAAGGGTATCACCAGGTCGTTATGTCCCGACGAGGTGTGGATTGTGCTTTAGCGTACTTGTGATCGGGTGATTATTCACAGAAAAGGGTTGTGATAAGGATTATTTGGAAATTATTAACAGATATAGCTTAGGAAAGCTATGTGATTGATTACGGAAATTGAGATTAAGAAGATTTGAGCTAAAACCTAAAAACGTACGTTTTAATTAAAAACGTACGCTGACGAACGAAACAGAAAGTACAACTGATGGACGGAAAAGGTTACAAGTGTAAAATTATTATTTTTACAATCCTAACAAATAAATAAAATTTTAAGAAAAAGAAAAATTATTTTTATACTATTTAATTATTAATTATTAATTAATTACTAATTATCTATTTATTAACTAATTAAACTAATTAGAATTATTAAAAATACTAAAAAGGTTTAAAAAATTAAGAAAAATTTTACAAATCTAATTAACCATCATAGGAATCCTAAAAAATTATAAAAAGTTGATTTTATGTATTTTAAACTAATTTACTAATTATTAATCTAATTACTTATTAATTACCAATTAAACTAATTATATTTTAAAAAATAGAAAATGAACAGTATAAATTCTAGAAACATTTATAAAAATGTTTTACCTTGTATAAAATCTAGAAAAATTATAAAAACTGTGTTGTACTTTATAAAATATAATTATGCTATTTAATTACTTAATATTAATTAATAATTAATTAAACTAAAATTAATTCTAAAAACCACTAAAAGACAAAAGAAAAATCTGGAAAAATTTCTAGAATTACTTTAACCTAAAAGAGAATTAATAAAAATATAAAAATGATATATTGCTTATAAATAAGCTAAAATGATAATTTCTATTAAATCGAAGCTATCACTATAATTAAAATTGGTTTTTGGTGTTTTTTTCTTTTTCCAAACTAATTTTACCCTGAAAACTAATAACTTTTATGAAAACACTTTTTATATAACCCAGAAATAAGCACTTGAGTGCTTATTTGTCCACACAGTTGACTTTCTTTGACCAAGAATGGAATTAAGCTCAAATAGAGTAATGTGGGGTCCACAATGGTAAAAGTTGGTTCCTCTGATTTATATGAACTTGTTTGAGTAAGTTTCAACCAAATAAGCCAAGTAAATAAGCCACAAAACTTAAATAAGCACTTGCTTATTATGGAATCTGTGACAGAAATGGGACAGCTTTGTAAGGCAAAACCAAGTGGGGTCCACTTGTCCGCAGGTCAAACAATTGGTCAACTTATCAACCCTGGTAGGAGGGGGTTGGGAAAAATCAAGAGTGAAGTGTGGGACCCACTGAGGTGGCCACAAACAACCACCAAAGGTGGGTGGGTTGAGGGTCTGCTGAATGCATAGGGCAGATGGTTGCCCTGCAGGTGTGTTCCAGGGGCAATTTGGTCAACAAATAAAATTCACAAAAACCTAACCAACATGGGAATCACAAGTTTAGCTGACATATTAAAAACCCAACAAGTTTCAAAGCTTGATAGCAACCACAAAATTCTACAAAAATCTTGCTAGTTTTGGAAAAATCTGAAATGATGCATTTTGACTTTTTGAGAAAAACTTGCAAAGTTGACTTTTGTGAGTTTTAACTTGATCCTAGGTACTGATTATGGTGTTTTAAGTTGAAATGACCCTACATTAGACTATCCTAACTAATCTTGTAGCTAAAATGGACATTTGCACTCCTTATACCAAAACAGTTAACTGCTATGGGATTTCAAAGAAGGTTTTGACTTTTTAAGCTACACTTACTGCATTTTATGTTCAAACTACACTACTTAGACCTAAGTAAAGCTATCTAAACAGATTTCAACCAACCAAAGCCACAAGATCACAGGTACAAAACCTGATCCAAACACCCCTTTAAAACTGTGATTTGAAGATTTTCAAAGAGTTTAAGTGATTTAGGCCAAGGTTTTACTTCATACTGGCATATTATGATTAAAGGGACTTAATTGAGCACAGAGTTACACATTTTAATCAAATATATCCACGAATCACAAAAATGCACTTTTGAGTAGTGAAAATGGAAGTGAGGTTAAATGTGCTTATAACCATGAAATAAGAACTTGAGACCTAACTAATAAGCTATAATAAGCTAAAATAAGCATAAACACACAACAAATCACAATTGTACCTAAGAACTACAAATCAGACCATTTTACTCTAAAAACTTGAAAAGTAGAAACAATACAAGAGAACCTTGACCACTAGCTATATTAGGGCTTCTTGAAGCTGCTACAAGCTCCTAGCTTATCAAAGATAAGCTAGGTAAAGTCCCTCTACCAATTCCAATACTTGGTACTTCCAAAAGCTTCCACAGTCCATATGCTTAGGTACCCTGTCTTATTATTATTATTATTATTATTATTTTTTGTGCTTGAATTTTTCTCTTTTTATGTTTTCTTATGATTACAGTTATCCTACATGTGCTTAATACAACATTTTACCAACTAATGAGCTTTAATAAAGGTTTAACTAAAAACTTGATATGCATACTGAGAACTGAAAATTGATTCAAGGAATTGGAAAATAAACTTGAGAGCTTATATTACTGAAAGAAAATAAGTTACAATCTAATGTTTTAACTAGAAATTTAAGTTACAAGAATTTAGACATACATTAAAATTAAGCTAAAAATCTACACATGCTGCTCCAAGGCTCCCTTCTCTTTTATATCTGCAATTTAGGGTTTTTGGGCACTCCTTTGTCCTTTCCCAGCTCATCTCTTGACCACAGGATCCCACAATTTCAATCCTGGCCGTTCTTCAAATTTGGCGCCCAAACTATCTTTGGCTGTTTATAGGATATAATTGATGCCAGGGGTGTTCTTTTGGAGGGTAGCTTTTGTTTGAGTAGGCAAGGGGGTGAGTTTGAGTGTTGCAGAAGTGAAGGTAGTAGGGGTTATGATTGGGGGGGGGGGGTTGGCTGGTAGCAGGCTGAGTGGGGTGAGGTGGAAGAGGCAGTCAAAGGGGGTCAAAGTTGGGGGGTCAAAGTTTGACCGAGGTTTATTAGAAAACGGGGGAAGTAGTATTGAGTGGGGAGTGGGCTTTGGTTGTGGTGGGCTGAGGAGAGGGTGGAGTGGGCCTGGAGTTATAAGGGTGGGCTTGGAGTATGTTTTGGGTTTGGTTTGGTTTTGGTTTTATTAAATTAGGGTCCGGTTGGTATACTAGTGTACACAAGGACCATTTTTGCAATTTATCAAACCAAGGGACTGAAAATGTAATTCTCCCCAAGATATCACAAGGGACCAATATTGCCAAGTTAAATAATCCACAAACCATTTTTGCAATTTTTTACTTTTCAAAAAATTCCCAGGGACTATTTCTGCAAATTTCCAAACTCCAGGGACCAATCATGTAAATTTTCCAAATTTTTCACCCAAAGTCCATTTTGATAACTTTTGATTTTTTAAGGACTTTGGTTGACTTTTCTTTCAAAATAAATGCATAGGGACTATTTTTGACAAATTTTGAAACTTGGGGGACTGAAACTGCCAATATTGCAAACTTTGATCGTTTTTCATTTGTTTTTGCTCATTTTGCATTTGAAACACATAAAAGACAATCCCTGGGATAATTTCAGTATTTTGATGATTTTTCGATTGTTTTTGTATGTTTTGGCAGTTTAAATACGATAAAAATGATGAGTGTTTGCGCACTCATCAGTGGAAGTGGAAAATATAACGTGACGGCCCAGAACATTTTCAGTGTTATTAACCTGACGGCGTCACCAAGGCCGTCAGGTTCATGTTACAAGTGACGGCCCAGAGCTTATTTCTACATGAAGGCGTCAAGCCTAGATCTAGGCAATACGACTCTTAACTTGGCGGCGAGTTGACGGCGTCAGACCCTACAACGTGACGCCGTCAGGATGTATTCTCTATATATATTTTTCCAATTTTTCATTGTAAAAGAGTGGAACATTAGGAGGAACTTTACCACAAACCCTAGGTCGAATTTTCATCATATTGAAAGGGTTTCAAACCCTTCTTTCATCCATGTTTGAATAAAGATAAGTCTTCCAATAATCATTCAATATGTCTATGTGTTGTTTGATTCTATCTTATGCTTGTCTTTCTTTTAACATGCTAGGCTAGGTTTTTATTGTGTTTGCTTAGATGTAGTGAAACCTAGATGTTGATTATTGGTTGATTGTTTGCTTATAATTGTTGTGGATGATTGTATTCGATGTTAGGCTAAAGAAAACTGGCAGACTTCCGTTGGTAACTTGCTTGAACGTCTTAAGAAACATGATCGGAGGTGTACTACGATTTTTGGATGTATTTAATGCATAAGTGAATTCTAATGATCCCATGTTAGGAGCTTTTAGTCGGCTCGACATAGGAGTGAATTAGGAGCTTATAGAGTTAGGGAATATTGTACACGGCCCTATGACTAGTATTAAGGAATATAACCCGTCATCAATGCAATTGTAACA
Source organism: Artemisia argyi (assembly GCA_030686995.1). Classification (NCBI taxonomy): domain Eukaryota; kingdom Viridiplantae; phylum Streptophyta; class Magnoliopsida; order Asterales; family Asteraceae; genus Artemisia; species Artemisia argyi. The sequence continues at coordinate 43,543,550 of CM060690.1, read as the reverse complement.
AGCTAATCAACCGGTAAAAGATATCTAGGGAGTAATGAAATCTAAGTAAACACATTTTCTCTCATTATTGTTTCCACCACATTAGTTTAATTTCGTTTATTTTTATTTTATTTTGATTGCATCTGTAGTTAATTGGGTTAGTTGACTAGCAACTAATTCCGCCCGCTCCTTCAAAACCCGAGATTTTACTTGCTTTCATAAAATATAAAAAATACAAAAAGAATCATCCCTCACCTCTAGACCTAGTTTAGTAGGCTTTCTAATCCTAGCGACACTATTCCTGAGTTGAACGATCAATCCCCCGGTACTTGTCACTATACTTTACTACAACGATCAGGTACACTGCCTGGCGGGGATTGCACTTGAGAGGTAAAACCTATTGCGAGGGCGCAATACCGTGTATCATAAGGTAGTATTGATGACTTTGAAGGTATGGATAAGTTCTGATGAAGTAGTCGAAGAGATGGGTTAGAAACATCCCATAGGGCATTGATTTTCTCTCATCGTCCTTGAGATGCATAATACGCATAGCGAAGAGATAGGCAAGATTGTTAGGTTGTCTAGTGAGAATGCAATAGAACATGTGAGCAACACATGCCAGTATATAATTATGAACTTTTACTATACGCAAAGCATTTTCTCACAAGATAACCGCCATAGGTTGAAGAAAGTGGCGGAGTTCATGAATACAAATTCTATTGGGATGAAGCACATCTGGAGAATTACAAAGTGAGTTTATTAACTCAGTTCGAGAGGGGATGTAGGAGCAATATAGACCTTCCACTTCTCGACTTTCGAGGAGGGAGTCAAGAACAAGTTCTTCCGAATAGGCACATTGCCCATTACATAAACGTCCAAGGATTTGGGCAAACTGCTCAGGAGATAAGGAGAATGTGTATAGACCAACCAAAAACCAAAGACATATTGAATTATCTTGGATACGTTTGATTATGATTTCACGGAGGAATTCTAATACAAAACGAGGACAAATAGGTTCATTAATGGTGAGTAGACAGTTAAAGCCTATTGTTTGAAAGGCTCTATCAATAAGCTCCTAAGCTACAAATGATGGATCGACAGTTCAACCTTCATGGATGTTACGAGACTCAAGGTCTCTGAAGCTTTGGACAAAGTCAGGTGGTAGGTAAGGTTCTAACGAGACTTTTGGGATATAAAAGTTGGTAAGGTTAAGGTCAAAATCAAATATGTGTGGCATTTTTGTACATATTCAAAAGATACATATTTAGCAAGATTCTTATGTTATGAAAAGATGAAATTATGATTATCTTGACTAATTTTATGTGCTTGAACCAAACATTCTTATTATTTTATTAAGTTCAAAAATCATATTAATTTTGAAAGCTTTGACCAATCTCGTTGCATATTGTGAAAACGTTTTTGATATGTATTAACAATGCGTGATTACGTTTTTGTTACGTTCCTAATCTTGATTAACAACACTAAATTCGAATTGGGGATTATCATATTTTTGACACATTTCAAAACATACTTAATTGACCAATTCTTACATCTAGGTGAGTGTTATTAGTAATACATTGTTTAGATTTAGTGTTAATTATAGTCAATTACATAAAGAATTGTAAATCCCCAATTTTAAATTTCAAGTTCTTATAAACCCTAATTTCGAATGAAAGAGAAAATTGATAAAATTGACTTACACTTGATGATTAGTATTCAAGAGTTGATTATCTTGAATTGTAAACATTTGATTTTAGTTTTAGCGAAGTAATTAAGGATTTAAGTGGTTTTAGTTTGTTTTCGTCACTGCTGTTGTATTAGGGATGTTTGGTTTTGTTTACTGACAATGACAAAAGAGAAATGGGATACCTTTTGAAATCATTGGACGGTCCTTTAATTATAAGGGACCGTCTTCAGGACCGTCTCCTATTGGGGGACCGTCGCCAGAAGAGGGTTTTTGTAAGATAGAAATTTTGTGATTGGTTTTCAGTTTTTAGTTTTATGAAAAATGTTTTGTTGAGAACTCTTAGGAGTGAGAATTTAGATGACATGAAATTTTAGACACGAAGGAGACAATACGCATGAGTAGTCTAGAGGAATGGGCATTGAGGAGAACTGAGACAAAAGAAGTAGGAGAGACTCGTTTTGACGACATGCTGAATATAGAGTAAAAATAGAGTCGAGACAGAAGAAATAGAAGAGACGAATTTTGAGTGAATCAAGACATGGAGTATAACGGAAATGGAGGAAGAGACATAGAGGACTCTTTAGTAAACCTTTCAGAGATTGAGAACTCTTTTCAAATTTAGCTAGTATATTAGCACTTTCATTAAGCCTTTTAATTTCACTTTTGCAATCTTGACACATTTTATATTCTAGATCAATTTCTATACCACTTTCAAGTCTAGACATTTTATCTTCTAAAATGATTTCTTTTTCCAATTTACTTTCAAAGGATTTTGATGATTCATTTTTTGAAAATGTTTTTAGACTTATGTTGCATAAATGTTTAAACTCATTTTCTAATTTTGAAGATTCTAGAATGAATGGGTCATAGCAAAAGTGTTAGATTTCAGAGTGTACTTCATTTGAAGTTTCAACCTTTTGACACATTTCGTATTCAGAGTACACGTTGTCTTCTTCATCCGTATCACTCCAAGAATCTTTAATGAGTTCTCTTCGTAAATTATTTATATAGTCCTTAACGGCATTACATTCATTGAAAACACTTGAGCTAGTAGCATTTGTATTTAATCTATCTACTGATTCGTCTTCAGAAGTGACGAATTGTCCATACGTATGTTCAAGATCAATTCGGTTATCTTTGGCCTGACCATTTTCTTGATGAAAGTTTAAAAGGTTTTTCCAAATGTCATTTGTTGTTAGACATAAAAAATATTCTTTCATATTCAATGCTCGGCAAGGCTTTATAAATCATTATTTTGGCTTCAATACTTTTGCAAAACTTTCTTTTGAAATAATCACTTTGATTTACAAAATTTATTTCCGTTGGTTGAAAATCACTAATTGAAATTACATGCCAAAGATCTTGATCTATTGATTTCACATAACTTTCAAATCTATTTTTCCAATCAATAAAATCATTGTTTTCGAAAAATGGTGGTTCTTTCAAAGAACGCCCTTCTAGATATCTTTCAGACTTCATAGATCGATTCAAGTTTTAAAGTGCAGTATACTTTAAAGCTCTTGAGTAACCTGCTCTGATACCAATTGTAGAAACTAGAGGGTGGGGGGGGGGGGGTTTGAATAGTTTCACCATTTAGAATTAAATTTTTAAAAACTTTTAGTTCTTTTATGTTCTTTTTGAAAAACCGTTTGTTTTAAAGTTATGTGATATCTATGAACACACTAATAATGCGTAAAACAAGTAAAGTAAAGACTAGAGGTAAAGGAAGAAAACAACCTAACCGAGACATGGAGATTTATAGTGGTTCAGCACGAAGCTCACTCTTCGTCCTACTCCATTCCTCGAGTACCACACTCAAGAGTTCACAATCACTATGTCAACACACTCCCTTCAGGAGGAGCAAACCGTACACCAAAGCTTACACCAAGTTTAACGACACTAAGCGGAATGTCGGGTCCTAATCCTAGCTAGAACTAATCTACACAAAGCCCACGGGGCTACACGAACATGCACTCTTGTCCACTTGGATTCACACAAAATCCAAGTCTTCACACGGACGATCACCCCGTCCACTTGAATCTTCACCCAATCCAAGTCTTCACGGACCTTCACTCAGTCCAAGTCTTCACTTCATGGACTCACAGCAAGTCCAAGTTTTCAGACACCAACTTACACAAAGTCCTAATTTAGATACACCATTTCACGGACTTACACTTTATCCGTATTTATCCTAACACACCTAATCATGACTCACACACAAGTAGGATACACAAATTTATAATATATACAATGAGAGAGTTTGGGGGAAGAAGAGAATCGCAACACAAGTTACGTTTGTGTGTGATGACTTTAACACTTCGTTGATGAATACAAGTGGTCTTCTCTTGCACTTTGATATAGAGGGTAAGGGGATCATTTATAAATACATATCGACACGTTATAGTGATCAAAGAAGAGAGGAAGAAAGACCATTAAGTTTTTGTACCAAGAGGGTTGGTTTTTCTGAGAAAACGGTTAAGTATTTATAGGCACCAGGAGGAGCAGAGGACGATCCCTTAAAGCTGGACGGTCCCGTATATATAAGGGACCGTCGCCATGTTTATGGGACCGTCCCGACAAACGCTCATATTTTTGTCCTGATATGGCAAAAGTTTATTTGGTGAAAAACTTATCTGATTTGATCGGGAAAACTAGCTGTTGCGAATTTTTGAAATTAAAATTTATTTTCTTTAATAAAACATTTCTTTATAATTACAAAAATTACTGTTGAAAAAATGTTTTGTCACATAAAACCGTGAAGTATTGAGAAAATAAATTCTTTGGTCATTTTACTCATTTCGGTATTGCGTTTGTTCATACCTAAAGTGACGTTGTTGAAACGATTTTCCTCGATTTAAAACTTATCAAATGTAGTTTTACGTATCGTGTTTTTATATTTTGTGATTATCAAAATGTATAGAAACCGAATAATCCAAATGACGTTTTTGACTTTATTTGTATTAACATTATCAACTGCTATTGCAACTCCCTTCTTATGTGTAACAAAGATACTTGAGTCTACATTAGTACTTCCATGTTCAGCATACACTATAATAATCTTATTGTCCTTAACATACTTTTCCAACTCTAACACATCAACATCAACGGTCAAAGGGTGCAGACCATAATCTGAGCCTAAACTTGGTCACAAAAAAATGGTAGTACATTAAGTTTGCTACGCCATAACCCAACTTAACTACCATTTCTTTAAGGCCATGTAAACAAAACTCATCAATATTAGGAACATCAACAGATGTTACCTGTCCGCCAACGTAAGACCTCCTAGGTGTTGGTGTAAAGCACCCGTCATGATGCATTTCAAGTGAGACTGACTTAGGGTTACCACCTGCAATTATAACCCGATAACATTTACAACAAATTTACGTTCTTTAAAAAACAAGAACAAGACTGGAGTCAACTCGAAAATACACAATGTTCTTTACACACCTGAACTTTCTTTAGGCACATTCAAATCAAGCTTCTCCATGATCAATCGAGGAAAATTAACCACAAGGATTGCATGTGTGAGAGTGAAGTGAAGAAGGAGGGATGATGAATGTAATAAAAACGGGAAACTATAAGTCAAAGACTTAAGTTAGGTGTATACGAAACATGAATGGATGAAATTGCCCCTGCCGTTACTTTAAGTTTACGTCCAATTGGCCGATTAAAAGGTCAAAGGAGCGGTCAACTCAATTTTGACAACCACAAGGACCATTGGTGTAATTTTTTGTGTTCTAGGACGAAACATGCAATTTTGCTACATCCACAGGGACCATTTATGTAATTTACTCTAAAGAAGAAGAAGAAGAAAGTAGTAAAAAGACTGGAATACCCTCATGTGGGTATCATGTGTGAGAGTATAACGAGAGTTAGTATGGCCCGTTAAAGTGAAGGACCAACGATACATAATGTTTTGCATTTATGGACGAATGCTGCATTTTTTTGGTCAAAGGGCGAAACTCGTCAGTCAACTCAAACCACAAGGAAGATCAATGTAGTTTACTCATTATATTATAATGTCTCATATTATGTGCTGTACATATTATCTCATGAGTTAATAATGGGAGTTGGTATAGCAACATTCTTATACTACAAAAATTACATCAGTAATGCAAACAGTACAACATTGTTATGCATACAATACAATACCGTTATGCATAAAAGTATGTATATATAGGAGGATAGGGGTGTGTATAGAATTATCCGTTAACAATTGTTATAATGTCTACATTGTTTATACCTCTTATCCCATTTGTTTTTCTTGTGACTTTTAAGACATTCGATAAATTATGACAAAGCATGCAAAACAAGGTGTGGAATATACAAATTCCTAAATCCCACAAGACACTTTAGCTATAAAAATCGTTTAAATTCTTTTTAAGATGGAATAACGGAATATTTCTATTTAGCTTTATGGGTAATTCCAATGAAACTTTATACAAATTCAGTATATATGCTCCGTATATTTTTCTTTTTCTGCCTTCTTTTACCAAAGGTGTATAAGGTTTCTTTATTTATTTAAAACTCTAAAAAAAAAGAGATAAAATTTTGATAAAGGAAAAGGAAATTCAGAAAAAAGCATGAAAAAAGTTGACCTACTTACGCATGCTGTAGCTTAATTTCATACTTGCTTTTGAGCTTTGAATAAGTCTACTTCCTATGTCCAAAATCCATTTTTTTAACTGAGCAAATACCACAGTATTGAATGCGATTTATCTTTTCAAAACTGTTTTACAAAAATATTTATTTTTGTATTAAGTTTATAAATTTAATTTCTAATCCATCATCGGTACATCTATTCTTTATGAAAATCAAGTTGTGACACGAAATCTTTTTCGACAGCCCTTTAAGTATATATGATAATATTTGTATAACCGTAGATTTCTTAAACAAATTTGTTCTATAACTAGTGTTCGATAAGTCATCATCTAGTCTAGACTCAACTCCGCCACTCTAGCAGATCCACAAGTAGTAGTATAAGGTTACAATGTTAAAAAACATAGCTATACACAATGAGTGTATGAGGATAAAAAGTGTTCAAAGTTTGTATACAGAAATGTTCAGAACATTAAAGTAACAAATTCTTCAAATAATTTCATACACTGTATATATTTTATAAAGTGAAAAGCAACATGGGAATTCATACACAATGCTCAAGAGTGAAAACTCAACAATTGTTATATTAGCTATTTAATGGACATTAAATTGGGTTACAGAGAATACTCAAAATTTGATAAAATGCTTAAATTTTGCATATAGAGTAGGGATTCACCCACATTCGTTGTACTTAATTGTTTTTTTCAGTAATAAATTTACCGGAAAACCTTTAAAAAAACTGCATACAGAGAAATGTTTTATTAAAAGTTTGTACTAGAAAACATGCAAATATATATACTATATATCAAGAGCTTTGCTACACTTTCCTACATTTTCATCCTACAAATCCTCCTACACTTACAATAATATTATATAGTTTTTTTCTACTCATTCTCTTTCTGTATACAAATCGTCAGTTCTGCTACTTGGCAGGATCTTGTGAGTAGGACACTTTGTAGGATGATAATGTAAGAATGTTTAACATTTTTCATATATCAAATGTATTTTGAGTTTTTGACTAAAACAATCCATTAATGAAGTATTTTCACTATATATTTTACTCCGTATAATTCTGTATAGTAGTGTACCTCGATTTCTAAATAGAAGTATAACAAACTTATTCTAACAGTAACTTATTCTAATAGTAGAAGATACTGGTAATAAAATGGTTGTGACATGCAAGTCTTTTCCTTTTCAACTTTTATATGGTCAATTAAAATAATATTATAAAAAAGTGAATAATAGACAAAAGAGAGTATATGAATTTTGGTGTGTTTTATGTGGTCCATTTATTTTGATATAAACTGTGAAAAGGTCCGACTGTTTTTCACCCTTTTTAATTGCTATCAATCTGCTCACACTGAAAGGGTTTCAGCTCACTGTCCTCTTCTTCCACTGTAGAAATACTCACTGTAAAAATCTTTTGGAAGCACTCACTTCCCTGTGACATATTTACCACTCACATAGTCACATCTAAATTGCCAGTTAAATTTAACTCATCGATAATGGTTTTTGTGTTGAATGGTTAATTCGATAGTGTTAAGTTTTGATAAAAGCGTATATTGGATGGTTATCCGTGTAAGTATAGCTAATTACACGGACTGAAGTTAAAGCATAGTACGGTACAATTTTACTAAAAAAAACATGGACTAATGAATTGTTGTAAAGTGGATTACTACATATGTAGTTTGGTTTCAAAGTCAAAATACTTGTGTATTGTAGAAACCTTGTTCTAATAAGAGCCACCGAGATATAAGCAATGATGAGCAGTGATAACGGTAATCAGTACAAATTAATTTAACCGACAATACAGGGTCGGAATCCGGATAACGTGTCTAGCGTTAGAACTATATATAACGCACGAAATAAGATCCGGATAGCCAGAGAAGGTGGTAGAACTCCAATTCAAGTCCTTTACGAGCATTTGATGGAATCAGGGTATACATGGTACCCGAGGGTAAATGAGCATACAAACGAGCTTGAGGAGCTATTTTTTGTGCACCCCACGTCGTATGCTATATGGTGTACATTCCCTGAAATCATGTTGATGGACTCCACATACAATACCACTATGTTTAAATTGCCGTTGTTGGAAATTGTTGGAGTAACTTCAACAAACAAAACATTTTCAATGGCATATAGCTTTTTAAACAATGAACAAGGGCATAAATTTCAATGGGTATTGCAACGTGTGAAGGATGTCATAGACGAACGATATTACCCACGTGTTATCGTCACTGACAGAGATTTAGCGTTGGTTGGCGCATGCGAAGCAGAATTTCCTGACGCTCACCATTTACTCTGTCGATGGCATATACAGCAAAATCTAGCTAAGTTTTGCAAAAATAAATTTAGTGACCCAAAAGAGTATGAGTCCGTTAAAAAACGATGGGATTGGATGGTTAAAGCTCCGACATTCGAATCGTTCAGGCAACATTATCAACGCCTACAACAGAAATTGGTCAACCATCTGGGTACTTAATTATTAATTATTTTAATAAAAAAGCACCCGAATGACCTTTTATTAATTCATGGTTTTTTTGCAGATGTCGCTGAGTATCTGTATAACACGTGGCTGCGACAATACGCACCCAAGTTTGTCTCGTATATTACCGACCAATATCGCTCTTACGGCCAGTCAACAACGTGCAGAGTTGAGGCTCACCACGCGTTGTTGAAATTATATTTGGACGACACACAATCCAAATTAGACAGGTTGTTATGGTCAATTGATAAGATTCTCATTTCACAAGAAACTGGGATAAAAGAGAGTTTTAATAGAAGCATGAACGAGAGACTAAATCATTGTAATGTTGATATATTTGAAGAATTGTGGTATAAAGTTTCCAAACATGCTTTCACTCTCATGTACGGAGAACTCCAACTGTCGATCACACCAGACAAATGTAGCCATAAGTTGCTGTCAATTCACGGACTACCATGCTTTCACATCATGCAATACTATGTATATCATGGTAAGTATATTAAATTTATAACTATCAAGTTATTTCCCCTACTATTATCAGTAATTTACATAAGTCGTTTTTACTGAATTCAGGACGCCCCATTCCACTGGATGAAATTCCTATTTTTTGGAGAACCCTATCTGTTCCGTGGCCTGTTATCAATAGGCCTCCGCCTGAAGATGGCTATTCCAGTGAAGCTGGTGATGATGATGATGATACTTCATTTAACAATGGCGTGCAACAATTCAAGAATATTTTTAGCAAATCAACGTCGTTTGTCAAGAAAAATATGTTAACGAAGTTGAGAGAGAGGTATGTTATTGCAAGAGTTAGATTATCATAGGCAAAGATACATAGATATGTACCTCCAACAAGACTTTAACCGACTTTGGTATACAATAGACTGGTTCAATGGACCTGCACCTAACGATCGCTGGATGGTGATGCCACTCACGGGGCCGGTTATCGCTTCAAGCATTCACCGACCTGTTGTATTTATATCCGATCAAGGTTGGAACACATGTTTTCCGCTTTTTACCAGGCCAAACTCATCACAAGGAACTGACCCCATTGTGATTGCCCGTGTGGGTGCTCACTACATTGTACTGACGCTCGACAGAGATTTTCGACTACCCTATATCCACCCACAATGGAGGCATTTCAGAGAGCCAGTTGCAGCCGAATGGGAAACTTTGTATCAAGATCGACTAATGGTTCATTGATTTATGTTGTAAATAATAGAGACACCGACAAAACCATTGTAAATGATTACTGATTTATGTTGTAAATAATAGAGACACCGACAAAATCATTGTAAACATAGTGAATCATATGTTGTAAATGATTATTCAACATCGTTTAAATGTTAATTGTTTGAAACTTAAAAGTCTGCTTTTTTGTAGAGTGTTAGTTCTGCACCAATTATTATTACTTTGTTTAAATTAGTAATAACATTAATGATTGCTGATGTAAATTATTATGCAAATTCTTTGGTCAGATGAGCCAAAGAAATCCTTTCTGGTGCCGATGTAATAGAGGATTTATTGTAGAACGGAAATCCTGGCAAGATGGTAGTCGTGGGCGACTGTTTTATGCATGTCCTCTTTCAGTGGTAAATAATCATACGTTTGCTTAGTTATGTAAATAATTTGTTTGTTAAAAATACATTTCTTATTATTTTCTTAACATGTAACAGCCAGGTACAAACGACTATGGGTGTCGATACTTCAAGTGGAAAGATGAATTTGAAGCAGAGCACTTTAGTCAAGCCTCTTCTTCAACGCATTGCTCAAAGTGCGTTGCTACAAAAAATAAGAACAAGTTGTTGAAGCAAAGAATAAAGGCGCTGGAAATGGAGTTAGAAATGGCAAGAAATCCTGAGGATCACGCTTGTCAGTCAAGTGCCCGGCTCCATGATCTTTTAAATGATTTGAATAATCTTCATATGTCGTAAATGTTGTTGTTTTTTGAATAATGTGTTAACGTTGTTGTTTAATTGAATAATAACATTTGTTGTCATAGTCGTTTAATGTGGTAATATTTAACGTGATATCATACAAAACATTATACATATACAAAACATTATTAAACACAAATATACCAAACATTATACATATACATATACTCCTTTCTATTTAAACACAAAAAAAAAAAAAAAAAAAAAAAAAAAAAAAAAAATGAGCTAGAGACTTTAGAGAGGGTTTGGTTAATAGAAATAGGGGCCCGTGAGAATAGGGATACCTTAACTGGACGGGGGGTGGCCCACCTGCTGTCCCCCACTTCCTTCCAGTATAGCACAGCTTTTTGTCAGTTTCTGTTCCGTATTTTTGACAGTTTTAAGCGTTTGGCATATTAAACTTTATATTTTCTGTTCCGCACTTTCAGGTTTATAGCTTTTTGATATAAACAAAATTATAAAAATAAAAAAAAAAAATTAAAAACTTGGGGGGGGGGGGGAGTGCGGCTAAAAATTTTGAGGGGGTGTGGTCAACATGCCCTTGAGAATAACGTACCCCTTCTAAAATAATTAAGTTTCAGCACATTATTAGTGCTATTAACTACCTAGGACTCGTACAACATATACTTATTACTCAGCTAAACAGTATCATAGGTATCTTTAACATCTCATCAACTAACTGTTGTAGTCAAAGTATAATGAAAGATAGTTTTAATGCTAAAAATCATGTATATCTCACCAATAGATGCTAAGGCTACCCACATTAAGCTTGGGTGATCGACATGGACGATCAATTCCAAGTTAGTCACTTTATTGTGGCTACTTGGTCGCCAAAGGAAAAAAAACACAACTTGGTCACCTACACGATCGAGTATTACTTTTTTTTCTTCTTCTTTTCATGTGAGTGCATTTTGTGTGTAGTATTGAATATAAAAGATATTTTTGTGGGGTATATTTTTTGTAGTGTAGGTCGTCCTTACTGGGGCACCAAATCGCCTGCAGGTCGCTGGTGAGAAAAAGCTGACGTGACAGAGAAAATGAAAGGTATTGAGAGTCCTTATTGTGAATAGCTTAAGTTGCAAACCACTAGACTTGGGTAAAGAAGATTAGAAGCAAGTAATTTTGGGAGCGAATAGTAAAAATTCTTCATCTATTATTTTGTTTTTACATGTTGGTATAAAGTTGAGTGAGAAAATCTTGAAGATCTTGTGTAACTGGTGGTAGTGTAAGAAGAAAACAAAAAAGTTGTACGTTAGGCTATATATGTTTAGTGGTACTAGCAACGTATGGGTGTAGATGTAAATGTAATGTTGGAAATGGGACTGTTTACTTGATGTGATCACTTGCTTTCTTTTTCTTTACCTCTACTTTCTTTTATTTTTTCCTTTATTGTTCTGTTTTCCCTCCATTCCTCCAATATAACCTTCTTTTGCTTCAAAAGTATCCCACTACAATAATTTACTAGGTCATTTTTTATGGATTTTAATTCTTAAAAGAAACTATATGAGCATTAGTTTATTACTTCGTTTCACAAGACCAGTGTTAGACACAGATATATGGTAGAGGAATGAGTGGGATGACTAAAAACATGCCTAGTTTTATACTTAACGTATGTTCTTGAGTTTCTTTATAAAAGAAAAGAAGAGAAGATACAATCATTTCTCTTCTTTCCTTTTCTTCCCAAAATTGGGCGGAATATTTCTTCCCCAAAAAACACCGGATCTTCCTTCCTTCTTTCCAAAATTATTTTCTTTCTTCCTCATAAAACATCTTGAGAACACAAAAATTTTCAGTTTCTTTCCAAAATTATTTCCTTTCTCCCCTAACTCAAACTCAAAAACATAGTGTAAAGGGACTCGCTTCTTCACATACCAATAAACTATTTTTGCACAGTTTTAGGTATAAAATTAGTCTTGTTTTTAGTTATTACATCCATTTCTCTATATGTTATAAGATATGCATTGTCAAAACTTTTTATAAAAGACATGCATAGTGTTAAAATATCAAAGATGTATAAAAGAATAAAAAAAATGTAAAAAATAAAAAATTTACAAAACAAATTGTTTGTTAGTGGGTATGTGGGTGCTTGGGTACAGAATTTAGAAGGGACCAAAGGGTTGTGTGGCCTCCCAAGACCATATGTACATTTTATATTTTTTTTATATTGTTTTAGTCATTTTTAATACAAAAATTTAGCGTTAAATATATCGGCCTCTCTAAAATAAATATTTTTCAAGTTGACTCCTCCACCAACAACGTTCAACTTCTATCCTGTATGTGTTAGTTGTACAAGTATTGATACTGATTTAGTCAAATCAGTTAGTTACTATGTGATTGTAATTGATATGGCCCTATCGTATTATTAGCTGTAGATTTTCCTAAAATACTATTGTAAAGTAGTCATATATATCTCCTATATTGTAATGTGTTATGATCAAGCAATAAACAATCACATCATTCTCATTATCAAGTCTTACATGGTATCAGGCCATAAGATCCACAAAACCTAAAATCTTCCGTTGTCGCCTCCGGCCGCTGGCTACACGCTGGAGGTTCGGAAGGCTCCTTTAATCCATAACCAAAATACACCACAACTTCTTCTATATCTGTGATCTTTATGTTTTTTTAGAGAAAAACATGCCCCATTTGTTTGGAAGGTTCTTTGGGGGTTGAAATTTTAGAACCAACTTTCGTTTTATCATCTTTTCTTTTGATGTTAATGCATGAGTTTATTGTTTGTTAATTAGTTGATTGTTCGTACGTCTTTGTTACCAGTCGACTAAAGTTGACCGTTGGTACCAGTCCCTAAAGTCGACCGTTGGTACGGTTGTGTTACTAGTCGACTTAGCCGACCGTTGGTACCAGTTGACTAAAGAATTTCGTTCCAGCTTGAGTGTTCGGTGTCCTCCCGCTCAAACTGCGGGAGAGTGTTAGTTGTACAAGTATTGATACTGATTTAGTCAAATCAGTTAGTTACTATGTGATTGTAATTGATATGGTCCTATCGTATTATTAGCTGCAGATTAGAAGGTATTTAGTATTTTCCTAAAATACTATTGTAAAATAGTCATATATATCACCTATATTGTAATGTGTTATTTGTTCAAAAAAATATATATATATTGTAATGTGTTATGATCAAGCAATAAACAATCACATCATTCTCATTATCAAGACTTACAGTATGTGCATAAACTTATCTCAAGTCTCTACAAGGCTACTTTATATGTATTTGTTAGTTAATTTTGTTCAAAGATCTCTAATAGTTTAGAATTGTTAATATTTTTTTTGGGAAAAGAATTACGTGATATGTGCAAAGGGATATACAGTAGTTGTTTTGTCCGACAGTATGGATTCGTATTTAAGTTTGGATTTAACATGACTCTTCAAGAACATTAGAAGCTAGCTTGTTAAATCACGCTATTTAAAGCTCTTTTTTTGTCTACATCAACTAGTGGTATGGTCATGTAGAGATAACGTAGTCCTAGAGTACTCCACCTACAATCTGTTGGTTAATGTAATGTCCATTGAACATTTAAACATGCGAAAATTACGACAGAGTCCCTGACAAGAGGGGTGTGTCCCGATCTACCCCAGCTTTTTGGACATTACAAAGCTATCCCAACATGTCGCATATATAAGGTCACGACATACACGACATGCACGTGTCAGTTTATTACAAATTATGGATCCCACAAAAAAAAAAAAAAAAAAAAAAAAAAAAAAAAAAAAAAAAAAAAAAGTGTCGCGTTGAAATATAAACGACACACATATATATACACGACATCTGACATGTACATGTAAGCAATTGAAAAGCAAAAAATTTAAAACTTACAAAAAATACCCTTTAACTTTTTGATAATTACAACTTTTTTACATAACAAACTTAATTTGTCAAATATTTAGCAAATATCTAGCAAATTTGTTAATGAAAAAAATATCGTTACGAAGAGCTCTGAATTACGAACAAAACGAGCCTAATATTGATATGCTTTTGATGTACGTATGATTTTATAAAATTTCGAAATACCGTTTATAGGTTTATAAAATTATACCGTTTTTGATATTGAACTTTAAGAACACGAATGCAGATCTCTTTGTTTATCCACTCATATAACTTTAAAAACGACCTCGGTCTGTACCAAATTTAACCTAACGATATTACTTTGAGCAAATGTGTAGTTTGTATGTAAGTTTGCACTTATTAAAAAACTAAGAGCACGTACATATTAGAACCACATTGAACATGTTAGCGTTCAATGATCAACTTACTTTTCGTCAAAGCACTTATATTACAAGAACAACTTTTTTGAAAATAAACTAGTCACTTATATACCTTAAAAATCTTCAATTTAGAAAATAACAAAATTATAAATACTTCCTCGATAACAAAAATAATAATTATATAGTGTTATACTCTTGTTAAGTTTTTAGTAAATGTAAATTAGTTTAGGGCTATAAACCAGAGTCATGATCAAACTGATTTTATAAACTTTTAAAACATACGCTTAAACTACAAGGGATAAAGACGTACAATTCTATGAAATATGAATATTGTTGGGAAATATAAACGTAAATATTCATAATTTAAAAACGGTATAGTTTTATAAACCTATAAACGGTATTTCGAAATTTTATAAAATCGTACGTACGTCAAAAGCATATCAATATTGGACTCGTTTTGTTCGTAATTCAGAGCTCTTCGTAACGATATTTTTTTCATTAACAAAATTGCTAGATATTTGCTAAATATTTGACAAATTAAGTTTGTTATGTAAAAAAATTGTAATTATCAAAAAGTTAAAGGGTGTTTTTTGTAAGTTTTTAAATTTTTTGCTTTTCAATTGCTTACATGTACATGTCACATGTGTGTATATATATGTGTGTCGTTTATATTTCAACGCGACATGTTCTTTTTTTCTTTTTTCTTTTTTTTTGGTTCCATAATTTGTAATAAACTGACACGTGCATGTCGTGTATGTCGTGACCTTATATACGCGACATGTTGGGGTAGTTTTGTAATGTCCAAAAAGCTAAGGCAGATCGGGACACACCCCTCTTGGCAGGGGCTCTGCCGTAATTTTCGCCATTTACATCACTGAGATGAAATGGACATGTGTGACCAGTACATTCTCTTGTATGATCGAAGTTAGCTCTCGATTATACTACGTAATTCATTTAGCACAACGAAGCCATGGCACAAAATATCAAATGCAAAGCAGTATCTGTTGTTAATATAGAGCAATGTTTTCCATCCACTAGATAAACCTCTCTAAAGTTTATTGTTGTGTTGTTAATTTATAAACTTTTTTTGTATTATGTATAAACCTCTTCAAGTTTTATATAGTATAAATACCTAACATAATTCAAATACATTAAATTAAGAAAATGTTTAAATATCTTAGACGTCTTTATAACACAAGATTGAAATGGATGTTAACTATATAATTTACAAGTTTTTAAACTTTTCATCATTTTATAAACTTTTTATGTAAACCATCATAGTAGATACTCTCAATACACGTCTATAGTGAAATGTCTTGAAAAAGTATCCTCTCATGCTTAAGTCCTTTCAAGACAATGTAACCTCAACAAATGATGTTTACACTTTACACTGTAAAATTTCCTTTAAGATGTTTAGATTGAAGCATAGTAAGTCCGTAAAGACACAACTGAGTTGAGATTTTTAGTTCATAATTTATGGTTTTATGTGTGTACGTGTGTAACGTGCTAGCAACAAGATGGATGTTCATGAATTCATAGGTTTATACAATGATGCAAAGATCTCCTTTTTGAGTGCATGGACGTTGTCTTACTTCTATTGCTATCCCAAATGTGGCTAGGCAATCTCATAAATGTTGTTTATATGCTGGGCTCGTCAACTTTGAAACATAGGATCGAGTACGAGTTCTATCCTCAACGTAGGGACTAGCTAGGGTTGCTCTCTGTTTGGTGTGTTCAACATAAATGTATTGTCTCAAACTCTCAACATAGGAATATGTCCCAATTGGTGTTTTTAGCATGTAGGGTGTGCCATCCTGTGTACAGCTTCATTAGTTTGTCCGAGATGTTTGCAATGTACGTTTGCTAGATTTTGATTCAGCATTTTAGGCTGGTTTAGCTTGTCATTTTGTTCTCTTTGTTAGGTTCTTTATGCTACAATTTGGTGGCTTTTCCCCCTATTTCATAAGATTTTCTATGTTTGGGACGTTGGCTACATAAATCTAAATGGCCATGTGGTGTGTTAGTGTGTTACCATTACCATATATTGATCATAAGATCGACTAAATTATCCATGGTAACCAAGTCAAAAGGACCCACTCAAATAAAAAATATAAAGCAAGATCAATGTCCATGGCTTTTGTCACATAAGAATCATACAAAAATCTTTGTTGTTTGTTTTGCCAACCCATTTTCACGAATAGAAGTGTTCTCTTACAAGTTTTTCAGCTTAAGGTACTAACATTTGGGAAATTTAGAATTAAAAAATTACCATGTTGTAATTATTGTTGATGATTGATATAGTTGAAAACTAGCATTAATGGGAATACCAACACATGCACCACAACCATTTACCCACTTATTTCCCTCCATTTTCGGTTCTTTTGGGAGTACCATCATTGTACAAATATCGAAACAAACCAATATCAACATGTTTTCAACGTACTACTTTTTGGACCAAAAGTTGGACCATGAACAAGCAATCCATAGGCATGCAACTCACGAATGGTCTTTCCCTCAAAATGACATTTGAACATGCAAATGAATCATTGCATGTTTCTCTACATTTAAGCATTATCGTTTTTATAGGGAGAAAAGGTGCACAACTAAAATTGGTATAGAGTTGTTACAAACAACCACAAAAGTCATCCATGAATTTGATGGTGTTCTAGAACTAGACTTACAGCTTAGTCGATATTTTCTTCCTATTTTTACAATAAAGTTAGATCTACCATTTACTTTAAGACTCACATGTCAACTTTGACTGATTTACTCATTTACCTATGGTCCTCTTGTATCAAAGGTTTGATAACTTATATATAGAGTTTTAGAATAACAAAAGCATTATGTATCATATTTACCTCCTCAAAGAGGAGGGCTTTAACTAATTTGAGTGTGTAGCGGTGAGTTAAAACCCTATGAATTAGTCAGCTAAAAATGTCGAAGACTATTATATTACCAAAAGAAAACGAAAATAGCATTATGTATCATAGTTACCTCCTCAAAAAGGAGGGCTTTAACTTATTTGAAAACAAAAATAGCATTAGGTATCATAGTTACCTCTCAAAAAGGAAGGCTTTAACTTATTTGAGTGCGTGGAGTGAGTTTAAACCTCATGGATTATTCAACTAAAAATGTCGAAAACGATGATTACCAAAAAAGTAAAAATAATAATCCACAAAAGGTGTAGATTGGCGGGAACACCCTGACCCCGATTACCTTTTGGCACCAACCATTGTCCACCCCACAAGGAATAGTTCCGGGCAACTCTCCTGGCCTAGTGGAGCACCAACTGAAGTGAGCCGAGACTCTCGGACTCTTGAGCTCTTATCCACAAAGTCTCTCCAGTGAGCCCATAAATTTTACGGATATGGGTACCTATCTGAGAGCAAAGTACCAATAATTTATTGACACACATATGTTATAGACATATTTTTCTAAACACATTTTTAATTCTTTGAATCATTTATCATAACAAAAATAACTTGGAAAATTGGCAACATTATGTAACCATATTTATGTGGCCTACATTTGGTTTGTAAATGATAAATGTGCCATATATAAAAATATAAAATAATACTAAAGAAATTTGATACGAATACTAGCTATATTGATATCAAAAGTATTTTAAATCAATGAAGCGTCATACTACCCTATCCGACCAACAATTTGATAGTGACGCCCTATAAGAATTGCATCCCCTGTGATGAATATTTTTTTAAATAATTAATACATCATGAAGTAATAGTATATTTTATATATATTTCTATTATGAATAAACCTATTTATAAACCTTTTCATATCATAAAACACAATCAACATATTCAAAAAGAAAAACAACAAAGAAACTAAAAAATTTAGACATTTTCATTCCTATCACTTAGGAATGAAACGATTTCTTTATTATAATTTACAAATTTAAGAACCTTTTGAAAATGTTTTATACTTATTCATAAACCACGATAATGAAAAGTCTAAGTGTACGTATATAGTCATTTTTTGCATTTTGTTCAATTGAGTTTTCATATACATAGTATAACCAAATTTTTTGTAGTCTCATAACATATCAATTGAGTTTTCATATAGAACAGTAAGATAATACACTGCCATTGCTTCAGAGCATCAGTTTGAATACCAATCATGCAGAAAATGTCATAAAATTATTCATGTAACAAGGCAGTGTAACATAATGGCATTTGTATCAGCACAACAAACACTCACAGGTTACGTTTGTGACTGCAAATAAAGTACTAAATATCTGTCTTTTAGGGTCGGCATCCATCCAAACAGACTAGTCCAGATGCTCCTTTCTATAACACATAAAAGTATAAACAGCATAGAAAAACCCAAAATCAGGAAAACATTTTTACTTATGGGGAATATAAATCCAAATAAATAAACATCAATACAAGTCAACAAAAATAAATCTTTCCACTTCAATAATTTTCCTCACTAAATTGTTCCCATTTCAACTACTATTATCTACTTCCATTGACAAAATGTGTGTGAAATCTACAACCGCTCGACTCCGTAGTTGACCATTGCTTCAATGTTTTCTTTTCAATCCGAACCAAATGGTCTATCGGTTACTAACCGACAATGAATTTTTTGTGATAAAAAGAGTTGTCATTGGAGTCAAGTACTACTGCGCTTGTAATGTTCTTTGATAAATCTTTCTGCATAAACGGGGTATTTTTGTCTAATGTAAGATCGAATGCATTTCTGGTAAGAAAAGTCGATCCATACACCATCTTTTCGTACAACGAATAGGCACCTTGAGTTTCTGAACTGTGGATGCCGATCAACCTATAAAATAAAAAATAAAAAAAATTATACTAAAATGCAAGTAATAATATTTTTATTTGAATAATTTTGTAGCATAAAAGTCGATTAAAGATATTCGATCCAGGATCCAGACAACTACTGTGGGCCAATCACGGCTCAAGATTTCAGAAGACAAGGACTTTAAGTGAATTAAGCAGGCAAAGATTCATGAAATCAACAACTTTATTTGGTATTATTAGTCGGAAAGTTAGGTTAGTATGATCACGAATAAAAAAACATGGCAGATATGTAAACAATGCAATAACCATCAAATGTCAAGGTATGGTGATTAACATTGGGAAGACCAGTTCTTCACTACATGTGGACTTAAAAGAGTATAAATGTTTGTTTATTTAATGGACCTACTTCATTGCTTATGATTATTATATTTTTGATATGATACACTTAAGGCAGAGTTGTTAATGTCAATACGGAGTAGTTATAATATTAACATCAGTATATAACATTCAAATTTCAAAGTGTGACATTCATATTAAACAGATTAAATGCATTCCACAAAAAGACTAAAGAAAATTCAACATTGATCTGTGTAGTCATTAACACGATGAAATTTTGATTACCTCGAGCTTCACTTGATTTAAGGTCAAATACGAGGAAACAACAGTATGACTAACTTGTTGTATGTTTTTTTAATAAATGTATTCATGTATAATACTATGGAAAGCAATTATAAGTTCTTGAGAATTAAACTTCGCTTTGCATGTCCATGTGAGAGCAATAACTGTTTGAGCCATTGTTCATCTAAGTTTTCAGTAAGTATTAATTATAGTCTATCTGCACATAGTTTGAGTCCACTTCTGATTTTGAACATTCAACCTTGCAGTTATGAGATATAAATTGACAACGATGTATTAGTTTCTTCACCTCAGTGATAAAGAAATAACAAAAAATGGGAATCTTACAGATCAAGATCCTTGGTATCAATATACAGTATGATTGCCAATTAGACAAGGTAATTGTGGTTAAAACTTCACTTGGGGAAAAAAAAAAAAAAAATGGGTGGTTGCATATATTTTGCCAATAAAGAACTGTTGCATGTATTTTGTGGTTGGAGTAATATGTTTTAGATAGTACCAAAGAGCCTTTACGCTAACGCTAATGAATGTGAGTAACCCATCAACATCAACCAAGAAGTTGTAGGTTCAAGTCTCAGTTGAGACATATTAGAGGTGGCAAAATCTAACAATATGCAAAAAGTTGGGCTGCTATGGCAATTTTTCAAAAGTTGGGGGCTTCTTTCGACAACATGGACATTCTCAACGGGTCTAACTGGCAAAAATAATAGTAGGCTTTATTAATAACGGCCGTAATAGGCGGTAGACTCCAGCTAGTTCACTTGTGCGGTAAAATCACCATAACGGTTTCGTCTTTTTTTTTTTCTCTGTTTAATGTTTTTATTTTGTTTTAGTTTTCCCTTTTGTTTAATCAATGTTTTTAAACTTTGTAAAGCGTAATATATAGACATAGAACTTTTTTGCTCGTTTTAATTTTTTTAACTTATTTTTTGTGACGTAAATTTACTAATAAAGTAATGGTTAATAAATGAACATGAGACCCTTCTTTTCTAAATGATACACAATTTTTAAGGCCGCCCGTTTGGTCCCGTGCCCGTTTGACCAATATTTCAACTTTGCCCATTTGATCAGTCCCCGTTAGTCCCCGAGCCTGTTGCCCGAGCCTGCCCAACCCGTCCATTTTGCCACCTCTAAGACATATGTGAGGAATCAGGTGGTATAATAGGGGTGAATATTTGTGCATCTACAAAAATAGGGATAATTCCACATATACCCAATCTAACTACCAAAATACCATATATACCCAAAATACAATTTTTGAATTCATGATGTACAATGTAATTAATGCATGTTTTGGATAAATATGACATTATGGTGTTTAAGTTAGGTAAATATGGAATTGACCCAAACAAATATATGCCTTAATAGCCCAACATGCTTAGCTTTTTTCTGATTAACTTTTTTATATATAGCTGATGTGCTATATATCAGCTTATGAAGTGAAGGTAACGTATTAGCCATCAAAAAGTCAAAAGTAGATTAAATTGTGGGACAGGTGTAGTAATTGGCTGGCTGTAGCTATTTAATTTACACTCCAATGGAAGAAAAAAAAGAAACAATCAATGAATTTACTTTGTAGAAAATATGAAATAAATGAAGTGCAATCTATGATCTATCATATGCTGAATAAAATCAACATAAAGTGCATAAGCCCATATGTCAATGCAGGATTCAAACAGACATATGAGCATTTCGTAGATAAAAGAGTAAACTAAAATGGACTCGAGTATTAATGCTTTAGTAGAATCGTGTGAATCTATAAGCAGTTGTACCAAGTCTGTAAACGGAACTTATAGCAGATTTTAGATAACTTACCATAATAGAATCAAGACCACACCCAATCTTGTCTTCGGAATGAGGATGATAAGCAAGAAGCTTCTCTACCACTGTTTTCTCGTGTGTTTGCGTAAGTCGCTCTCCATCCAAATACCTAGCAGCAGGAAAAACGGTTATAAGAATATGATTATTTAGCAATGCAAGTGAAAGTAGTCTAGATACATTCAACAATATGCTATTTTTAGGGCATATACACCAGCTACATACACCCTGGTGACTGTTAAGGACTTATGGCATCCTTGCAATAAACTTCACACTATAAGTGAATATTAATTGTTGTAAGATGACTTGCAGAAAAGAGGTATTTGTCGTAAATGTGTGTTATTTAAGAGCATAGAGAGCATATATGTAGTGTAGTAGTGTTGAATAGTCTGCCATGCACTGATAATATGATTATCGAAATCCGATTATTTTAGCAAGAAGATATAACCCAACTTAAAATACCCCTCAACTGGAGCATTCCGAGCTAATACATCAAACATGATAAAGTTGTTACATATAAGGTTAAGTTGTGAAACCCCGAGTGGTTTGCCATGACATTACTCATTAGCGTTAATGCCCAAACTGAATTTTCCTTCTTGGGGCTCTGACTCATTGACCCGCTAATGAGGCAGCAAGGCCCACAATATAAGAATGTTGCACCACATCAGACTCTATGATTAGAGAGCACTACTTTGTCACAATTGGCCACATCCCGTAATGTTTTATGACTTATTTTAGCCAAACTACTCATAGTCTAAACTCTCTTGTGAGATTTTCCTATTTGCTATATTAAAACTAGGAACATATCAGATGTTTGGACCCAACACAGAGATGAGGTGATTATCATAGATGAGGTAAAAAAAACCCTTTACCCAAAAATCATAGATCAGGTGCATATTCTAGGCTCTTTTAGTTAGAGATATCATAGATGAGGTGCACAATCACATGTTTGTAGACAATCAAACCAGCAGTTTCTTCAATATCCAAGTTAGTATGTATGTGTTCATGGAAAAGATTATGCATTTTCGAATAATCAGATAATTAGTTTTAGATAAGCTAATCTCTAACAAATTATTTGACCCTGATATAACCTGAAAATCAGAATCAGTTTGCAATTGCATTCCCAAAACACCCCCTAAAAGTTTACGTAATTGCAACTTGCAAAACAGAAAAGTCTTCTACAAACAAACTTAGGGGGTGCTGTGTTACCAAAACGGAATAAGCTGTTTTGAGTGTTTGGATAGAAAGAGCTTATCAACTTATTTATGAGGTTTCATGAAGTGAAAAACATGTTTCCAAAATGCACCTTAGAAGGTTTGCTTTAAAAATGCATAAGATCTTAAGCTTACATAAACTTCCCTGAATAAGTTATTAAGTTTATGAATAAGAATGCCCTGTCCCATGAATCTTTATGGGCATATGCACCTCAATAGACTGGTGTTGCACAAAATAATAATACACATTTGCTTTATGGCATGCACACAGCTAATTCATCACAATGTACTTCAGCAGTTTTTAACTTCTATTTAATGAGATGATCTCATATGTTCAGAATGGCGATGTAGTTTTATTTATCTTCCATTTGCACAACCACAACATACCCGATTCCGCTGGGACAAGGGTATGGGGGAGGTATAATGTAGACAGATCCTACCCCTACCTCAGGATAAACCCGAAAGTAGGGAGACTAATTCTAGGAAGACCTCCATTTGCACCATTTTACAAATTGGCATTTACATGTACATGGCTCGTGTATTCACAATGGGCTTCTCAACTGGTTTCATACAAGAACATCTTAATGTTACCCTAGAGGAGTAAGTCTAGACATATCAGTATTCAGACGCATATGTCACCTAATTCTGTTATACAAAAGGATGCTTCCAAATTATGTTGGCTCCATCATTCTCTAAATGTTCTTAATGTTAAAAGGCAAAAAACACGAAATATATAACAACTGTGTTATCACAAATGGTACTATTAGGAAATTGTTGCCCGAAGAATCTTGTTTAGGTTTCCCAGTTTATATAAAGCATGGATGGTAGATGTTCCCTATGACAAGACACACAATATAGTTGCTTCCAAGTTGGTGATTCCCACATATAGACCCATGAGACTACATTGTAATCTAAATATACTAACCACATAGCTCACAGTTTCCATAAGAAGACAAACACACTATACCATCATGTGAGAAGATGTTGGCTTATCAACTAGTCCGATTCACACCATTCCGTTTCAAAGCTAACATCAATTAGTACTTAGTAGACATTCTCACAAAGCCTTTATAGAGATATCAACCTTTTTATTGCAGCAAGGAAGCCAAGCCTACTACGCTCTAAACTGAGAAGTGTTACTATTATGTTAAGTAGGCTTAGGTTTACTTCCATCTCTATTTCATGGCTTAATAGCCATCATATAGTCAGTAGTATATTGGGAATTTGGGATTAAGTACCTTAGTTAAGAAAACTTTATAGCAAGTCGTCTTGTTTGTCATGGTTTGGCCAACACACGTAGGGGTAACATTGATTCCAAAGTAAAAGCAACAAGAATTTTGTAGTAGTCAACACGAACAAACTATACTTTAAACAATGTTCAAGACATACGGCCTTCAAATCTCCCACAGACATGATGAGATACTAGAATAGAAGGAAGTGGGTAGTATTAGCCGAGCCCATAGTATACTTTGTATCTTTGTTACGGCCTGAGCCCGATATCTAGATTATTCTGTAAAACTGTATATATTGATGTACCATGTATCAACTCCAATCAATCAATCGACACACACTTTACTGTCATATCAATCATATAATCAACAGGTAGAAGATCCATATTGCTGAAGATGGAGATGGTCCAAAACAAATCTACAACTATTCGAGGAGGCATATGCACCAAAGCCTAGGTGAACAGAGTAGTACCAGTAATTTTCAAATGCACAGTAAGAAAAAGATGCATCTTCATCTTCTTAATTCTCCACCAACAGCCTACCTTAATACGGTAAATGTGCAAACTCTGCGCTTAATGTGAAATGCCAACATCTTTATAGTGTGTTATCGAAAGATAATGTGTACCGTGACGCCATAATCGTGATTTTTGGCAATCGCAGGCTTGGTTGACCATGATTGTATGACGTGAATGTGACCTACTATGAAAACTTAGATACCTCTTCAAACTTAGTGAAGTAGAGGTAGTCTCCGCACAGTTGTGGACTTGTGGCTCACTCCACAAAAACAAACTAAATTATAGGGTAATGCAGGCCAAACTGAATGCATTTCCAAGGATTCTATTAGGATGTTTTATCCATTTTGCACGTCATGTCGTCATGCCTTATGTGAGGTATGATGGTAGCTTGAGGAGTATCAACCCTACTCAATACTCATTAGTCATTAATTAGTTAACAGTTAGGTAAAGGTTCTCAAGACCTAAGATCAATCATGTGTCACTTGGTTTTAAAAAAATATGTTATGCAACCTGAGGCACTAAAGGTACGATAGGTCAATGCGTGATGCAAATGAGTGCTCATTATGGATGCTATGTGTTTAATGTTTAGTACTTGAAAAACTTGAATAATATATCTACATAGCATATTCTACCAAGTAAATGCAGTAAACATACAAATAAGTCACTAACATACTGAAAGTAGGCCGATAATCACTTATGAAACAAGCACTTAGAAGCAAAGGCAACTATTTAAACGTTAGGCCACTGAGATCTCCTAAAAAGCATATAGAGGAAACTATCTATGGCTCTCTATAGTCTATTCCTAAAACGCTGGGGGTAAAAAGTTCTAGAAAGCTAAAACTCAGGGCAGATAAGTACCATGACTACTAAAAATAACCTAGAAATCCTAAACCACCTAGATCTTCTAGCCGCCTATTCTAATTCTAGCTCTCCACGCGTTCAGTGGCGAAGCTTGAGAATTCTAAGTGGGGGGTCGGGATCTAAATTTTTTTTTCCTAACACTATGGGGGGTCGAAACCGAATTAAAATAGGGGGGTCGAAACCGAATATACCGAAATTTTTCTACACGAAAACTATATACCCCCTATATCGCAAAAAAAATTTCGGGGGGTCGGGCGCCCCCCCCCCCCCCCCCCCCCGCCCCTATTAAGCTGCGCCACTGCACGCGTTCCTATGAGAAGTCATTCCCTTGGACAAAAGAAGCTCTATTTGGTATTATTTTATAAAAATAACCCAAATTCCACAATGCGACAAAAGCGATTGTTGTTGGCATTACGTAGATGCGGTAAAATGCAAACGCATCAGGGATGGCCACTCATCAGGCACTACGATGTGAAATCCTAAACGTGTCACTCTGATGAGCACATATTTAAACCAATTAATATCCAATAACAGAACACAGCTTAACTTAACAAGTCTTAATCAAAGTAAGCCCCAGAGACGGATACCCTATACGCCTTTTTAATTAAGCAAATAGAGACGAAAGGGGTGTTTGGAAACTTTGGATTAGCTTATTCGGCCAGCTTACGGGTTTATTTGATTTTGGAAAAGTCAATAAGCTCACTTTTGGAAGCTTATGACCTTATCAACTTGAGCTTATTGACTATTTAAGCCAATAAGCTCAATCTCATAACATAATAAAAAAAGTGAGTTTATCGGCTTTTCCAAAATCAAATAAGCTCATAAGCCAGCTAAATAAGCTAATCGAAAGTCGAAACACCACCGAATTCGAGGTTACAGCGAAAACAAAACAAGTAAACACTTAGTAGAGCAAAAGAATGAGTAAAAACATAAGTGGAAATAAAACAAAACCAAACCTGTCGGAATGAAGGATGTCTTTAATAAGGTTAGTAAGAGGGTCAATATCCAAAAGTATATCCGCTTCTTTATCCTTCCACTTCCTATAATCCGGGTCATTTTCCCACTTAGGATCCTTATGTACATACTTTTTTATCTTGGGTGTGGATAATATAGAGGCAGCTTTGTCATTGTCATACGTTGTTGTTGGAGTAGTAGTGGTGGGAGGTGGTTTTCTAATTGGTCGGGGGGATTCAGAGGCTGTGGCAGTGTAACATGGTCTTCGAACGAGGTAGCATATGGCAGCTGGAAGTGTTGTTGTGTTGAAGTGGTGGTTAAGGTGGAGGTGTGGGATGGAGGAGGGTTTGTCTAGAAATGGAAATGGTGCTGATGCCATGGAATGGAAGTACAGTGGTGGTGGGGTTTTAGTTTTAGTTATGAGGACATCCTTTCTTCATGAGTTTCAGTTTGAGTTTGGGAATCCTGACTTGGGTGTGGTATCACTAGTTGTTGATTTTGATTATTGTCATCATAATAATTTAAGAAATTAAAATAAAATAAGGCTAAGGCACAACATCAAAAATCTATCATTTTTTTTATTTTCATTTTATACAAACATATCTCGCAATTTACATACGCTCATAAAAAAATTCAAAAAAATTACTTCTATTACAATTTCTCGCAATTTTATACAACATACCTCGCAATCAACAATTAGTGATAACTACCTCATTTTATAAAAGCATTCAAATTACAATTCCTTACAAAAATTACTATCAAACCAAAAATATAAAAATATCTTATTTTATACAAACATGTCTCGCAATATAATTTACACATGCTCAAAAAAAAAAAGTTTGATGATCTGCGCCACTGAACGAATGCAAAAAGGAGTGGGATAGCACGTGGTTGGTAGGTGGCAATGAGGTTCGCGCGAAGTGGTCATGACCACCATGTGGTCGCCACCATCATAGTCTAAGCAAAAGTGGTACATTAACGTGGTTGGGGATAGTTATTTGCAAGAGCGTTAGATATGATAACACGCAACCCGGCATTATGCGCGTTACCGCATCATGGTATTGGCGTTAAGCGTTAGCTTTGATGTTGCCGTGTCAATGGGCGTTGTTTGTTGTTTTTGTTTGAAAAAACTAGTTGTTGGCTTTGCAAACTGTTTAAAAACTAGTTGTTGGCTTTGCAAGTACAACGTGTACTGTTGCTCCGTCCCATAGGAGCACTGTGCGAAGCACTGTTCATTCGCTAATTACCTCGTTTCATGCACTGTTTATCCTCGTAATACATCTGTGATCATTCTTATCTTCGTTTGTAAGAACAAACTATCCATTCATCTAACTCTTTAAGCACCAGAAACTTCCAGCACAACCATTCTAAAAAAACCCAGATCCACATTCATATGAAACCTAAACACAACACACACCGGATTCATTTATCATTCTTCTACAAATCGAAAACCACACACAAAACACAAACAAAAGAAACAAAACTGATGATCATCTACCGATGATCGGCTGAAGAAGAAAGGTAGCCTCCATCTCATTTATTATTTTTAATTTCGAATAAATTGAAGTATGGATATTAAAATTGGGGTTTAATTAAATTGGAATTTATGGTGGTTTAATTGTGTTTAATTTTATGGTTTTTAAATTTAGGGTTTTTAAATTTTATGGTGTTTATTTATTTTACAGATTAGAGTTCCGTTAATTAGGGGGTTTTGTTGATTTCTTTTGTAGGATGGGTTGCTGATGATGTTTGCAACAAATCCTTTTGAGGTATTTATTTTGCACTGACTGAATTTTGGGCTAAGTTTTATTGTAATTTTTGGTGGACATAGGAGCTTATTATGAATTTAAGGGTTGTTTTCACAAGTTTATTTAATGGACATAGGAGTTAGAAGGTTGCTGAAAATTTGACAAACTCATTTTTGTGGGCTTATGAGGTTATCCATTTGAGCTTATAAAGTTCTTAAGCTCAAGTGAATAAGTTCATAAGGCTGAAAAAGTGAGCTTATAAAAATATATATATATATATAGGAAAGTTATAATCGGTCTAATTCTTGGTATTGATTTCTTATCATGAATTACATATGAATTTATGTTATTAAGTGATAATTTGGTACAAAGTTTAGATATTTATAGTTTTTTCATATTTCTGTTTTGTGGAGATTTGGATTTGGGTGTGTTTGGGAAATAGCATCAGTGAGTATAGTTTTTCAATATTGATGTTTTTATAAGGTGACTTAATTTTAAAGGTCAAGCTCATATATGCTTTAATAAGGTTATTACCAAACAGTAGGCATATGTACACACTGAATTTTGGAGTGACTCATGTCTATCTTGAATATCCTTGCCTTGGTATTTCATATTTGGTAAAGTCTAACCTTTTAGCTATTCGAATTTTCTCTCATTTCATTACATACCTCAAAAAACACCATATGATATCTCCTAGATGGAAACATGAAAGGTACCATTATGATCTGAACCTGTAACGGGTTTGCAATGCTGTGATATAAATATTGAGGACCCACTGATCTACAAATTAGTATTATTATTTGCAACTCTAATGAGCTATAGATGTAATTGTATCAATTCTATTCTAATAAGCTGAATCTTATTTGTTGTGTCGTTTGTGTTTATATTCATTGGTGTTGTTTTTGTTAACTTATACATGATATTTTGTTTGTTTATAAACATACATAATCAACACCGAGGATGCAATTAAGAACATGCATGGCACAGTGATCGACAAGCAGACAGGTTGCATATTTTGTGTTCTTTATTGTATGACTATATTCTTAAGTGCGTGATTGATGTTATCAGTGAAGTTGAAAATAGATATCAGTTAAACGCTGTCTTCATTGGCCCTTAAAATTGTAGGTTTTTTTTTTTTTTTTTTTTTTTTTTTTTTTTTTTTTTTTACATGTAGTTCCATATTGTGCTTAGTTGTTAACCAAAAGTGTAGAGTAACCTTTCGTAGTCACACAATTACATAATTGTTGGACCAAAAAAGATACAATTTTTAAGTATATAAGTCGTCGCAACGGAATAATTAGTATATTTATCTTTATTTTGTCCTCTCACCAGATATATGCAAATGGTATATCGGTATATGCGAAATGATAGCGTATTAGTAATATTTTACATTAAAATATTATTTTGTTGTCTTTTGAAAAGGTATACCAGTATATGCAAATGCTATATAGTATATCAGCTTGCAAATGCCTTAGCAAATGGTATATCAGTGTATCAGTTGAAAATAATTACTATTTTTGTTGTCTTTTGAAAAATCTTAGCAGTAAAACATAATGGGTTAACTTGCAAGGTAACGAGTCCAAATGTGTTAAGATACGTCTGTAAAGTGTGTCGGGAGATGGTATTATTATTATTATTATTATTATTATTATTATTATTATTATTATTATTATTATTATTATTATTATTATTATTATTATTATTATTATTATTATTATTATTATTATTATTATTATTATTATTATTATTATTATTATTATTATTATTATTATTATTATTATTATTATTATTATTATTATTATTATTATTATTATTATTATTATTATTATTATTATTATTATTATTATTATTATTATTATTATTATTATTATTAACATGTCGAATTGTGCTAAAGGGTCTACCTTATGTGCTGCCCTTCGGTGCAGATGACTTGGATTCGCGACGACCTGATGATGGTCTTTGGAAATGGACGACTAATTTTGGTGAGCACCTTCCTCTTTTAACGGTGAAGTGGAGGACGACAGTTTCTACGGAGGCGAGGAGATCAAGGGGACAAATGGTGGTGGTGGGTATGTTATTCTAAGGCATTTCAACGGAAGTAGAGTGTATGCCAACGCAAGAGTCAATGATGGTTACAGATGGGGTCTGCCAAACAGGTGCTGAATTTGTAAGTGACCCATAGCTTTTGTATTTTATCGCATTTTCCTTTTGAGACATAAAAATACATATACACACATAATAAATGTAACATGCCACCCTTGCTACTGATGTAGTAATCGTATGTGCACATACAATGGCGTAATCCCTAATGCGAGTCAGATTATCATGTATAAAAATTGACTCTTGCATCTTTGTTTCAATGTTTACCAGGTGGCTCGAGCTCTTAGAATATCTCCACATACTTTAGAATTTTCTCTCTATGGATTAATGGCGCAAGATGCTTGGCTCAGTGTTTTTTTTATGGCTAGATATGGATACTTTGATGTTATGATTGCTAGAAGAAATGGGTTGACGACATGATGGTGTCCTGACTCAACATGGTGTAAATAGAGAAAGATGAATGTGGTCCCATCTAAGGGTGAACGTTGTGGAGATTCAGTGTTGTGAGCCTACCAGTTTTGATCTCAAAGGTAAAAGTTAAGAATAACTTTTAAATGTTTTTTTTAGAGTTCTCCTATGATTAATGTCACAATAAACTATTTTTGAAACAAGGAGTGCTTGCCATGGGATGGGGTTCTAATGCTATGTCGCCTTTGTCAAACCCATTAGTTGTTTCATTGTTCACGACAACAATTTCAGAAACTGTATTGAAACCCTGATTCTGATTCATGTCTGATACAACATTAGCATGTCTCATAGTAGGCAATGAAGCCTCATTTGCACTCAAAACTGGTCCCTGAGTTCTAGACGTAATGCAACAAACAAAATCAGTAAAAATAGAAAATAAGCAAACAATTTAGTGGTTTTATTCAAATTTTTGTAGGAAAACTATGGCAAGATGTTGTGGAACATGTGAGAGTGTGCTCAGGGAGCATGGTGCAAGGTCCTCTTAGTGATGGTTATAGTTGGAGAAAATATGGTCAGAAGGATATATTGGGAGCTAATCATCCAAGGTTAGAAAATTTAATCCATGTCTTTTTTTTTTTTTTTTTTTTTTTTTTTTTTTTTTTTTTTTTTTTTAACATGTGGTTTAATATGAAGATAAGATAATCAAGTTTTAAGGACTAGATATAAATAGCTAGGTCTATATATATCTTGATTATGAATTCTGCAAAAGTTACTTTTATATATATATATATATATATATATATATATATATATATATATATATATATATATATATATATATATATATATATATAGGGTCCCTTTCTTATGAGAACCAATTTAAGTGCAAGAACTGCGAAAACCACCTTTTTACAACTAATAATACACATTGTACATCATTTAATGCTCCATAGCATTTTCTTATTTTTATTTAATACAAAAGGGTATAATAGTAAAAGATATTTTCATATTATTTTTTATTTTTTTTATAATTCCCGTTTTTATATATCTTAGAATTCAGTTTTTTTTTTTTTTTTTTTTTTTTTTTTTTTTAATATTATTTTCCAGATTTAGTGCATATATGTTTTTGCAGGTTTAGTACATATATGTTTTTTTAAGGTAGCATGTTTTTCAGCTAGCATGTTTAGTGCATAAATGTTTTTTTAAGGTAGCATATTTTTAGATTTAGTGCTACAATGTATATTTCCAGAAATTGTTGTGCATATGGATTTTTTAATATAATGAAATTTATAACAAACTAAGAACATAAATGTTACACATAAACTTCGATATCGATTGAAAGTCAATTAAAATACAAATTTCTAAAAAGTATAAATACATGAATCTAATCGACCATTACACGTGAGCACTAATAAATTTTCAACACAAAATGGACATATGTTCACACTCATTGTTATCATCATTTTTAGAAGCTGGACATATATGCACACGCGTAGCCGTCAACATTTTTTCAAAAGCCGGACATATATGCGCACTCATAGCCGTGAACATTCTTGTAATTACACCTGATACAAAGAAAAATACAAAAATTAGCAACAATAATATTATTAAACATACATGCTTTAAGCATTCCGTTTGTAAGCAATCATTTTTTTAAACACACATGTTTTAAAACATACATGTTTTGAACATAAATGTTTAAAACATACATGTTTTGAACATAAATGTTTTGAACATAAATGTTTAAAACATAAATGTTTTGAACATAAATGTTTAAAACATACATGTTTTGAAACATACACGTCTTTAAAACATACATGTTTTGAAACATACACGTCACTTTTATTGATTTTGTATAAGCCGAAAAACACATATGCACCGTTATACAATCAAAAGCAATAATTTTTTCAAAAGCAAAATAAGACCTACGTAGTATCAAAATCAATATACAACATATATGCTGGTCATTAAACTTGGATACTTGAACCAGATCTAGATAAGCTTGAAATTCACATTCATCAAGCCTATAACATAACGTATATGACATTTAAGCTATTGATTTTCTGTTGGCCCGAAACACCAATTTAACTACTAAATCCAAATAAAAAAACCATTCTAGAACTTCGGTCGTAACGAATACCCAAACCCATCTCAATTAACCCAAACCGATTAACCCATCTCAATTAACACAAAAACATATATGTTTTATACGTAAACATATATGTGTCGTTCCAAAACATATATGTTTTATAAGCCAAAACACAAAACATATATGTTTTATATGTAAACATATATGTGTCGTTCGAAAAACATATATGTTTCATACGTAAACATATATGTTAGTTACTATAATTTAAGTTTTCTAGCACCAACACATATAAAGAATTGATAAAGTATACAGCCGTGTAACTACGCTTTACTTTACGAATTCATCTCTGGTTCTATATTTGATTTCATAAAATATAACTACATTTCATAGACCAACTGGTCAAGGAGTCCTATTTTATTTTCACATATCGAAAACCAAAAAATAAACTCAGTTTGAAAACCAAACCTCAATTTCATTTTCGCAGATCTAAACCCCTTTTTCACAAATCCATATTTTTTTCAGATAAAATGAAAAAAAAAAAAAAAAAGAAAAAAAAGAAAAAAAAAAACAATCTACACATATTAAAGAAAAACATGAATTATAAACAAAAAAATAACTTACAACAAGAAAATAACTTACAAATCAATTAATGGATGATTTCCCTACATCAGTTTTTGTTGCATTCAAACAATATATGGCGAATTTTAAACCCAAATTTTATAAACGATGACATCAGTTTCTCTTGTTTGTTGTTATTTTCTTCAGATCTGTAAGAAAATGTAAAGTTGCGGCTAGGGTTTTTCTTGGGAGAAGATGGTGAATATTGATAGAGGCATGAGTGAGAAAGATAAAAGGAGGCATATCTAATTTATTAAAATGAAGATCTTGGTGGCGGCGGTGACGGCTCTTCGTGGCGGTCACAGTTCTAGGTGGGGGTGACAATTCTTGGCGATGGTGCTTACCGGCGGCGGCCATGAATTAGGGTTATAAGGGAGAGAGGGATTTTGAAAAAGATGGGAAGTGATGAAGCGTTTTATCTGGAGAGAGAGAGAGAAAGAAATGGGTGGTTATATATGATTATTATTTTTTTAAAAGTTTATAATACCCTTTTTACTTTTATCAGATTTTTCTTTTATTCTTTTTATTTACAAAACTGCCATCTTTAATTTTGACCATTGATCTACAAATCTAATGGTTAAAAAGTGGTTTTCGCAGTTCTTGCACTTAAAATGGTTCTCATTTGAAAGTTACACTATATATATATATATATATATATATATATATATATATATATATATATATATATATATATATATATATATACAAGTAAAACTAATAATCGTGATTGATAAAGCTAACCGATTTATAAAAAGTTGTTTATACGTTCAAAAGATACCATAATCAGAATATTACATATTAAAATTGGGTTATGTGAATAACTTATAAAGCTTAATGTGCTTGATCTTAAAACATAATTGTTGCAAGAATAATCTGATTATTTGAATAGATAGCTTTATAAGAATGTATATTTGTATGCATTAATTCTAGACTGTAAGGTACTCTGAACCCGTTTAACTCATTCCTTTTTTGGTGAATGTTAACCTACAGTGCATAATTATCAATAGTATATGTTTGGATATTTAATAGTATATGTTTTCAGCCAGAGGAGTATTCTTTTGATTTACTGCATACATACTTAACCTGTTTATATGAGTTTCCTATGTGTGACACAACTTTGTTTCATACTAGTTTTATGCTTTTTATCAACACTTTTGGAATGATATAATCATAACATAGATATAATATATTAGTATTTGAAAATTATGTTAGGTTCGCGAGGAATTGTTGACGAGTTGATGTTACATGAGGCATTTTGAATGGTTTGTTGGTAGGGTCATGGTCAATGTATTTTTTTTTTATCAAATATCTACTGAAGAACTTTGGATGAAGCATACGCATACACGACCGGTACCAAAATGTGATATAAAAAAAAGCAGTGGGCATATCACCTACATAATCGCGTATGAATTTCTTCAGGTAATAAATACCATAGGTTAAGTTATACATTTAACAAATGTGCATGACTTTGAAATTATATACTGTCATATATGTATGCTACCTCTGTTATGAATCGCCCTATCGTCCTCTTAACTGAATAAAAAAACGTAATTAAATAGTTGGTGCATCATTCTTGGAGGGCTAGAGTGTAGTTAAATATAGGTAGAACATGTGGTCTTTGGATATTACACTCAGCGTTGGTACTACAACACCCTTCCATATGTAGATAGCTACAAGAGCGCACACATACTCGAAACAAGAAGTTTGTGAACTATTTGTTTTAATTTGTGGTTGTACAAAAGTAGTGTAGGGGTGTTTGGAATTGTGATTTGCAACTAATTAACCCATTTTAAGATGGATGATGTAGTTCGCTTTCGGGTATTGACTTTTTGGATCAGGTCTCACTGAATTAAACCAACCAGAATATATTTAGAAGCTAAGGCAAAGCAGTTAAAAAATAAATTATTTCCTTATGCGTTGTGTTAGCCTTGAAACTGACTTTAGGTATGCTAATAGTGTATGGGTGATCAACAATTACATATGACCAAATCTTTGAATTATTACTTATTTGTGACTCTTTATGGTTTCTGATTCCAAAATTTAAATTTATGCAGCACCCGGAAATGGACTTCTCAACGGCAAAGATCAACTAATAAGGGTCTACTTTGCTCAACAAGTGTTGGTGTGGTTGGAGTATTAACATACAAGACGAAACTGCTGCGGTTATTGGCATTGTTGCACAGAAAATTACCGGACATTTGTAATGTGTTACATCTCTTAGGATAGGTTCAATATTTTTTAATCCGTAGAAATTAATAATGTTTATAATAGATCAACTTATGATATATGTATTTTCTAAATCATTTTTTCATACAAACGGGATTCACAAGATGTCTTGATCATGGCACACCACAGCAACGCGCGGGTTAACCCACTCGTTAATATCATTAGGGCATCCACTATAAGAGGTTTATGAAAAGGTCTAAAACCTATGAAAAGATTTATCTTTTGCTTCAACCATAATGAGCTTATGGTTTATATCTATGTGGCATGAAGAGGTTAAAAATCCTAAACCTCTTCATAATTTAAT
This sequence comes from Artemisia argyi, assembly GCA_030686995.1. Classification (NCBI taxonomy): domain Eukaryota; kingdom Viridiplantae; phylum Streptophyta; class Magnoliopsida; order Asterales; family Asteraceae; genus Artemisia; species Artemisia argyi. The sequence continues at coordinate 43,507,138 of CM060690.1, read as the reverse complement.
GCATGTGTGCTATGTTTGAACATTTGATATAATTGTAAAAGGTTTATACATAGTAATAATAGATTTGTAGTATCAAAAGTTTTATAAGTTGATGATTTGGCATGTTATAAACCTATTTAAAAAACTCCATCATCGTTGTGGACGCTCTTATATCATTGATGCCCCATAAAATGATTACATTAAAACTTGACTTTGTAAAGTCATTGCTATAAACTGTTAAAAAATGATACATCAAAATGTAAACTAAAGATTTTGATGGGTCTGATAAAAAATAATAATAATAATAGTAAAATAAAAGAATAAAAAATCAAATCTTGAGTGCCGAAGAATTCTTTTGATGTAAATTGGATTTCTACTTCCAAAAAGTGATGCATGGGAAAATCGGGTGCATGTCAAAATCAAGCAAGGGATGAAACCAAGAGGTGACATTTTGAAAACTTAGCTACATATACCTACTACATACGAAAAGTTAGATACATATACATACTACATACGAAAAGTTAGCTACATATACATATATACTACATACGAATAGAAAGCCAAGAGGCCAAGAGGGTTAATTGTTTGATGATATACAACCATCTAATGACAATTCTACATCGTGTATGTGCATTCTTACTACAAAAACTCCACCAAATTTCCATCGCTATCATGCACCATGTTTCACAAGAACCACAAATACGAGTATTCGATAACACCACTCTCATATTTATGGTTTCATCTTTTCTCAACATTCTCCAATTGACATCCAGTGCACCATTTAAAACACACCCCAAAACAATGTTCATGTCATCAATCACTCTACTAATGTATGGAGTGTCATGTGATGCTGAAATAAGGTATTCTCAAATTAATGATGTTTATGTTAACATTGCGCGTCATGGAAGACTTGTGTTTGGTTCTTTCTTAGTGGTATGTTTGATGTCGATTATTGTACGTAGCTTCCTACAGCCATTTGTTTTTGCGATATATGTTATGTTTTGTGCCTATGGAATGATATATTGGTTGCATGAGGAGATTGTGGATGAAGTTGAAGGACTTGATATTGTTTGATCGGGAACATGAGCAGGCCGGGTATAGATGTTTTGAAAGATTTAAGAGTTGGAGCAAGTTTCGTGATGCTTGTTCGAAGTAGTTTGCTGTGGTTTTTTCTTACTTGTTGAAAGCGTTTGTTTTGCTTGTTCGAAGTTGCTTGTTGTAACTTTTTATTCCTACTTATTAAAAGTGTTTGTTTCACTTTATCTGTATCGATATCCCTTTATTGTATAAAGTCGGATCTTATAGTTTTGTTGCACAATGTCATGCATTTTCAGATGTACATAGAAGGATCGGAATATCGGGTTTTTTTTTTTTTTTTCTTTTTTTTTTTTTTTTTTTTTTTTTTTTTTACAAATATAGGTTTTGGTACAATATTATGATATGTTGGGCCTGTTTGGCAAGAGTTTTTTGAGGAGTTGTTACATTTTTTTTATAAAAATAATATATTTTAAAATAAGTAGCTCCATTTGGATACATTAACTTCAAGTTTTTATTTCAATCAAATAGATCATAAATGAAAAGATGATCCATGAAACTTTTTAAATATTTTGGATCTGTTAAAACTTTAAATTACTGATATACCCTCCAAATATTTATTTACAATTATAAATATGTTCTTTTATGTCATTTTACATCTTATAATTACATTTAACAGCTAACTTATCAAATACTTTTATTAAAAAAAAAAAAAAAAAAAAAAAAAAAAGTTTGTAGCGCTTGTTAACAACTTTGCAGTTTACAGCTTACAGCTTATAGCTAGTTTTGCTAAACATACCCGTTAAATTTCTATCGAATCTATATCTACAAAATAAAAACCGTTTAATGACTAAATTTTTTGCAGACTAATGAGGCAAAAAGTCACTAAAACCATCTTTAATTTGTAAGCTTTGGTGACCAAAGCTACTAATGTTAAAAGTAGGCAAAAGATTACTTGTAAAAAAAATTAAAAATAAATGAATAAATAATTAAAAAAAAAAAAAAAAAAAAAAAAAAAAAAAGTCTTAGATGACTAAAGACCATAGACCCTGCTGACTAAAAGTAGGCAAAATGTTTTTTACTACGTATTTTGTAGTGTATCTGTCTAATCCAATCTAATCGAACTACTGTACGTATTAAATAAAAAGATGTGTCTTGTTGTATTTACAATTATAAGTCCTCAAAAAATGACAGTAAGGATCAATATGTACCTAACTGTGGATGATTTTGGAAGAAAAAGAAATTTCATGCTTGTTAGACTGATATAGTGATTTGGAGATCAAATAGTGTTATATATATTTTGCTCACATATTCATACGCTACTTCAATTAGAATTTACGTTCATCTATAAATTATAACCAAAATACGAGTATCGGCGTCTAAGAGAATTGAACACGTACTCTTAAGAGCTAATTTTACACCATGAAGATGCAACGTAGCTTTTGTTACATCAAGTAAATCCAATATATAGGTTGAGCAAAATTCAAAATATAACAATGCATTAAGCATTCATATATGCAACTTTGACAAAATGTTATGAAAACATTCAAGGAGAAACCAGTGGTATAAACTATGAAGAATACTACTATTATCTACGATTTTTTTTTTTATTATTTTTTTTAACTGCATTTCATTACGAGAGTCTAGCAAAGAACTAGACTAAAAAACATTACAAAGGATGCTTAAGCCAATCAACCCACGAAACCTTACATTTTTTGTTCTGATGGGCTAGCCAAGAAAACGACAACAAAATAATATTATCTACTATATCTTTTTTACGCATCCTTCCGGCATCAAACAACACAGAGTTTCTAAACCGCCAAATCATCCAACATGTAGCAAGCCCGATAACCTACATCTTTAAACTCCGATTGTTTTTAGATGGAAACAAATCACACCATTCCCATCACGCAGAAAACGATACACTTATAAACATGGGTATGTTACACCATCTATAAATGTGCATCCAAACCTCCTTTGCAAAGCAGCAAGCAAACAAAGCATGCGACAATGTTTCCATACCGAATGCACATGTGGGACACAAGATAGACTCGATTTCCATTCCTCTACGCGATAGATTATTCCGTGTAGGTAACCGATCGAACATAATTCGCCATGCAAACACGTTAACCTTCTTTGGAACAACATTGTACCATAATGTACCCATATCGCTACCTATGTGTAAGAATGCATCAATATGCCGACGAGTACCAGCAACTGTAAAATCCCTTTCACCATCCAAGGACCAATAAATTTGATCATTACCTTCATGTAACTGAATGCCCGGTAAGATGGACAACAAATTCTCGAGTTCTTGTTCGATACCACCCCTTACAGCTCTGCGCCAATTCCATGTCCAACCTCCATCACCCCATCCCTCGCATACCTTACAGTTTGGATTTAACTCCAATATGAAAATGCGATTAAACCGAACACATAAGGTTGCTCTTCAATCCAAACATCCAACCAAAAGCGAATTTTATCCCCACTCACAAGCCTATATTTGACCGTATTATAGTCAGTTATTTGCTTGTCTTGAAGATAATTTACCGAACCAATAATACGAGACCAAGTGATGTGCCGGTTAGCAACCAGGTTTTAAAATTTATAATGCAAGAGTTACCGGTTAACTAGGAACACATTCGGGCAAGTATACCCTAGTCAATTGTAGTATAAGAGTTGGTAAATCAAGGTCGTCCCAAGAGACTTGGTTGCACTCAAGTGTCGTGATGCGTGGTTTTGCAACCTTGCAAAAGGTTTTACTTCTCAAGGGTTCTTGAGAAGCTTGCAATCCCCACCAGGTAGTGTACCTGACCGATGTAGTATAGTGAGTGGCAACTACGGGGGATTGATCGTTCTCCACAGGGAATAGTATTCGTTGGGATTGAAAACTAAGTCAATTAGGTCTAAAGGTGAAGGATGATTCTTTTTGTATTTAATTTTATATTTTATGAAAAGCAAGTAAAATTCTCTGGTTTTAGAGGAGTGGACGGAATTAGTTGCTAGTCAACTAACCCAAATACTACAAATGCAAATAAAAATAAAATGAATGAAAATAAATGTGAGAGACTTCTAATAAGGAGACAAACGTGTTTACGTAGGTTTCACTACTCCCTAGTTATCTTTTACCGATTGATAGGTTTGTTACAATTGCGTGGATGCCGGGTTGTATTCCTTAATACCATTCGTGGGGGTGTGTACGATCTTCCCCAACTCTATAAGCTCTTATATCCTCCTAAGACGACACGTTAAGCGCCCAATCCTGGAGATTATAAACAGTGGCTCATGCATTAAATACAACCAAATAGTTGTAGTACACATCCGATTCATGTTTCTTAAGACGTTCAAGCATATTACCAAATAGGAGATTAGCCAGTTTTCTTAAGCATAACATCGATAAACATCCACCCACAACAATTAATAACAAACCAATCAACAAATAATCAATAACTAGGTTTCATTGGACCTAAGTAAACACAAACAAACCTAGCCTAGCATGTTAAGAGAAAGACAAGCGTAAGATAGAATCAAACAACACATAGGCATATTGAATGATTGATAGATTACTTATATTCAATTAATCATGGAAGAAAAGAGGCTTTGAAACCTCAAAAAAGCTGCAAAAGTCGACTAGGGTTCGTACCTTAAGTTCCTACCAAAAGTCCCCTCTTCATGAATGAAAAATAGAAGAGTATATATAGATTTTACAACTTGACGGCGTCACTTTTTAGGATGTGACGCCATCATCTCGCCGTATTAGGGTTTCCTTGACTGCCTAGATCTACTCTTGATGCCGTCTGGTTGGAAAGGTTCTGGGCCATCACTCTTTAACTTAAAACATGACCACCTTGGTGAAATAACACGTGACGCCGTCACGTGTAAATACTTCAAAATCTTTCTGGCCCGTCAAGTGCAAAGTAAATATCCACATCTTTATTAATAAGTGACGGCGTCACCTTGTAGCATTTGACGCCGTCAGGTACTGTTCCAGCTTGAATTCTTGACTTTGTCGTTTTCTTCACTTTTATGCTCCAAAAAAGTCCAAAATGCTATATTTTCCATAATTCCTCCCAAAAGTACCTAAAATGACAAAAGGAACGATTTAAGGCAATATTTGATCATATTATCACGACTTAAGGCCTAAATGGCCCCTTAAAAGCGTAACATTTTTCGTCTCATCATGTCGTTTGTTTGTTTAAGCAAGTAATAAGTTGGTGGTTATGATTGTCACGGATCAAACCACAAGAAAAGCAATATGAGAACAAGCACAAAAAGAACATACATGTTTGGACAAATGATGACAAGGATATTAGGATGTTTAGTTTGGAAAACATATTATCAAAGGTAATTCTTTCGACCACATAGAACCGTTAATTATTTATTATTTTATAAATCAAATATGTATAAGCCTCAATCAAATGGTCATGTCATGAGCCTTATACCTAAACAACAACAAATAATCCTTTCGACATATACTTTGATGCCATTAATTTGTAAAGTTCTATTTACTTGGAAAAATGATTAGAACACATATTCAAAAGATGCCTTTCGACCGAAATCTCAATTAAACCTTTACTTGTTATGTTTATTAAGTTTCTCATACAATCGTCACAAAGTACAAGACCAAAACATTCGTCGACTAATGAATTGAAATCAACCATTATCGAGAATCCTTTCGACATAGACTGAACAATGATTAATCAAAATAATAAAAAAGACAAGTTCCAATTTAACCAAATATGATGTCTTTCATCATAAACCAAACAAACACTAATTGTATCCAAACATACTTTTATCACAAGTTTTCATAATATCCAAACAAGTAATCAAAACAAAACCATATTGTATTCAACCAAACATAAGTCTTCAACAATCATGGTAATCATAAACATCATGAAATTTAAAAGTAACAAGGTTTACCCAAAGTATGAATTACACTAGCCAAAGGTGAAAGATTTAAAGCAACCTTCAAGCCTCCAATCAACTACAACTTCTAACCAAGCCAGAAAATTATACCCGAACACTTTCTTGAGCACTTGAGCACTACTTCTGGAAATGGCAGAGGTATGTGGTCTTTTGGGTGAGATAAGTTGGTGAAATTTCGTCCTTAAGGGTGGAGGCTAGAATTTCACAATGAAAACCAAGCCAAAAGGGTGTTATTTATTGGTAGAAACCACCCTTAGCCAACAAGCTATTAACTTGGGCACTAATTGTCATAAAACGCCAGTAAATGGAGTTATTAGGGACATATGATCGGACTTGGGGCATAATGGAACCTTAATTAAGCATTAAAAATGAATTAGGGAGGTCAGCAAGGTCTATCCGATCGGATACGGGGCCATGCCGATCGGATGGATGAGACATTTGGCTCCATCCGATCGGTTGGGCAAAATGTCATAAACACGAAAGTTGTAGATCTTTCTCTTAGCTTTTCGTGGCCGTGAACGGGGGGTCAAACCGAGTCTGTATGCTCAACTTATGACCAAAATGGTGAAGGTGTGTCGGGAACAATGAGTCTTCCATTATTTCTTCGTTTTAGCTTCTTTTCTTCATTTTACTTCTCGTTTCCCTTCTTATACTTTATTCTTGAGTCTTTGGAGTGACAACTTCATGACTTTATCTTCTCGAATATACTCCAAGAGACTTTCTTTTGTCGGGAATTCTTCGTACATGCATAAATCTTCGTTTATCGATCATTTCTTCGTCTTTTTCTTGGTTTTCTTTGTCTTGAGCTTCCATGAACCTAAAATACAAATTATACTTCATTAAGTACCATAAGTTCATAAAAGTAACCAAAATATATGCATAAAAACCATAATAACGCTCCTAAAAACATGTACAATCTGAGCGTTATCCGATGAGACGAAATGTGTACCGCTTTTAGGGGGTCATTTAACCCAAAGTCGAGATTATTTAATCAAATATTGCCCTAAATCGTTTATTTTGTCATTTTAGGTACTTTTGAGGAGAAATCTAGAAAAGGAAGCATTTTGGATGTTTTTGGAGCGAAAAAAGTGAAGAAAACGACAAAGTCTCAAATTCATGCTGAAAATAGTACCTGACGGAGTCAGGATTTGCTTATAACGCCGTCACCCTTTGACAAAGAGGTGGATAATCAAAATACACGTGACGCGCCAGAATTTTTTGGAGGAATTACACGTGACGGCGTCACCAAGGCCGTCACGTACAAAATGCAAGAGACGGCCAAGAGGAAGATTACACATGACGGCGTCAGAATTGGATCTAGGCAATACGATAATATTTATGGCGGCGAGTTGTTGGCTTCATAACTTACTCTTGACGCCGTCAAACCCAATACTCTATATATAGTTTCTGATTTTTCATTCATTGGCGTGCAACTTTGAGAGGAGAAACCCTAGACGAATTTTGCCTTATTTCTAAGGGTTTCAAACCCTTGTTTCATCCATGCTTAATTGAAGATAAATTTTCCAATAATCATTCAATATGTCTATGTGTTGTTTGATTCTATCTTATGTTTTTCTTCACTTTAACATGCTAGGCTAGGTTTTCTTTGTGTTTGCTTAGATGTAATGAAACTTAGTTATTGATTATTGGTTGGTTGTTTGTTTATAATTGTTGTGGATGAATGATTTCTATGTTAGGCTTAAGAAAACTGGCAGACTTCCAATTGGTAACTTGCTTGAACGTCTTAAGAAACATGATCGGATGTGTACTATGATAAATTGGTTATATTTAATGCATAGGTAACTACTAATGATGCCATGTTAGGAGCTATTAGTCGGCTCGACATAGGAAAAGGTAGAAGCTTATAGAGTTAGGGAAGATCGTACACGGCCCTACGAATGGTATTAAGGAATATAACCCGTCATCCATGCAATTGTAACAAACTAATCAACCGGTAAAAGATAGCTAGGGAGTAATGAAATCTAAGTAAACACATTTTCTCTTATTATTGTTTTCTCCGCATTTACTTTAGTGTCATTTTATTTTATTTTGTTTGCATTCGTAGTCATTTGGGTTAGTTGACTAGCAACTAATTCCGCCCATTCTTCCGAAACCCGAGATTTTTACTTGCTTTCCATAAAATATAAAAATACAAAAAGAATCATCCCTCACCTCTAGACCTAGTTTAATTGAGTTTTAACCCTAGTGAACACTATTCTTTGAGTTGAACGATCAATCCACCGGTACTTGCCACTATACTAAACTACAACGGTCAGGTACACTGCCTGGTGGGGATTGCAAGCTTCTCAAGATCCCTTGAGAGGTAAAACCTTTTGCAAGGTTGCAAAACCACGCATCAAGTTTTTGGCGCCGCATCCCGGGGAATTGTTATTGTCTAGGTTGAAATTTCTTTTTATTAGGTCTACTTGCTAGATTCCTTTCTAGTAAGATTTTTATTTTTATTTTTATAGGTCTTCTTTAGTCTATCTTATTTCTTCGTTCCTTTGTTCATAACCATTGCCATCCGCCATTATGGAAGGTAGTAATCTCTTTGACCCCATCAACCCACCACAACAAAACCATCTACAAAACCCACCACAACCAAACCAACCTCCTAGACCCCGAACTTTAGGAGAGTACTCCCGTCCTAGCCACCAAGGCTATCGAAACACCATTGAGCTCACTCTAGGAGCCAATGTGTCTCCCTTGTGATTCGAAACCATCCGGTTGATGCAAAGCGGATGTACATTCCATGGACTTCGTTCTGAATATCCTAATCAACATCTCAAGGATTTCCTAAAAATCATTCATTCCATAGACCTTGATGTTGAAACTCGAGAGACGACCCGATTGCGTCTCTTCCAATTCTCTCTATGTGACCAAGCTAGTCAATGGCTTGAGCGTTTACCCGCGGGATACATCACCTCTTGGGATGATCTCACAACTCATTTCCTTGCTCAATTTTTCCCACCGGGGAGAACTACCAAGCTAAGAAATGACATCTTGATGTTCCAACAACGTCAAGGTAAAACTCTCTATGAAGCATGGACTCGTTTCAAGGACTTACTCCAAAAAGTCACTCATCACGGCATAGATCTTTGGCTCCAAGTCCAAATTTTCTATGATCATATCGATCTCTCCACAAGGCGAACCATTGACCAAGCGGTCGGTGGCAAGCTACGTGATCTAAGTGCGGAAGAATCATGGGAACTCATAGAAGATCTTGCTCTCTATGACAACGAAAGTTGGAATGATCCCCGTGATTTGAACAAAACGGTCAAGGCAATATCTTTGCCTTCGAACAATTCAAGCACTCCCGACCATAGGATCATTGAACTTGAAGACCAAGTCAAGTTTCTCATGAAATCTTACGAAGCTCCTAAACCTTCAACCAAGTGAACAAAATCATTTCTTCATGCGAATTATGTAGTGGTCCCCATGACACTCGTGATTGCATGGAACTCCCCGAACAAGCATTTGCGGATTACGCATCCTCGCATACCGACGGAGCGGGAGTGATGAGTGTGTAAATACTCATCATTTTTTGTCAAATCTGAACTGCAAAACATTTAAAAACACTCAGAAATGCATCAAAATACAGAAAATATCCCAGAATTGTGTTTTATATATTTCAGATGCAAAATGATTAAAAACATATGAAAAACGAACAAAGTTTGCATAATTGGCAGTTTTAGTCCCCCAACTTTCAAAAATTGACAAAATCAGTCCCTAATCATTTGTTTTATAAGAAAAGTCACCAAAGGTCCTTTTGAAATAACAAGTAATCATATTTAGTCCTTTGGTGAAAAATTTCAAAAGTTTACAAGTTTGGTCCCTGTACTCTCACAATTGGCAGAAACAGTCCCTGTACTTCCAAATTATCAGAAATTGTCCCTGGATGATTTATTTTGAAGAAAAGTCAACAACAGTCCCCCAGAAATCATGGAATGACAATTCTGACCCTTGGAGCATAATTTTGAAGATTTGGCAGTTTTGGTCCCTCAAGTTCGAATTTTGGCAAAAAAATACCACTGGACATCTAAAATTGGAAAATAAGCATTCATGGTCCTTGGGTTATTGAAACTTGGCAATTATGGTCCCTTGAATAACTTTGGAAACTTGTTAAAACCCACCCCTCAATTTTCAGATTTTACAAAATGGTCCTTGTGTTACTAGTTACTATAATCAAACAGACCCAAGCTTTATTATAAACCAAATCCAAAACCAAACCCAGTCCACCACACAAGCCCAAATTCACCCCAGCCCAAACTACCCTTAGTAATAAACCAGGGTCAAACAGTTTGACCAAACCACCCTTTTCCCCCCAAATCGTTTCCCCCTCCAATACCACCACCTGCAAACCACCACCACTTGCACTCTCTCACCCACATCCCTTATCCCTTCCATTTACACTTCCCAAGCAGCATTAAATGCACCAGAACCCCCCTTGGCTGCAAGACAGAGCAATTTGCATTATTTGGCGCCAAAAAGAAAAATTGATGGACATGATAAATTTCAAGGATCCAAGGGCTCACAAGTGATGGGAAAAGCTTAGAGGGTCCCACTGAACCCTAATTGTTATCTATAAAGAAGAAAGGAGCAGAGACAAATTATTAGTGTAGCAGTAGTTAGTAGTATAGTTTTAGATGTCGTGTTAACTAGTTTTCCATTTACCAGTGTAATCTTTAGTTTAAAAGGATTGTAATCTATGTTTTCAGTATAATTTAAACCTATTTCAATTATAAATTTCAATTCTTAAGCTTATTTCCAATATATGCCATTTTGTACTTGAAAATCTTAAAATTACTTGAAGTTGTTATTACTGTTATTCAAGTGGTGTTTTAAGCTCTTATTAGCTCAATGATAAGCTTCCTTAAGTTTATAATTGATAAGTGCGCAAACACTCATCATTTTTATCGTATTTAAACTGCCAAAACATAGAAAAACAATCGAAAAGTAGTCAAAATACTTAAATTATCCCAGGGATTGTGTTTTATGTGTTTTAAATGCAAAACGAGCAAAAACAAATGAAAAACGATCAAAGTTTGCAATATTGGCAGTTTTAGTCCCCCAAGTTTCAAAATTTGTCAGAAATAGTCCCTATGCATTTATTTTGAAATAAAAGTCAACCCAAGTCCCTAAAAAATCAAAAGTTATCAAAAACAGACTTTGGGTGATAAATTTGGAAAATTTACATATTTGGTCCCTGGAGTTTGGAATTTTGCAAAAACAGTCCCTGGGAATTTTGAAAATAAAAAAATTGCAAAATTGGTTTTTGGGAATAATAACTTTGCAACAAAGGTCCTTGATAGTACTTTGGGAGAATGACATTTCCAACCCTTGGTTTTGATTAAATTGCAAGAATGGTCCCTATGTTTTTAACTAATCCAACCGGACCCTAATAGTTATTATAACCCAACACCAACTCCAAACCCAACACCAACAATCCAGCCCACCCCCTTATACCTCCTCAGCCCACCAACCCCTAGCCCACTTCTCAAATAATAAAACCCCGTCCCTTTTCCCCCCTCGGTCAACAAAGGTCAAACCTAGACCTTCTTCACCCCCCAACTTGCCTGTAACCTCACCAAACACACAACCCCCTCCTCACCTCTAATTAATGCTCACCATTCCTTGTTCCCCCCCCCCCCCCTCCTTAGCTATCATCCAAGAATCATTTATTGATCTCAAATTCCTCCAAGAAACCCAAAGAGCAGTTAAAGAAAAAATGGCGCCAAAATTTGATTGAACGGTTAAGATTATTCCCACCCAATCCAATGGGTGGGATTTGCTCAAGAAGGTGCAACAAGTAAAAAAAGTTCAATAATTCAGAAAGAGGAGAGAAGGAAGAGGCAGTGAGGTCAATTTTAGTATATATATAAGCCTTTGTAAGCCAATGTGGCAGATGTAGACTAGTATGTATTTTTAATTCAGTGTATTTTCCTTTAATTGTACTATTTTCATCAAGTAATGAAAGTTTAAGTTTAAATTACTTATTGTTTTTCAGTTTTCAATTTTTAACTAAGTTACTCAAATTTTGATTTCAAGTTATAAAGTAGTATAAGCTCACTTTAAGCTCATTTAGATTCAACAGTTGAGTTCAAAAGCTTGATAAGCTTTTGAATCTGTCTCAAATTCAGGTCATAATAATTCCTCAAAAATACAAAATAAATCAAGTAAAATTTTAAAAAAAATATAAAGAAGAAAGGAAAGAAGAGATGATTTGGAGCTGAGCTTGGATTTGAATTGGGTAATAGAGGTCTGTGGAGACCACTTAGGATTGTGTTCTGGGTCACTAGTTCATGCTTGTAGCTTGGAAGCTTTTGTAAGGACTTTTCTTCATATTAGCTTTTTATTGTATTAGTAATCATACCCTGCTTATTCTTGCACTTTTATGCTCATTTGGTTTAAGTTAGTCAAGTTAATGCTTAATGTCACATAGTTGTTCAATAGGATTCATGGGTTCTTAGATTTCAAAGTCTACTGATACAAATAGCATGTTGATGATTTGTGAGTAAGTGGTGTTAGAATCTGAATATTTGAGCTTAAATAGGTCCATTTGATCATGATAAATCAGTATGTGTGTGAAACATGGTCTGAATCAATGTCTTGAACTAAAAATCTCATTATCAGTGAAATAAAGGTGTGTTTGGTTTAAGCTGTTTCACTGTGTTAAGGTTTGTCCTTGTTGTTATTCTTGGTTCATGCATGTTACCATATGATCTAACATATCATTTATACCATAAAAACCAGCCAGTCTTTGCAGAAAAGTCAAATCTCATGTCAAGCTCACATATTTTCACTTCTGTTAACAGTTAAGTGTGCATCATCATGTTCTCATCTTTATAATTAGTTAACTCAGCTTATTGCAGCCTTATTTAAGCTTATTATTACATTTAAGACCAGTAGTGATCATTAGAATCTCATAAAAGTCAAAGTGCAAAGTTTTGCTATAAAGTCAAAGTTGAAACCTCAGATTTTCATCAAAATGGCAAGAATTAAATAGATTTTTGTGTTGTGATTCAAGACCTGAAACTTGTTGTGTGTTAACTCTATCAGTATAACTCTTGAATTTCATGTTTGGTTAATTTTTGTGATTTTTTCTGAGTGACCAAAATGCCCCTGGAAGTGACCTGCAGGGCAAGTTAGTTGCCCTGTCTCAGCAGACCCCAGCTCACCCACCACCTTTGGTGGTGTTTTGTGGTTAACCCAGTGGGTCCCACACCCCATAATTAGGTCCTTCCAACCCCCTCCTACCAGAGTTGACCTGTTGACCTTTGGTTTGACCTCTAGACCACTGGACCCCACTTAGTATTGGTCCCAATCTTTGTCCCATTCTGCCTCAGTTTCTCAATAAACCAACTGCTTATTTGAGGTTTGTAGCTTATTGAAGCTTCTTATTTGTGCTAAACTAGCTTATTATAGTTCATTTAACTCAGAGAAACCTATATCTACCATTGTGGACCCCACACACTCCAAATTGAGCTAAAATCCTTCCACAGTCAACAAAAGTCAACTGTTAGGATCAATAAGCTCTCAACTGCTTATTTTAGGGTTATGTAAAAAGTGTTTTCAGAAAAAGTGTTTGTATTTAGTGTATAATTAGTTTGGAAAAATAAAAAACCAAAAAAATCAACTTTAATTATAGTGATACCTTCTATTTAATAGGATTTATCATTTTAATTTTCTTTTTAGCTTATTTTTAAGCAATATATCATTTTTATATTTTTATAAATTCTCTTTTAGGTTAAAATAATTTTAGAAATTTTTCCAGATTTTTATTTTGTCTTTTAGTGGTTTTTGTAATTAATTTTAGTTTAATTAAGTTTTAATTAATATTAAGTAATTAAATAGCATAATTATAATTTACAAAGTATAACCTAGTTTTTATAATTTTTCTAGCTTTTATTTAAGTTAAAACATTTTTACAAATTTTTCTAGAATTTATATTACTCATTTTCTATTTTTTATAATATAATTAGTATAATCAGAAATTAATAAGTAATTAGATTTATAATTAGTAAATTAGTTTAAAAATAAATAAAATAAACTTTTTATAATTTTTTAGGATTCCTGTAATGGTTAATTAGATTTGTAAAATTTTTCTTAATTTTCTAAGCCTTTTTAGTATTTTTAGTAAATCTAATTAGTTTAATTAGTTAATAATTAGATAATTAGTAATTAATTAATAACTAACAATTAAATAGTGTAAAAATAAATTTTCTTTTTCTTAAAATTTTCTTTATTCACTAGGATTGTAAAAATAATAATTTTACACTTGTAACCCTTTCCATCCATCAGTTGTAATTTTCGTTTCGTTCGTCTGTGTACGTTTTTAATTAAAACGTACGTTTTTAGGTTTTAGCTCAAATCTTCTTAATCTTAATACCAGTAATCAATCACGTAGCTTTCCTAAGCTATATTTGTTAATAATTTCCAAATAATTCTTATCACAACCCTTTTCTGTGAATAATCACCCGATCACAAGAACGCTAAAGTTACAATTCACACCTCAACGGGATTTAACGACCTGGTGATACCTTATATTACCCGGAGCATTGATCTAGGCTATTTGACTTTGTTGACCATTCCTTGGTCAATATAAGTTGGTGGTTTAACATCAATCAATTCTTGGCGCCGCTGCCCAAGTTGGTGGTTTAGCATCAATCAATTTTTGACTTTGTTGACCATTCCTTAGTGTTATCTCACCTCATTCACTGTACAAATATCACCACTTTTGTAAATTTTAAATCAAAATACAAAAAAAGTCATTAACACTTTTCCTAAAGTGTTAAAACACCAAAAAAATTAAAAACAACAAAACAGATCGTAACGTTTTCTAAATCGGTTTTCTTTTAAGGTGATTCTTAAAGAGAAACGATTTTGGTAAACGAAACGATACCAAAAATATTTTCCAAAAGTTTTTAAACCCTTACACAAAACACAAAAACATCCGTCTTTTCTTGTGAATAATAATAATTACATAAAAACCAATCGTCGCAAACCAAGACAGAACACCTACCAACTGGGGGTGTGAACATAATAAGTTCCCAAACCAAAGATATAAAACTTGCCTTTGTATCCCTGTGAGTGGTGTACCTTTCTTAAAGGAGCCACTTACTTGCGATTATTGGTTTAAGTTCACTGTTGATTTGCCTCGATTTTGTTTTGATTGGTTTTTATCTCTAGTGCATGCGCACTCGTTCTTCAAGGTCCACGAGCCCATTACGTGAGCTTGTTCGGAAACCTAGAAGACCTCGTCGACGTTCAGCACCAACAGTCGGATCTGAGATCCGTACTGTTGCCACACCCACTGTCACCATGGCGGAAGATCGCCCCATGTGTGAGCTTCTCCAAGCACCCATCGAGGGTTACGGAGATGCCATTGTTGTTCCAGCCATCGTGGCTGATAATTTTGAGCTCAAAACCGGGTTACTCAATCTAGTAACCTCAAGCCAATTCTACGGTTTTGAGAGGGATGATCCTCATGCTCATATTCGATTGTTCAATAAAATCACATCAACCATCAAGTACAAAAATGTCCCGTGTGAAGCAATAAAACTTCTTCTCTTCCCATTCTCCTTGGAGGGACAAGCCCGGATTTGGCTTGAAAAACAACCTCCACGATCTATTGAGACATGGGAAGATCTTGTCAAAAAGTTTGTGAATGAATTCTTCCCACCTTCCAAGACCACGAGTCTTAAGAACGAAATCACCAAGTTCACTCAAAAATACGATGAATCTTTTGGTGAAGTGTGGGATCGTTTCAAAGAATTACTTCGCAAGTGTCCACATCATGGTTTCTCTGAGTTGATGCAACTCGATACTTTTTACAATGGTGTGAGCCAAGCTGATCAGGATTCTCTCAATGCCTCCGCGGGAGGTAATTTGTTGAGTAGAACCACAAAAGAAGCTTTGCAAATCATAGAAAACAAGTCCAAGGTCCGCTCTACACGAAGCAAACCGATTGTTTCTCAAATCAATGCGGGACCTTCTACTTCATCTTCTGTGGGTCAATCTAGCACGGATGCTAAGAGTGATAAGCTCACTGAAGCGATCCAAGCTTTGGTTCTCGCCCAAACAAAGAAAGTTTCATTTCCACAACATCCTCCCCCTGCTGAGGTTAAAAAATTGGGAGTCTGTGTGACTTGTGGTGGGCCGCATGCCTACTACAATTGCACAGCTACCGATGGTACTCCATATGAAGCTCATGCTGTAGACGGGTCCCAAAATCAAGGAGGCAATCAATACCGCCCTCCTATGGACCCTAGCTATCGTCCTCAACATCATTATCCTGGACCTCCTGGCTTTAATCAAAACCAAAATGTCCAAAACCGTGGCCAAAATCAAAATAGAGCGAACCAAAGTTATCAAAACCAAGGTAACTTCAATCAGGGTCACGGTTTTCACAATCAAAACCAAGGGTTCCAAAATCAAGGTTTCCAACAGCAAAATCAAGGAAACTTTAATCGGAACCAAGGTCAGGGTAATTTCAATCCGGGATATTTTCATGGAAACAACAACCCTCATCAGGGTAATTTTCAAAATCAAGGTCCCAATCCGAACAATCGAGCTCCAAATATTCCTAATCCGAATCAAGCCATTGTTCCAACCGGGCCTTCATCTGACGAGTTGTTGAAACAATTCATGAAGTCCCAAGAAGAGTTGAACAAGTTGCTGGTCAGCCAGATTTCTGACATCAAGAAGTCTTTAAATGATCGACCCTCGGGCTCAGGTACTACTTTACCGAGCAACACGATCGTTAACCCGAGGGGCGATGCTAAGGCGATCACAACACGAAGTGGTGCTTCATATGATGAACCCGCGATTCCTACTACCTCTTCTTCCTCTCCTCCAAAGGTAGTACAGCACACGAAGTACAGCACACGTCCAACCTCAGGTTATTCCTGAAACCAGATGTAAGCCTGGAGTTGTCTTTAAACCACCAGAAACTCCAGTGGACAACCCAAAATCCAAAACTTCTATTCCTTATCCATCACGTCTCAGTGAACAAAAGCTCCGCGAAAAAGCTAATCACCAAATGGATAAATTTTTCCAAATCTTCCAAGATTTGCATTTTGATATCAGCTTCGCAGACGCTATTCTCTTGATGCCCAAGTTTTCATCGACAATCAAAAATCTGTTGAGTAATAAAGAGAAACTCTTTGAGATGGCAAGAACTCCTCTAAATGAGAATTGTTCAGCAGTTCTTTTGAAAAAGCTTCCTGAAAAGCTTGGAGACCCCGGGAAATTCCTCATTCCTTGTACTTTCCCGGGTATGGTTGAATGCTTCGCCTTGGCCGATCTAGGTGCTAGCATTAACCTAATGCCATATTCTGTGTGGAAGAAACTCTCTCTTCCCGAACTTACCCCCACGTGCATGACTTTAGAGCTTGCCGATCGTTCGATTTCTCGTCCCATTGGCATTGCCGAGGACGTATTCGTTAAAGTGGGGAAGTTCCATTTTCTGGCAGATTTTGTAATTGTTGACTTTGATGCCGATTCTAGGGTCCCTCTCATTCTTGGGCGGGGATTTCTTAGAACTGGGCGAGCTCTTATCGATGTATTTGAGCATGAGATCACATTACGTGTTGGAACGGAAGCCATAACCTTCAACCTAAATCAAACTTCGATATACTCCTCCAATTATGACTGTGAATCGGTGAATCAAATTGATGTCATCGATGTTGCTGCTGAGGAGTATGCTCAAGAGATTTTAGGTTTCATTGATGATTCTTCGAGTGAAAACCTCACTCAGTCTTCTCACTCCATCATTGCCAATTCTTCTCCTTCCCTCACTCCGTTTGAGGGAAGTGACTTCATCTTAGAAGAAATGGAGGCGTTTCTCAAAAGTGACTCGATTCCCGATGGAGTCGATAACCAAGAGATCGACCTGGAGAGGGATATTCTTATACTCGAAAAATTGTTAAACGAAGATCCCTCTCCTCTTCCTGTTCTACCACAACAACTTCATAAAGAGGAGGTCAAAAATGTTGAGAAAACTGATGACTTCCCTGAGGTTGAACTTAAGGACTTGCCGCCTCATCTTGAATATGCATTTCTGGAGGGTGACGATAAATTACCCGTCATAATTGCCAAAGACTTAAGTGATGAGGAAAA
Organism: Artemisia argyi; assembly: GCA_030686995.1. NCBI lineage: Eukaryota > Viridiplantae > Streptophyta > Magnoliopsida > Asterales > Asteraceae > Artemisia > Artemisia argyi. The sequence continues at coordinate 43,489,078 of CM060690.1, read as the reverse complement.
GGCTGCTCTCATAAAGGTTTTGAAGTCTCATAAACAAGCAATTGCTTGGCGTCTCTCCGACATCAAGGGCATTGACCCTGAATTTTGTACTCACAAGATTTTAATGGAGGGCGACTTCAAACCTGCAGTCCAACAACAAAGAAGGGTGAATCCAAAAATTCATGAGGTTATCAAACAAGAGGTTTTAAAACTTCTTGATGCCGGATTGATTTACCCTATCTCGGACAGTCCTTGGGTCAGCCCAATTCATTGTGTTCCAAAAAAGGGTGGCATTACCGTTGTCACAAACGAGGAAAATGAGTTAATTCCAACTCGTTTGGTTACGGGATGGCGTGTCTGCATTGACTATCGTAAGTTAAATGACGCCACCCGTAAGGATCATTTTCCTCTGCCCTTTATGGATCAGATGCTCGAAAGATTAGCGGGGAATGAGTATTATTGCTTCCTCGATGGTTTCTCGGGTTACTTTCAGATTCCCATTGATCCGCAAGATCAGGAAAAGACCACGTTCACGTGCCCCTATGGAACTTTCGCGTATAAACGTATGCCATTTGGTTTATGTAATGCTCCGGGCACGTTTCAAAGATGTATGATGTCCATATTTTCCGACATGATCGGGAAAACTATGGAGGTCTTCATGGACGATTTTTCGGTCATTGGGGATTCATTTCAATCATGCCTCTCCCATTTAGACGACATGCTAAAACGTTGTGAAGATACAAAGTTATGTCTAAATTGGGAGAAGAGTCACTTTATGGTCAAAGAGGGCATTGTCCTCGGCCATAAAATTTCAAAAAACGGGATTGAGGTTGACAAAGCCAAAGTGGATGTCATTGCAAAATTACCTCATCCCACAACCGTGAAAGGTGTTAGGAGCTTTTTGGGTCACGCCGGTTTCTATCGTAGGTTTATTCAAGATTTTTCTAAAATCGCCCGACCTATGACCCATCTCCTCGAAAAGGATGCTCCTTTTATCTTCTCCCCCGAGTGCATCGAAGCTTTTGAAACACTTAAGAAAAAGCTTACCGAGGCACCGATTCTTGTTGCCCCCGATTGGGACTTGCCCTTCGAGCTCATGTGTGATGCTAGTGATTATGCTATAGGGGCAGTCTTGGGGCAACGAAAAACAAAACATTTTCAGCCTATACACTATGCCAGGAAAACTATGACCGAGGCTCAAAGCCATTACACCACCACCGAAAAAGAATTATTAGCTGTGGTGTATGCTTTTGAAAAATTCCGGCCATACTTGATACTGACCAAAAGCATAGTGTATACGGATCACTCAGCTTTGAAATACCTTTTTGCAAAACAAGATGCAAAGCCGAGACTTCTTCGTTGGGTTCTCCTCCTACAGGAATTTGATATCATTATTCGTGATAAAAAAGGAGCTGAGAACCTAGCTGCTGATCATCTCTCCCGATTGGAAAACCCCCATCAAGATGTCTTCAAGAGGAAAGAAATTAATGAAACATTCCCTCTCGAGACACTCAATGCGGTTACCTTTCGTGGAGATTCTATTACCCTGTGGTTTGCCGACTTCGCAAACTACCTTGCGGGTAATTTTGTGGTGAAAGGGATGTCGTCCCAACAAAAAAATAAATTCTTCAAAGATGTGAAACATTACTTTTGGGACGACCCCTACTTGTTCAAAATCTGTGCGGATCAAGTCATCCCGCGGTGTGTTTATGGCCAAGAAGCCTCAGAAATTCTTAACGCTTGCCATGCTGGTCCCACGGGGGGCCACCACAATCCAAACTACACCGCCAAAAAGGTGTTTGACTCCGGTTTCTTTTGGCCCACGATTTACAAGGATGCCCAGGAATTAGTCAAATCCTGTGACGCTTGTCAACGTCACGGGAATATTTCACAAAAGAATGAAATGCCTCAGAATGCAATTCAAGTTTGTGAAATTTTTGACGTTTGGGGCATCGATTTTATGGGGCCATTTCCTTCTTCTCATGGCAGCAAACACATACTCGTGGCTGTTGACTACTTGTTAAAATGGGTTGAAGCGAAAGCTTTACCCACTAATGATGCCCGAGTTGTTGTCAAATTCTTGAAAGCTCTTTTCGCTCGATTTGGAACTCCACGTGCTATTATCAGTGATCGTGGTACGCACTTCTGTGATGATAAATTTGATAAAGTCATGCAAAAGTATGGTGTAACTCACCGTCTTTCTACTGCGTACCACCCTCAAACAAGTGGACAAGTAGAAGTTTCCAATCGAGGCATAAAGAGAATATTGGAAAGAACCGTAGGTGAAAATCGTGCATCGTGGTCAGACAAATTAGATGATGCACTTCGGGCTTTCCGTACGGCTTACAAAACGCCCATTGGGTGTACGCCTTACAAACTTGTGTACGGGAAAGCGTGCCATCTTCCGATCGAGCTTGAGCATAAAGCCTATTGGGCCCTCAAGCATGCCAATTTTGACTTCAAAACGGCGGGTGATCATAGAAAAGTTCAACTAAATGAATTAAACGAACTTCGTGATCAAGCTTACGAGAACTCTTTGATCTATAAAGAAAAGACAAAGAAGATTCATGACTCAAAAATCAAAAACCGCGTTTTCAACGTTGGTGATCGAGTCCTTCTTTTCAACTCTAGACTCAAGATCTTCTCGGGAAAGCTTAAAACCCGATGGACAGGTCCATTCACTATCGCTAAGGTTTATCCTTATGGCACCGTCGAATTATCTCAAAATGACGGTCCTAATTTCAAAGTGAATGGATGATGACGTGGGAATCGCACCAGGCTTTACCTCTCAAGGGATCTTGAGAAGCTTACAACCCCCACCAGGCAGTGTACCTGATCGTTGTAGTATAGTATAGTGACAAGTACCGGGGGATTGATCGTTCAGCTTAGGAATAGTGTCGCTAGGATTAGAAAACCTAAATACTAGTTCTAAAGGTGAGGGATGATTATTTTTGTATTTTTATATTTTTTTTGAAAGCAAGTAAAAATCTCGGGTTTGAAGGATTTGGGCGGAATTAGTTGCTAATCAACTAACCCAATACTAAAGATGCAATCAAAATAAAATACTAGAAATGAAAATAAACTAAATTATACTAAAGTTGTGAGCAATAAGTGGAGAAAATGTGTTTACTTAGATTTCACTACTCCCTAGACATCTTTTACACGTTAATTACTTGTTATAATTGCATGGATGACGGATCGTATTCCTTAATACCATTCATGGGGTGGCACACTTAACTCCCCAATTCTATGAGCTCTTATCTCCTCCTACACCATGCCCAGCACAACTATAGGGATTGTAAACAATGGCTCATGCATTAAATACAACCAATAAAGACCTAGTGCGCGTCGGTTCATGTTTCTTAAGACGTTCAAGCATGTTACCAATTGGTGATCTGCCAGTTTTCTTAAGCCTAACATATAAATCATTCATCCAAGACAAGTATAAACAAGTAATCAACACATAATTAACATCTAAGTTTCATTAGATCCAAGCAAACACAAGATATATCTAGCCTAGCATGATGGAATTAAGACAAGAACAAGATATAGACAACCAACACATAGGCATATTGATTGAATTGAAAGAACACTTATCTTAATTACACATGAAAGGTATCAAGGATTTGGAACCCTTGAAAAACCTGTAAAATTCGCACCAAAATCGTACTTAGGGTTTCTCCAAAACTTTCCTCTCTTTAATGTGAAAATTAGAAAACTATATATAGGAAAAGGGGTCCGACGGTGTCAAAACCAACATTGTGGCGCCGTCACCTCGCCGCCAAAACTATTCTCGGACTGCCTTGATCTACATTTGACGCCGTCAAGACTTAATCATTTCCAGGCCGTCATGACTTTTACTCTTGACGCCCTACCTTTGTGACGCCGTCAAATCTGTACTGGGTCGTCATGGACTTTTGCTCTTGACGCCGTCAGGAAGTTACTCTTGACGCCGTCACCTACTGTTCCCAGCATGGAAAATTAAGACTTTGGCGTTTTCTTCACTTTTATGCTCCAAAAACGTCCGAATTGCTTCCTTTTCCAGATTTCTCTCCCAAAGTACCTAAAATCATAAAAGGAACGATTTAGGGCATTATTTGATCAAATAAATTCGAATTCGGGCTTAAATGACCTCCTAAAAACGGATCATTTTTCGCCTCATCATATACCCTTACACTTAAGATTTGCTTGTCCTCAAGCAAATGCGCTTTTATTCTACTCAAAAAACAAGTTAGGGGTCATTTAACACTAATATAAAAGTAATTACAACAAATAATTGTTCCACTAAAGACCAATAGACAAGCACGGAGGTCAATTACAAGCACCTCACAAATAGTGTTTAGATACTCACATCTCTCGGGTGTAATAAAGTGTAAATTACAATATGGAAACGGAAGATATCTCTCACTACCTGTCATAGCAAAATAGATTACCATAGGCTTGGGAAAGGATCAAACCTCCACCACATGGCGTAAGCACCTAGGATAAACTATCAAAGAGGTCTTTTAAAGGGTTGTAACGTTAGGTGTAGGGATATGAAATACATGGTTTTGTTGGATAAAGGAAGTTTTACTGGTGGCGAGTTAACAATCTTGGTTAATTACATGTACAATGTAGCGTTGCTAAGCCAAGACTAGACTCGACTTAAGCTAATAAATGAAAAATAACAAAAACATAAAATGAACATAGAATGAAACGGGATGGTAGTCCGTATGTTTTTTCTCTTTTTCTTTTTCTATTTTTTTTCTTTTTTTCTTGATTTTTTGAATTTTTTTTTATTTTTATTTTTTTTATTTTTTATCTTTTTTTTGTGTGCATACAGTCTTACCCTACCATCCAAAATAATACATCATAGGGGATGAACATTCCCCTTACACTTGAATCTTTACACACTTTACATTAAACTAATCTAATGACACGAATTAAGAAAATCAAAACACTTGGAGTACTTTTAAGATTAACGTACATATGGGGGTAATAATATGATGTTCTTCCCCATTACTCCATACAATAAGTACTTACTCATGAGTCCCAATCGTCCCAAAACAATATGTACAAGGATATGACTCGACTTAGCAACCATGTAATCAATTAGAAAGTTAACTTAGGGTTTAACAAATAACAATAATGCACTAAAAATGAGTGCATACACGGAAGGCTAAGGCGATTTGGGTGTACATTTAAGTGGGGTGTAACAAATTCTTCCTTTAAATAAAATGCTTAAAGTTAGAAACGAAAAGATAGGCTCGGAGGGGTGTATTAGGGGTATCGTGTACTAAAAATGAGTACAACGCTAAGGGTGTGGGAAAAATTAGTTGACTTAACTAGTCAAGTAATATGACATAAATGGTCAAGTAATTATGATACGGGTTTAACACAAGGGTAATCCTAATGCCTCTTATCATGTAGTAAATCCTACCACACGAATGTAGTCTCACTAGCGGTCTCGGGATGCATCACTAACGCAAGTTCTAGAATCTAAATGCTACCGGTACACTCATAAGCACTAATAGTAAATGCTTTTCCTATCAAATCTAAAGGCGAACCTCACATATTTGGGTGGAAAATTTTTCTGAATATACGGTTATGTGCTAGTCATACAATCTCCTATCCATGAGACGCTTGCTATGGCTAAAGTTTCACTCCTAAATGTTGTAAAAAAATTTAAATTTGGCGCTAAAATTGCACTAACAAGTATTTCTCATAGTTTTATTACACATCTACCATCAAACAAACAAACTCAAGCGAAAGTGTATATGTAAGGTATCATCTTTTTACCCTCCCCTTACACTTAAGATGAACATTGTCCCCAATGTTCAAGTAAAGAATGTAAAAGTGAAAAAGTAAAGAGAACGAAATCAAATACTCCCCTGATTCGCTCGGTATGGATAATAAGATGGCTAGGTTAAATCTTCCTCCAAGAGAATGAACAATCAAAGCTTCCCTTCCAGAATATAAATCATCTTCTTGTCATACATAACCTGTAAAACCTGATAAAATAGACAAGACAACCTCGCGTAAAATCAGCGGCATCCTATATAAGTTACTAAATCCTAGAAAACAAGATAAGATATAATGCTTGTGGAATGAAGTTTGCAGATCTCCTGGAGATTATAAAACTTAATAATTCACAAAAACCATAAGACTCCGTTAGAAAAAACAAAACCGGTAAAATTTCCAGATTTTTACACTTGACGCCGTCAGAAGTGACCTGCAGAAATTCTTATGTTAAGTTTCCGGAAAATTTCTGGAAAAACTTGGTCCTACTTCCTGGAAAATCCTGCAAAACTTCATTATGACTAAATACAAGCATTTGACTCTAACAAATACGAATATACATGTTCATTTAATATTGTGGAGAATCATGATCGGTTTGTTTCTTGAAAACATATTTGGGGTTTCCCCTTACACTTATCTTTTGCAAAAATACCTTTAGGTGTAGTTAAGACTAGGCCAAAACAACAAAGTAAAGTATTTCCACTATTTAGTTTAGAAACATGATCTACCAACAATAAAAATTAAGCATGCATACGGAAGCAAATAACAAACAAACAAACAAATAAAAACATACAAAACATGGGTTGCCTCCCAAGAAGCGCTTGTTTTTGTTCGAGTCACGAGCCTGACTCTACCCTTATTTAACGGAAATAGGGGAGGTTTTCCCTACACTTAGGATTAAGTGCGGGTGGAAGTAGCGATACACACCCTTAGGGTGGAAATATGCCACGTGAGGAAAGTGTGGTGGATGAATTATATGCTCAAAGGGGTGTGCTCCTATCATCATAACCTTACCAAATTCAATCGGGTTAATGGGTGGATTAAGATTTTCTCCTAGAAAGGGATCGTTTTCTATCAACTTCAAGAGACTCCTAGTTGGGAATCCATCTTGACCTAATAAACCCGGTTTAAACCCATAATGTTTCTTATGATCAATCATGAATGAGTGATGTAAGCATGTAAGGTCATCTTCCACTCCTGTATCAGCTTCCTCTCTACAAGGCTTAGATTCTACTACCTTTATCCCAAGACTACCCGGACTATATGGTTTGATGAGTGGGTCAAAACCTATTTCAATTCCTAAATTTTCATCCAAGGATGAAAGATTAGGTAACGGTTTTGGTTGAGGCTCCGGTTCATCAAAACTAGGAACTTTCCTAGAACTAAGAGTGAGATTATCATTATAAGTATTCAAACCTATATCCTCTAGTTGTGTTTGGTCCAAGGGTTCTACCTCTATTTGGGCTCCTATAGTCTCTTCTACTTCTTCCAGGTAAGTCACGGATGGTGTGTATTTCTCAAGTGATGGTGGGAGTTGTGGGGTACTTTGTAGGTTTGTGTTATTTACCTCATCCTTCCTTTTCTCAACATCACCTATATCCTCATCACGTGTTTTAGTAGAATCTAACCTAAACATGTTCCTAAGTATCTCAAATCCTTCTCTAGCCATTTCAAGTTCTAAGTCTGATTCATAAGAACCTTCCTCAATAACTTGATTACAATGCTCAATTTGCCTAAAGGATTCATCTTTTTGCTCAATATGATCATGTTCGGCTAAATCCTCCTTAATTGTTTCCTCAAGTTGTGATGCATACAAACCCATCAATTCATTGAACTCATGGTTTACGGTTAGGAGGCTTTCCTCAAAAATTTTCCAAAGGGTCTTACTAAAAGGAATTGATCCTAACAATGATTGTTTAATATAGGCCACACATGCGCATAACTCATCAAACCTATCAAACTTTAAACTCATCTCTTCTTATATATATCTAAGATCACTTAAAAATTTATTGGAACAACAGGAAGCAAATCTATCCGAGTAAACTAATTGTTCCTCTATTGTTAATGATCTAAATGGAATCTCATCCGCCATAAAGACAAATGAAAATGGTTTTACAAACAAAGGGCACAAAGAAAAAGATAGACTAAAGAAACCTAAAAATAAAAATAAAATCTTACTAGAAAGGAATCTAGCAAGTAGACCTAATAAAAAGAGATTCTAACCTAGACAATAACTATTCCCCGGGCTGCGGCGCCAAAAACTTGATCACGTGGGAATCGCACCAGGCTTTACCTCTCAAGGGATCTTGAGAAGCTTACAACCCCCACCAGGCAGTGTACCTGATCGTTGTAGTATAGTATAGTGACAAGTACCGGGGGATTGATCGTTCAGCTTAGGAATAGTGTCGCTAGGATTAGAAAACCTAAATACTAGTTCTAAAGGTGAGGGATGGTTATTTTTGTATTTTTATATTTTTTTGAAAGCAAGTAAAAATCTCGGGTTTGAAGGATTTGGGCGGAATTAGTTGCTAATCAACTAACCCAATACTAAAGATGCAATCAAAATAAAATACTAGAAATGAAAATAAACTAAATTATACTAAAGTTGTGAGCAATAAGTGGAGAAAATGTGTTTACTTAGATTTCACTACTCCATAGACATCTTTTACACGTTAATTACTTGTTATAATTGCATGGATGATGGATCGTATTCCTTAATACCATTCATGGGGTGGCACACTTAACTCCCCAATTCTATGAGCTCTTATCTCCTCCTATACCATGCCCAGCACAACTATAGGGATTGTAAACAGTGGCTCATGCATTAAATACAACCAATAAAGACCTAGTGCGCGTCGGTTAATGTTTCTTAAGACGTTCAAGCATGTTACCAATTGGAGATCTGCCAGTTTTCTTAAGCCTAACATATAAATCATTCATCCAAGACAAGTATAAACAAGTAATCAACACATAGTTAACATCTAGGTTTCATTAGATCCAAGCAAACACAAGATAGATCTAGCCTAGCATGATGGAATTAAGACAAGAACAAGATATAGACAACCAACACATAGACATATTGATTGAATTGAAAGAACACTTATCTTAATTACACATGAAAGGTATCAAGGATTTGGAACCCTTGAAAAACCTGTAAAATTCGCACCAAAATCGTACTTAGGGTTTCTCCAAAACTTTTCTCTCTTTAATGTGAAAATTAGAAAACTATATATAGGAAAACGGGTCTGACGGCGTCAAGACCAACATTGTGACGCCGTCACCTCGCCGCCAAAACTATTCTCGGACTGCCTTGATCTACATTTGACGCCGTCAAGACTTAATCATTTCCAGGCCGTCATGACTTTTACTCTTGACGCCCTACCTTCGTGACGCCGTCAAATCTGTACTGGGTCGTCATGGACTTTTGCTCTTGACGCCGTCAGGAAGTTACTCTTGACGCCGTCACCTACTGTTCCCAGCATGGAAAATTAAGACTTTGGCGTTTTCTTCACTTTTATGCTCCAAAAACGTCCGAATTGCTTCCTTTTCCAGATTTCTCTCCCAAAGTACCTAAAATCACAAAAGGAACGATTTAGGGCATTATTTGTTCAAATAAATTCGAATTCGGGCTTAAATGACCCCCTAAAAATGGATCATTTTTCGCCTCATCAATGGACATCGTTTAAAGCACTACTTTGGAGAGGACATACCATCCATGGTTGTCCCGGATCTCCAAACTTTCCCCAAGGACAATTAAATTCGGGGATCAAGTCAAGCTAGCGACTCGATGAACAAAAACAATAGCACAATACGGGTTTTCACCCGTATCTCTGATTTCCTTCTACTTTCTACCACCCAGTGTAGGGGAATGGCCAACCTCCCGCTAATTTGAAAATGTATATATGTATATAAGTTTCTAAAAAAAATGTATATATGTAGAAATAAAGTGAAATACGGTATTTTCACAGTTAGATTCGAATATTATCTTTTTATGTTCATAGATTCGGCATAATAGCCGGGACTTTGAATATTGAGGACAATATTCATTTCTAAGTGTGGGGGGGGGGGGGAATTCTAGCGAATTTTGTAGCAAAATACTTTCAAATACCCCCGTTTTTGGCCAAAATTTTCAAAAATTTTTCACTTTATTTCAAAATTAAAAATTTTCAAAATTTTTTCACTTTATTTCAAAATTTTTGTGGTAATCAGTCCGCCATGTCTAACCGACAAAAGGGATTGGCTAATCCAGGAGCAAACGGCTCTTGGTAAAGATAAATCAAATCCGTTTACGGCTTGCAATTTGCCCAAAATTGTATGGTTCCTCAACTCCCCATCATCCTCAAAAGCTAATGAGTTGGCTAGCCCGCAAGATTATGGATTGTGGTAAAGGCCGTGGAAAATCCTTAATTGGTAATCAGCTCACCAAGATGTTGACTAGGTCCATCAAGATGCCGGCTAGTCCAGGAGCAAACGGCTCTTGGTAAAGACTAAACAAATCCGTTGACAGCTGGTGGTTTGCTCAAAATCACACGGTTATCAGGTGTGCCACAGTTCTTACACCTGACTACTCCAGAAGTGATAAATTTTGGTAAAGAGTTTAAAATCCATCAAGTTTTCCAAAAATATTGCTAGGGACTAGCAATAGTTTAGTATGGGGGATTGATGAGTGCGCAAACACTCATCATTTTTATCGTATTTAAACTGCCAAAATATACAAAAACAATCGAAAAGTAATCAAAATACTTAAATTATCCCAGGGATTGTGTTTTATGTGTTTTAAATGCAAAACGAGCAAAAACAAATGAAAAACGATCAAAGTTTGCAATATTGGCAGTTTTAGTCCCCCAAGTTTCAAAATTTGTCAGAAATAGTCCCTATGCATTTATTTTGAAATAAAAGTCAACCCAAGTCCCTAAAAAATCAAAAGTTATCAAAAACGGACTTTGGGTGATAAATTTGGAAAATTTACATATTTGGTCCCTGGAGTTTGGAATTTTGCAAAAACAGTCCCTGGGAATTTTGAAAATAAAAAATTGCAAAATTGGTTTTTGGGAATAATAACTTTGCAACAAAGGTCCTTGATAGTACTTTGGGAGAATGACATTTCCAAACCTTGGTTTTGATTAAATTGCAAGAATGGTCCCTATGTTTTTAACTAATCCAACCGGACCCTAATAGTTATTATAACCCAGCACCAACTCCAAACCCAACACCAACAATCCAGCCCACCCCCTTATACCTCCTCAGCCCACCAACCCCTAGCCCACTTCTCAAATAATAAAACCCCGTCCCTTTTCCCCCCTCGGTCAACAAAGGTCAAACCTTGACCTTCTTCACCCCCCAACTTGCTTGTAACCTCACCAAACACACAACCCCCCCCCCCCCTCACCTCTAATTAATGCTCACCATTCCTTGTTCCCCCCCCCTCCTTAGCTATCATCCAAGAATCATTTATTGATCTCAAATTCCTCCAAGAAACCCAAAGAGCAGTTAAAGAAAAAATGGATCAAAATTTGATTGAACGGTTAAGATTATTCCCACCCAATCCAATGGGTGGGATTTGCTCAAGAAGGTGCAACAAGTCAAAAAAGTTCAATAATTCAGAAAGAGGAGAGAAGGAAGAGGCAGTGAGGTCAATTTTAGTATATATAAGCCTTTGTAAGCCAATGTGGCAGATGTAGACTAGTATGTATTTTTAATTCAGTATATTTTCCTCTAATTGTACTATTTTCATCAAGTAATGAAAGTTTAAGTTTAAATTACTTATTGTTTTTCAGTTTTCAATTTTTAACTAAGTTACTCAAATTTTGATTTCAAGTTATAAAGTAGTATAAGCTCACTTTAAGCTCATTTAGATTCAACAGTTGAGTTCAAAAGCTTGATAAGCTTTTGAATCTGTCTGAAACTCAGGTCATAATAATTCCTCAAAAATACAAAATAAATCAAGTAAAATAAAAAAAATATATAAAGAAGAAAGGAAAGAAGAGATGATTTGGAGCTGAGCTTGGATTTGAATTGGGTAATAGAGGTCTGTGGAGACCACTTAGGATTGTGTTCTGGGTCACTAGTTCATGCTTGTAGCTTGGAAGCTTTTGTAAGGACTTTTCTTCATATTAGCTTTTTATTGTATTAGTAATCATACCCTGCTTATTCTTGCACTTTTATGCTCATTTGGTTTAAGTTAGTCAAGTTAATGCTTAATGTCACATAGTTGTTCAATAGGATTCATGGGTTCTTAGATTTCAAAGTCTACTGATACAAATAGCATGTTGATGAGTTGTGAGTAAGTGGTGTTAGAATCTGAATATTTGAGCTTAAATAGGTCCATTTGATCATGATAAATCAGTATGTGTGTGAAACATGGTCTGAATCAATGTCTTGAACTAAAAATCTCATTATCAGTGAAATAAAGGTGTGTTTGGTTTAAGCTGTTTCACTGTGTTAAGGTTTGTCCTTGTTGTTATTCTTGGTTCATGCATGTTACCATATGATCTAACATATCATTTATACCATAAAAACCAGCCAGTCTTTGCAGAAAAGTCAAATCTCATGTCAAGCTCACATATTTTCACTTCAGTTAACAGTTAAGTGTGCATCATCATGTTCTCATCTTTATAATTAGTTAACTCAGCTTATTTCAGCCTTATTTAAGCTTATTATTACATTTAAGACCAGTATTGATCATTAGAATCTCATAAAAGTCAAAGTGCAAAGTTTTGCTATAAAGTCAAAGTTGAAACCTCAGATTTTCATCAAAATGGCAAGAATTAAATAGATTTTTGTGTTGTGATTCAAGACCTGAAACTTGTTGTGTGTTAACTCTATCAGTAGAACTCTTGAATTTCATGTTTGGTTAATTTTTGTGATTTTTTCTGAGTGACCAAAATGCCCCTGGAAGTGACCTGCAGGGCAAGTTAGTTGCCCTGTCTCAGCAGACCCCAGCTCACCCACCACCTTTGGTGGTGTTTTGTGGTTAACCCAGTGGGTCCCACACCCCATAATTAGGTCCTTCCAACCCCCCTCCTACCAGAGTTGACCTATTGACCTTTGGTTTGACCTCTAGACCACTGGACCCCACTTAGAATTGGTCCCAATCTTTGTCCCATTCTGCCTCAGTTTCTCAATAAGCCAACTGCTTATTTGAGGTTTGTAGCTTATTGAAGCTTCTTATTTGTGCTAAACTAGCTTATTATAGTTCATTTAACTCAGAGAAACCTATATCTACCATTGTGGACCCCACACACTCCAAATTGAGCTAAAATCCTTCCACGGTCAACAAAAGTCAACTGTTAGGATCAATAAGCTCTCAACTGCTTATTTTAGGGTTATGTAAAAAGTGTTTTCAGAAAACGTGTTTGTATTTAGTGTATAATTAGTTTGGAAAAAGAAAAAACCAAAAAAACCAACTTTAATTATAGTGATACCTTCTATTTAATAGGATTTATCATTTTAATTTTCTTTTTAGCTTATTTATAAGCAATATATCATTTTTATATTTTTATAAATTCTCTTTTAGGTTAAAATAATTTTAGAAATTTTTCCAGATTTTTATTTTGTCTTTTAATGGTTTTTATAATTAATTTTAGCTTAATTAAGTTTTAATTAATATTAAGTAATTAAATAGCATAATTATAATTTACAAAGTATAACCTAGTTTTTATAATTTTTCTAGCTTTTATTTAAGTTAAAACATTTTTACAAATTTTTCTAGAATTTATATTACTCATTTTCTATTTTTTATAATATAATTAGTATAATCAGAAATTAATAAGTAATTAGATTAATAATTAGTAAATTAGTTTAAAAATAAATAAAATAAACTTTTTATAATTTTTTAGGATTCCTGTAATGGTTAATTAGATTTGTAAAATTTTTCTTAATTTTCTAAGCCTTTTTAGTATTTTTAGTAAATCTAATTAGTTTAATTAGTTAATAATTAGATAATTAGTAATTAATTAATAACTAACAATTAAATAGTGTAAAAATAAATTTTCTTTTTCTTAAAATTTTCTTTATTCACTAGGATTGTAAAAATAATAATTTTACACTTGTAACCCTTTCCGTCCATCAGTTGTAATTTTCGTTTCGTTCGTTTGTGTACGTTTTTAATTAAAACGTACATTTTTAGGTTTTAGCTCAAATCTTCTTAATCTTAATACCAGTAATCAATCACGTAGCTTTCCTAAGCTATATTTGTTAATAATTTCCAAATAATTCTTATCACAACCCTTTTCTGTGAATAATCACCCGATCACAAGTACGCTAAAGTTACAATTCACACCTCAACGGGATTTAACGACCTGGTGATACCTTATATTACCCGGAGCATTGATCTAGGCTATTTGACTTTGTTGACCATTCCTTGGTCAATATAAGTTGGTGGTTTAGCATCAATCAATAATGCATAAAAACAGTTTAGGATATAAAGGTTAAAAATACTTAAAAATACCAAGAAAAATAGTTAAATAATTAAAAATCAGAAGTTATGAAGATGAAACATGGAGCAAGGTGTATTCTGAATTGCCTTTTGGTTTAGTAGCTTATTGGGAAGCTTTAGGATGTGAAATTAGTCCTTGGTTCCTCAGTTTTGCTTGGATCCACTTTGTAAGCCTTAATCTCCATTTTTGCCTTTTACTGTTATAGTGCTAGATTACTGTTATTTCTTGTTTCTTTGTGCTTATTTGAAGTTTGTTAGTCATAATAGTGCTTTAAATGTAGTACTTGTTCATTAATTTTCTATATTGCTCATACTTCCATTTTCACTGCCAAATAGTGTATGTATCTGTGATTTGTGAGTGTTAGTTGTTTAGACTTGTGTTTCTGTGTCTCATATAGTTCATTACTTCAATACAAGCCTTTGTGAGTCAGTCTCATGGTCCAAAATAAGTATATGCTTTGAAAATCACATCTTGAGCTTTTTAAAGGAGTGTTTGGAATAGTGGTCTTCACCACTGTGTCCTATGTTTCAGAGATTGATTTCTTTTATCACAAGTTACATTAGGTCCAAATAGGTTAAATAATCAATAAAATCAATAGGTCTTTTATCAAAAAGTCAAATTTCATCTTTAAGCTCTTTAACTTGTTCACTGTTAGGATTCATGGTTCTAATTCTCATCATATCATTGCATATCTGGTTAATATAGCTTATCTCAGTCCCGTAACAGCTTATTATAACATATTAAGTCAGTAGGAAGCATTAGAAACTCACAAAAAGTCAAACCTAGTTCTAATTTCAAAAAGTCAAATTTGACCCCTTTGGCAAAAATCCAAATATTGGGTGAATTGTTTTCAATTTTGTATTTAGAATCAGACATTGAGATTTTTACATGTTGAAGCCTCCCACCTAATCTTTAGGATCCAACCATTTGCTTATTTTTGTGAATTTTATTGTGGGACCCACACTCACCCAAACAGGGCTGCAAGCCCCTGCTGCACAGCAGCACCACCATTCTGTTTCACCTTCTGTGGGTCCCACAGACCACCACAGTGGGCCCCACTGTGTCATTCTTGGTTCTTTGGACTCCCCAGCTGGCCCTCTACCCATTTCAAGCTTTTGTTGAAGCTTAAGCTCACTAGGACCCACATATTTTGGCCATCAAAGTTTGTCCCATTTCTGTGTTGAAACAAGGTTTCATGTGCTTATTTGCTTATCAGTGGTACCCTCTTGTTGTTTCTTGCTTATTTCAGTCCACCTAGCTAGTTTAGACCATAATGTACCCCTGTGGACCCTACATAAGCTTATTTCCGTATTTAGTCAACGAAAGTCAACTATTTTAGATTTGTGTGTCCATTTTGCTTATTTTTAAGCTTGGGAAAAGTTTTTTTCACAAAAGTTCTTAGTTTTTAGGAATAAAATAGTTTTCCACAAGAAAATCCAGGAAAATCCAAAATAAATTTAAGTGATAGCTTCTATTTAATATTATTTATCTTTTTAATTTTCCTTTTTAGCTTTTTATTAAGTACTTTGCATTTTTATATTTTTCTTAATTTTATTTTATATTAAAGTATTTTTAGTTATTTTTCCAAATTTTTATATTGTCATTTAGTATTTTCTAGAATTAATATTAGTTTTATTAATAATTAATCAATATTTAAGTATTGAATAGCAAAATTAGTTTTTATTAAGCACTACCTAGTTTTTATATTTTCCCTAGGTTTTCTATAACATAAAATAATTTTAAAATTTTTCCATAATTTTTCCATAATTTTTTCTGTTCATTTTCTATTTTTCTTAATTAATTTAGTTTAAATAGTTTTTAATTAATAATTAAGCAAATAATTAGTAAAATAGTTTAAAAATAGTTTTTATAAACTTTTTATAATTTTTTAGGGTTCCTGTGATGGTTAATTAGATTTATAAATTTTCTCATAATTTTCTAAGTCATTTTGCTATTTTTAGTAATTTAGATTAGTTTAATTAAGTTTAATAAATATAATTAGTATTTAATTAATATAAAATCCACAAAAAGGCAAAAATATATATTTTTAGTTTCTAAATTTATTTTAAGTCATTTTAGAATTTTAAAAATTAATTTGCAATTTTCTAGCTTAAATCTCACCTTTTTCTCTGTTTGTAAACATTTCTGATTATTAATTTGTTTACGTTTTATTATATCTGTGTTTCTGTAATTGTTAATATTATTTTATTATCTTAATATCAAGTAATCAGTACTGTAATCAAATCCAAATCTTTGTTGGTTACTGATGCGTGAGAATTGCACCAGACTTTACCTCTCGAGGGATCTCGAGAAGCTTACAACCCCCACCAGGCATTGTACCTGATCGATGTAGTATAGTATAATGACAAGTACCGGGGGATTGATCGTTTAGCTAGGAATAGTGTCGCTAGAATTAGAAAACCTAAAGACTAGGTCTAGAGATGAGGGATGATTCTTTTTGTATTTTTATATTTTTTAGAAAGCAAGTAAGAATCTCGGGTTTTGAAGGATTTGGGCGGAATTAGTTGCTATTCAACTAACCCAATACTAAAAATGCGATCAAAATAAAATACTAAAAATGAAAATAAACTAAATTATACTAAAGTTGTGAGCAATATGTGGGAGAATTGTGTTTACTTAGATTTCACTACTCCCTAGATATCTTTTACACGTTAATTACTTGTTATAGTTGCGTGGATGACAGATTGTATTCCTTAATACCATTCATGGGGTGGCGTACTTACTTCCCCAATCCTATTAGCGCCTACTTCACTCCTATGTCAAGCCGGCTAAGAAGCTCCTAACATGGGATCATTAGAATTTACTCATGCATTAAATACAACTAATAAAACCTAGTACACATCGGTTCATGTTTCCTAAGACGTTCAAGCATGTTACACAATGGAGATCTGCCAGTTTTCTTAAGCCTAACATTGAAATCATTCATCCAATACAACCATAAATAAGTAATCAACACATAATTAACATCTAGGTTTCATTAGATCTAAGCAAACACAAGATAAATCTAGCCTAGCATGTTAAAATCAAGACAAACACAAGATATAATCAACCAACACATAGACATATCGATTGAATTAAGAGAAGACTTATCTCAATTGAACATGAAAGGATTCAAGGGGTGAAAACCCTTGAAAGTACTGTAAAATATGACCTAGGGTTTACAAAGTTCGGCCCTAGTTCTCTCCACACAAGTTCCTCTTTAATGAATGAAAAATAGAAAACTATATATAGATTTTAGTAGGTTACGGTGTCAAGAACAAAAGTCTGACGCCGTCATCTCGCCGCCAAATATTTCCTCGGACTGCCTAGATTTGGGTCTGACGCCGTCATGTAGTCACCTTATGCAGGCCGTCACCAAAAATACTCTTGACGCCCTTGTTGTGACGCCGTCAGGTTTGCACTGGGTCGTCACCACTTTTACTCCTGACGCCGTCATGGTCTTCCTCTTGACGCCGTCAGGTACTGTTCTCAGCATGGAAAATTAAGTCTTTGGCGTTTTCTTCACTTTTATGCTCCAAAAACGTCCGAATTGCTTCCTTTTCTAGAATTCACTCCCAAAGTACCTAAAATCACAAAAGGAACGATTTAGGGTAATATTTGATCAAATAAATTCCAATTCCGGCTTAAATGACCCCTTAAAAGTGGTTCATTTTTCGCCTCTTCAGTTACTGTCCTCAGTACCATTCATTCCAATAAACGTTTCAAAACACCATTTTAATCTCGCTGAGACATAACGACCCGGGGAAACTCTATACTATCCACGAAGCATTGACTCTAGGCAGTCTGACCTTGTTGGTTAATTTAGGTTGACCATTTGGAGCCAAACAAAATTTGGCGCCGCTGCCGGGGAGGTTGTTGCGTGTTTCAAAACGTTTTTAGGTTTAGTGATTTTCAAAACCCTCCTTGTACAAATTTCACCACTTTGTAAAAATCTTAATCATATCAGAAAAGTTCACTAACACTTTTCCTAAAGTGTTAACAACACCAAAAAATAAAAAACAACAAAACAATCGTGAAGTTAAATTACTTCGATTTCTTTAAGATTACAACCTACACAGGTGGAATACGGAAGTTCTGAAATTAAATTGCGAACTGAAGAGAGATCCATTCTTCTCTCCCGCCACCCTGCGAGTAATTTTAAAGGAAACGATTTCGGTTAACGAATCGATACAAAAAATATTTTCCAAAAGTTTTCTGCACACACACCTTAAAAAAAAAAAAAAAAAAAAAAAAAAAAAAAAAAAAAAAAAAAACCAAAAATATTCGTCTTTTGCTTGTAAATAATAATTACATAAAATATTACCACCGAAAACCAAGGCTGGATACCTACCAACTGGGGGTATGAACATTAATAAGTTCCCAAACTAAAGATTAAAACTTGCCTTTATATCCTTGTGATTGGTGTACCTTTTTCAAAGAAGCCAGTCATACTGTGATTATTGGTTTAAGTTCCCTGTTGTTTTGCCTCGGTCTTATTTTAATTGATTTTGTTTTTAGTGCATGCGCACTAAGCATGTTTTTCAAAAAATCCAAAAATATTCACCTATACCCTCTCACCTTTTTTATTCTTTATTCCTTACCCTCTGAAACCCTTTGATTCTTTCTATGTCTTATCCCCACCATCTTGATTGTCAATGGTGTGGTAGTCCTCATAATGGTGGTAATTGTCCCAGTTGTAGCATGGTGGAGTCAGGAAACGGGTCTGTCTATAACCAGAATCCCTATTCTTACCATGACACAACTGATTTATTCCATCAGCCCCCACACCATGAGATACAAACATATTCGTGTGAATACTGTGGAGGTCCTCACCAAGGATTTGAGTGTCAAACCAGGAACACGTTTGTCTATGAACAGCTTTCTAGTAACAATCAAAGTTTTGAAAATGAAAAATATCCATATTATTCACCGAATCAGTCACAGTAATCATATTGTTGTGAGTACTGTGGAGGTCCACACTTTAGCTCTGATTGTCAAACAAGGAATCCATTTCCTTGTAACAATTACGACTATTCGTATCAAGACCAACCTCCATAGTACCAAATGATTCAAGCAACTCCTCAATACCCGCAAGACCTTTGTCTAGAGGTTCTTGAGAAATTTAAAGAACTTAAGGAGGAGTTAGTGATGAGGCGAAAAATGAACCATTTTAGGTGGTCATTTAAACCCGGATTTGAATTTATTTAATCAAATAATGCCCTAAATCGTTCCTTTTGTCATTTTAGGTACTTTTGGAGTGAATTCTGGAAAAGAAAGCATTTTGGAGTGATTGTATTCCTTAATACCATTCATGGGGTGGCGTACTTACTTCCCCAATCCTATGAGCGCCTACTTCACTCCTATGTCGAGCCGGCTAAGAAGCTCCTAACATGGGATCATTAAAATTTACTCATGCATTAAATACAACCAATAAAACCTAGTACACATCGGTTCATGTTTCATAAGACGTTCAAGCATGTTACACAATGGAGATCTGCTAGTTTTCTTAAGCCTAACATTGAAATCATTCATCCAATACAACCATAAACAAGTAATCAACACATAATTAACATCTAGGTTTCATTAGATCTAAGCAAACACAAGATAAATCTAGCCTAGCATGTTAAAATCAAGACAAGCACAAGATATAATCAACCAACACATAGACATATCGATTGAATTAAGAGAAGACTTATCTCAATTGAACATGAAAGGATTCAAGGGGTGAAAACCCTTGAAAGTACTGTAAAATATGACCTAGGGTTTACAAAGTTCGGCCCTAGTTCTCTCCACACAAGTTCCTCTTTAATGAATGAAAAATAGAAAACTATATATAGATTTTAGTAGGTGACGGCGTCAAGAACAAAAGTCTGACGCCGTCATCTCGCCGCCAAATAGTTCCTCGGACTGCCTAGATTTGGGTCTGACGCCATCATGGCGTCATGTAGTCACCTTATGCAGGTCGTCACCAAAAATACTCTTGACGCCCTTGTTGTGACGCCGTCAGGTTTGCACTGGGTCGTCACCACTTTTACTCCTGACGCCGTCAGGGTCTTCCTCTTGACGCCGTCAGGTACTGTTCTCAGCATGGAAAATTAAGTCTTTGGCGTTTTCTTCACTTTTATGCTCCAAAAACGTCCGAATTGCTTCCTTTTCCAGAATTCACTCCCAAAGTACCTAAAATCACAAAAGGAACGATTTAGGGTAATATTTGATCAAATAAATTCCAATTCTGGCTTAAATGACCCCCTAAAAGTGGTTCATTTTTTGCCTCATCATATACCCTTACACTTGAGATTTGCTTGTCCTCAAGCAAATGCGCTTTTATTCTAGTCAAAATACAACTTAGGGGTCATTTAACACTAATATAAAAGTAATTACAACAAATAATCGTTCCATTAAAGACCAAAGACAAGCACGGAGGTCATATACTAGCACCTCACAAATAGTGTTTAGATACTCACATCTCTCGGGTGTAATAAAGTATATATCACAATATGGAAATGGAAAACATCTCTCATTACCTGTCATAGCAAAATAGATTACCATAGGCTTGGGAAAGGATCAAACCTCCACCACATGGCGTAAGCACCTAGGATAAACTATCAAAGAGGTCTTTTAAAGGGTTGTAACATTAGGTGTAGGGATATGAAATACACGGTTTTGTTGGATATAGGCAGTCTTTACTGGTGGCGAGTTAACAATCTTGGTTAATTACATGTACAATATAGCGTTGCTAAGCCAAGACTAGACTTGATAAAGTCTTTTTGTAGTATATAATTATTCCGAAGAAATACTCGTGAAAGTATTTCCCGGGTCGT
The DNA here is from genome assembly GCA_030686995.1 of Artemisia argyi. Lineage (NCBI taxonomy): Eukaryota > Viridiplantae > Streptophyta > Magnoliopsida > Asterales > Asteraceae > Artemisia > Artemisia argyi. The sequence continues at coordinate 43,468,062 of CM060690.1, read as the reverse complement.
TTTCCCAACGAAGGTAGAATGGAGTCGTGAATAGTCGAATCGCAAAATCGAGTCGTGAAAAGTGGTAAAGTGAAAAATATTATTTTGGAAATCAAGTTATGATAAGAAATAGTGAAATAACATTTAGCGTGTCGATCTCCTCTGTCTCACGGTCGTTTTGATAGCTGATTCGTCGAAAACGGAGTTACGGTTCAAAAGTTATGGCCGTTTGAAGTTTGGTCGTCAAAAACCTCACTTTTGTCAAAATTCTCGAAACTTTGCTGTGTTCTCGAAACTTTGGGATTGTGAAACTTCTGATTTCAAAACTGAGGATTGCGAAACTTTGGATTTCGAAACTTAAGATTGCGAAACTTAAGATTGCGAAAACTTGGATTTCGAAACTCAAGATTGCGAAACTTTGTGTTCTCGAAAATATAAGTTCTCGAAATTTTTCAATTTTTCGAAAAAACAGTGTTCTCGAAATTTCTCAATTTTTAGAAAAAACAGTGTTCTCGAAATTTTGCAGTTTTCGAAAACCTTGCAATGTTCTCGAAAATTGTTATTTTTTCGAAAACCCAATCACACAAATTTCGAAATTATACAATTTCGAAATTTAGCCACAAGTTGAAGTAATTTCTTTCTTATACAAGAGAGAAAATACCGAGTATCCAACTATGATCACGAACGGAGTCGATTTCTGGTGTTCTCGAAAATTGGTCAAAGTGTGATTTCGAAAATTGGTGGTGATTTCGAAATTGTGACTATTTTTTGAATAGGCTTAAAGCACACCCAAATGACTTTTGCAATCCAAGATTCTTGTACTTCTAGGCTAAAAAACACCAAAACTTGAAGAAAGTTCAAAACTTGACGATTTTTATGAAACTTTTTTGAGATCTAGAAAACAAGTACAAAAACCAAATTCGAATATTTAAGCTAGAAATTTTTAAAAAGATTAAAACTTTCTTGTTAGATAAGGTTTATAACACTAGTTTGTAAGCAAAAAAGTGTTAAAAACCAAGAAAAACAAGAAAAGTGAGAAACTTTTTATAAAAAACTCGTGTATAAAGCTTAAAAAAACGAAACACAACAACCCCTCAACCCTCCTAAATCATTGTTAGGCGATTGATACCACTTGTAGGACCTTAGATATCACAACTTTATCACACCATTATAGAAGAAAAGATGAAGAAGAGATGAAAGATGGTGACTTGATATGTATTTATGTATTTCGTATATAAGAGAGAGAGAGAGAGATGGAAATGAGAGCTTTTATTAAAGAGAAACACACACAAATACACACACAAGCACACACATCAAATGAGCCTTTGAGGTGTTTATATAGTAAGATACATGAGATGCCCTAAGGCTTTCTATGGGCTTGGGCTTGGACTTGGTTACATGATTAGATAACAAGGCTTATGTAACATAGCACATAACATATTAGCTTGCCAAGTCCAAAGCCCAATGACTAAACTATTACTAATCTTAACAAACGACACAAAGTTACAATATGAGAATGACCATCACTTCTATATATATTTTTTGTAATGCTAACATCAACCTATAATCAACATCTAGGTTTCATTACATCCAAGCAAACACACAAAAGATCTAGCCTAGCATGTTGTAATCAGGACAAGCATAAGATATATTCAAACAACACATAGACATATTGAATGAATTGAAAGAGGACTTATCTTAATTGAACATGAAAGGTTTCAAGGGGTGAAAACCCTTGAAAATACTGTTACAAACGACCTAGGGTTTATTAGGTTCGACCCTAGTATTCTCCACACAAGTTCCTCTTAATGAATGAAAAATAGAAAAGTATATATAGATTTTGTGAGGTGACGGCGTCAAGAGTAAATTTCTGACGCCGTCATCTCGCCGCCAATAAAGTCATTGGACTGCCTAGATCTGGAGCTGACGCCGTCACGTGTAATCCATCTTCAGGCCGTCACCAAAATAACTCTTGACGCCCTTCTTCTGACGCCTTTAGGTTTTCTCTGGGTCGTCATGGATTTTGCTCCTGACGCCGTCACATTTTCCTTCTTGACGCCGTCAGGTACTGTTCCCAGCATGGAAAATTAAGTCTTTGCCATTTTCTTCACTTTTATGCTCCAAAAACGTCCAAAATGCTTCCTTTTCCAGAATTCACTCCCAAAGTACCTAAAATCACAAAATGAACGATTTAGGGCAATATTTGATCAAATAAATTCAATTCCAGGCTTAAATGACCCCCTAAAAACGGTTCATTTTTCGCCTCATCAGGCACTATCATCCGAGCACTTATGCTCTTGTTGCCCCAATTCATGCCGTCATCATTCAAAATACTATTCTACAACCCGACTACCATTGTGTGAAGACTCCATTTGAACATTGGAACAAATATCAACTTCATGTCAAATTGATGCCTTGGGCGGAGGTGTTGTTGAAGAATGTGTTTATGGAGGTGGAACCTCAAGATAAGATACCCATCATTGTTGGGTGCATGCTCTATTGTATTATGACCGAGACTCCTTTCAACTTTGCTTACTTTATAGCAAAACGAATGGAAGTTTTGGACTACAATAAGGAGCCACTTCCATATGCTAGACTCTTGTCACACATCTTTGATCATATCAAGAGCAAGTACCCAAATGATCATTCTAGAATGATTGAAGTTGATGATGTGACCCCAATGGAGGAACCATTCACAATGGACTCTCTTGAGTTTTAAGTTCTATCCATAAGTTGTGGTAGTTTCTCCTAGGAGTTCTAGGATGTTTTATGTGTTGTTGTTGCTTTGTTGGTTGTATCTCCCATGGTACTTCTATGAAATAAAATGTTTGTGTTATGTTAAATAATACTCATATGAATATATACATGTATAGTATTGCTCTTGCTCATCATTCGGTCTATAAAAGCCATAAAGGGATAATCTTTATAAATTCTAATTATAGTAGACAAACACATACACATATATATATGTATTATCATTGTGGACTAACCCATGTTGCAAGTCTCCAAATGGTAACCTAACCCATTTGAAACTTTCACATGTGAGGATTTCTTGTTGGTTGCATGTTGTGATTTCTATGTGTAGCTAGGCCACCGCAAAGGTGAGGCTCTTGACCCATGGATCCCCGCCTTAAAACAAGGGGGAGCAACGATCTAGGGGGAGCTATGTTCAAGGGGGAGCACATTCGGATGCACTTACCCATTTATCCCGCCTTTTTGATTCGACAAAAGGGGGAGAAAGAAAGCAAAGGCTTCATCAAATTACAAGGCAAAGGTCAAGACGCAAGCCACACCAAAGGCGCGGTTTGTCTTCGCTAAGTTTGGTAATTTTATTTGCTTTCGGTTTTTATTTGTCATCATCAAAAAGGGGGAGATTGTTGAGGCAACATGATCAAGTTCTTTTTATGTTTTAATGATGACAAACAAACCATCGAAACACATAAAATAACAAACGTTAGCTCAAAATCGCCGGAGCCAATGTCTGCTCCTGGCGCGCTGCCCGCGCGTCAATGCGCGGGTGACGCGCTAGGAGTCTGTATGGTTCCGGGCTAATTTTGAAAGTTGGCTTTCCCCTTACCCGACAAATGTGGATCTTTCAATACAGGTATGAATATGTTATGTGCTTAATTGAGAACACTCGAAACGAGTTTTGAGACTTGAGAGATCCCACTTTTAGAACACCCATTTACGGGAAAACGCCAACTCATGTTTTCTAACTATCGCCTCTAGCCAAGGCTTTTCTAAACTTAGGGAGCTTATAGATTTCACGTAACATCGTGTTGAAGCATCCATATGCTCATATCCCGTGCTTACGTATTCTCTAATTACGTAACGAGTTTACTCCCTTATTGGTCAAACTAAGTCAAATGTCACTTTGCGTAAACGCATTCTTTCCCACTTGGGTTATGCTTTACATCAAGGCAAAGCACTTAACTTGTTTGAACCAAGGTATTAGTTGAGAACGTCGAGTCGTGGAAAGTCACGAGATATGAAACTATGGATTCTCGACGTTGTGTTACTTGAACTTATAAGTAACCTATGATTTTCTCAACTTATAATCTTAATTGTCTAAACCTTTTCTTCTTAATAACAATTAGATTATGCCTTAATCCTATCTTAATCCCATTTATACTAAAGACAAAACCAATCATATCCAATCATATCCAAATCAAATATTCTCTTACACAATCTCTTACACCCTTACATATTCCCTTACACACTACATCCTAACCATCCATTCCCTTACAACACATCTCAACCCTTTATTTTCAACACATGGGGAATTGTTTGAACCCCTAATATGGCTCCTCTCATCCAAGCCATTGATTTCAAATTACAACACATCACAACCATCCATCCAACATCTCATCTCTATATCATCACATGTTGATGCGTGGGAATCGCACCTCGCTTTACCTCTCGAGGGATCTCGAGAAGCTTACAACCCCCACCAGGCAGTGTACCTGATCGTTGTAGTATAGTATAGTGACAAGTACCGGGGGATTGATCGTTCAGCTTATGAATAGTGTCGCTAGGATTAGAAACCCTAATTACTAGTTCTAAAGGTGAGGGATGATTATTTTTGTATTTTTATATTTTTATGAAAGCAATTAAAATCTCGGTTTTTTAAGGAGTGGGCGGAATTAGTTGCTATTCAACTAACCCAAAGCTAAGATGCAATCAAAATAAAATAATAAAAATGAAAACAAACTAATTTATACTAATGTTGTGAGCAGTAATTGGAGAAATTGTGTTTACTTAGACTTCACTACTCCCTAGATATCTTTTACACGTTAATTACTTGTTATACTTGTATGGATGACGGATTGTATTCCTTAATACCATTCGTGGGGTGGCATACATAACTCCCCAACTCTATGAGCTCTTATCTCCTCCTACACCATGACCCAGCACAACTATAGGGATTGTAAACAGTGGCTCATGCATTAAATACAACCAATAAAGACCTAGTATGCCTCGGTTCATGTTTCTTAAGACGTTCAAGCATGTTACCATTTGGAGATCTGCCAGCTTTCTTAAGCCTAACATATAAATCATTCATCCAAGAACAAGAATAAACAAGTAATCAACACATAATCAACATCTAGGTTTCATTAGATCTAAGCAAACACAAGAGAGATCTAGCCTAGCATAATGGAATTGAGACAAGAACAAGATATAGACAACCAACACATAGACATATTGATTGAATTAGAAGAACACTTATCTCAATTACAATGCAAGGTATCAAGGGTTTGGAACCCTTGAAAAACCTGTAAAAGAGGCACCAAATTCGTCTTTAGGGTTTCACCAAAACTTCTTCCTTTTTTTATGAAAAAAACTAGAAAACTATATATAGGAAAACTGGGCTGACGGCGTCAAGACAAGCATGTGACGCCGTCACCTCGCCGCCAAATACTTCCTCGGACGGCCTTGATCTGCTTATGACGGCCTATGTGACGCCGTCACCACCTACGATATTTTATTCTTGGGACTTTGACGCCGTCAGGATGGATTTTGACGCCGTCATCAACTACGGTGTTTTATTCTTGATGTCTGACGCCGTCAGGGTGTAACTCTTGACGCCGTCACCTAGTGTCTTCAGCATGGAAAATTGATACTTTGCCGTTTTCTTCACTTTTATGCTCCAAAAACGTCCAAAATGGCTTCTTTTCCAGAATTCACTCTCCAAACACCTAAAATCACAAAAGGAACGATTTAGGGCAATATTTGATCAAATAAAGTCGGATTCGGGCTTAAATGACCCCCTAAAAACGGATCATTTTTCGCCTCATCATATACCCTTACACTTGAGATTTGCTTGTCCTCAAGCAAATGAGCTTTTATTCTACTCAAAAGACAAGTTAGGGGTCATTTAACACTAATATAAAAGTAATTACAACAAATAATCGTTCCACTGAAGACCAATAGACAAGCACGGAGGTCATACACAAGCACCTCACAAATAGTGTTTAGATACTCACATCTCTCGGGTGTAATAAAGTAATATAACATTATGGAAATGGAAGATATCTCTCACTACCTGTCATAGGAAAATAGATTACCATAGGTTTGGGAAAGGATCAAACCTCCACCACATGGCGTAAGCACCTAGGATAAACTATCAAAGAGGTCTTTTAAAGGGTTGTAACGTTAGGTATAGGGATATGAATTACACGGTTTTGTTGGATAAAGGAAGTTTTACTGGTGGCGAGTTATTAATCTTGGTTAATTACATGTACAAGATGGCGTTGCTAAGCCAAGACTAGACTTGACTTAAGCTAATAAATGAAAAATAACAAAAACTTAAAATAAACATAGAATGAAACGGGATGGTAGTCCGTATGTTTTTTCTCTTTTTCCTTTTTATATATTTTTTTTCTTTTTCTTGATTTTTCGTTTTTTTTTTTTTTTTTTTTTTTTTTTTTTTTTTTTTGCATACACTCTTACCCTACCATCCGAAATAATACATCATAGGGGATGAGAATTCCCCTTACACTTGAATCTTTACATACTTTACAATCAACTAATCTAATGACTCGAATTAAGAAAAGCAAAACACTTGGAGCACTTTTAAGATTAACGTACATATGGGGGTAATAAATGATGTTCTTCCCCATTACTCCATAAAATAAGTACTTACCCATGAGTCCCAATCGTCCCAAAACAATATGTACAAGGATATGACTCGACTTAGCAACCATGTAATCAATTAGAAAGTTAACTTAGGGTTTAACAAATAACAATAATGCACTAAAAATGAGCGCATACACGGAAGGCTAAGGCGATTTGGGTGTACATTTAAGTGGGGTGTAACAAATTCTTCCTTTAAGTAAGATGCTTAAAGTTAGAAACAAAAAGATAGGCTCGGAGGGGTGTACTAGGGATTTCGTGTACTAAAAATGAGTACAACGCTAAGGGTGTGGGAAAATTAGTTGACTTAACTAGCCAAGTAATATGACTTAAATGGTCAAGTAATTATAATACGGGTTTAACACAAGGGTGATCCTAATGCCTCTTATCATGTAGTAAATCCTACCACACGAATGTAGTCTCACTAGCGGTCTCGGGATGCATCACTAACGCAAGTTCTAGAATCTAAATGCTACCGGTACACTCATAAGCACTAATAGTGAATGTTTTTCCTATCAAATCTAAAGGCGAACCTCACATTTTTGGGTGGAAAATTTTTCTAAATATACGGTTATGTGCTAGTCATACAATCTCCTATCCATGAGACGCTTGCTATGGCTAAAGTTTCACTCCTAAATGTTGTAAAAAATTTTAAATTTGGCGCTAAAATTACACTAACAAGTATTTCTCGTAGTTTTATTACACATCTACCATCAAACGAAACAAACTCAAACGAAAGTGCATATGTAAGGTATCATCTTTTTACCCTCCCCTTACACTTAAGATGAACATTGTCCCCAATGTTCAAGTAAAGAATGTAAAAGTGAAAAAGTAAAGAGAATGAAATCAAATACTCCCCTGATTCGCTCGGTATGGATTTTAGGTTGGCCAGGTTAAATCTTCTTCCAAGAAAACGAACAATCAAAGCTTCCCTTCCAGAATATAAATCATCTCCTTGTCAAACATAACCTGTAAATCCTGACAAAATAGACAAGACATCCTCGCGTAAAATCGGCGGCATCCTATATAAGTTACTAAATCCTAGAAAACAAAGTAAGATATAATGCTTGTGGAATGAAGTTTGCAGATTTCCTGGAGATTATAAAACTTAATAATTCACAAAAACCATAAGACTCCGTTAGAAAAACAAAACCGGTAAAATTTCCAGATTTTTGACTCCTGACGCCGTCAAGAGTAATACTCTGACGCCGTCAGAATGGACCTGCAGAAATTCTTATGTTAAGTTTCCGGAAAATTTCTGGAAAAACTTCGTCCTACTTCCTGGAAAATCCTGCAAAACTTCATTATGACTCAATACAAGCATTTGACTCTAACAAATACGAATATACATGTTCATTTAATATTGTGGAGAATCATGATCGGTTTGTTTCTTGAAAACATATTTGGGGTTTCCCCTTACACTTATCTTTTGCAAAAATACTTTTAGGTTGGAGTTAAGACTAGGCCAAACAACATAGTAAAATATTTCCACATTTTAATTGAGAAGCATGATCAACCAACAATAAAAATAAAACATGCATACGGAAGCAAATAACAATCAAACAAATAAAATCACACAAAACATGGGTTGCCTCCCAAGAAGCGCTTTTCTTTATTTACGAGTCTTGTAGCTAGACTCAAAGTCATGGGTTACTACGTGATCTCATCATTGGTTCCACTCTCTAGGTCGTCTTCTAAACCAGTTTTGTATTCCGGACCTAGTTGCAAGCACTCTTTGTAGAAACCAAGCATCCTATTTCTAACATACTCAACTCCTCTACGTCTATCCTCCTCATTCCTATAATAAGCCGCTTGCTTGCGTTCCTTTTCGAAATTAGAGAGAAGGCGGTATTGCTCAATCTTGTAGGGCATTTGATAAGCAACCTCATCATTCTCTTCCTTGAATCTAACTATCCCTAAAGTCGGATCATAACTCATCCTAGTGGCCTCAACAAATGGTTTCCCAAATATTATTTGACTTAGGCAAGCATCTATCACCGGACGAGTGTCTTCCACTATCATAAAATCAATCTCATAGGTAAGATTCCCTATGATAATATGTAATCCCTTAAGTCTCCCTACAAAATTACTTATCCAATTTTTACCGGGCATCATCCTAAAATTGAGTTGCTTCTTCATCACCCAATTGTAAAAAGTCCTAGTCATGATGTTCACGGGGGATCTAAGGTCGATGTAAGCTTTCCATATATGCATGTGCCCAATATTGCATGGGATGTTAATGTTAGAGGGGTCTCCCATTTTGATAAGGGGGTCGCCAAAGATATATGTTTTCTCGGGACTATCGAATAAATCCTTATGGTATTCCCGTTCTTCCTCGGTTGGCAACTTATCAAAGTATTCCTCTATAGGTTCTACCTCCTCTAATTCCTCATCCTTATTAACCTCAACTTCCCTACTCTCATCCTCACTATCGGCTTCTACTCTAACTTCATCCTTGTCACTCTCCTCTATCTCCTTATCTATTGGCTTAATGGTGACAACATTGACAAAGTGGACATGTTTGGATGACGAGGGGTCCTTAATTTGGATTCCACTATTGGTGTCCCTAGTGTCCTTCCTAGGTGTGATTAATGTTTGGTTGTTGAGGGCTTTCAACAAGTTGTCAATCTTGTTGGTCATCTCCGTTTGTTGTTGGTTGAATTCGGTTTCAAACCTAACTATGCGGGCTTCTTGAGATGCCATGAACTTTGACATCAATCCTTCAAGATTGTTGGTACTACCATAGTTGTTAAAAGGATTGTTGTTGAAGGTACGGTTGGATGGTGGACCGTTTGGTTGATAACGATTAGGTGGGTTGGATAAATTGGGTTGATTTTGTTTCCATATAAGGTTTGGGTGATTTTTCCATGAGGGGTTGTATGAATCACCGTATGTGTTTGGCTCGGGCTTGAAAGTGTACCACTTATCTCCCGCTTCGTCGGTACGCGTGGATGCGTAATCCGCAAAAGCTGTTCCGGGGAGTTCCACACAATCACGAGTGTCATGGGGACCACTCATAATTCGCATGAAGAAGTGATTTTGTTCACTTGGCTTGAAGGCTTCGGAGCTTCGTAAGATTTCATGAGAAACTTGACTTGGTCCTCAAGTTCCATGATCCTACGGTCGGGAGTGCTAGAATTGTTCGAAGGCAAAGATATTGCCTTGACCGTTTTGTTCAAGTCACGGGGATCATTCCAACTTTCGTTGTCATAGAGAGCAAGATCTTCTATGAGTTCCCATGATTGTTCCGCACTAAGATCACGTAGCTTACCACCGGCCGATTGGTCAATGGTTCGCCTCGTGGAGATGTCGATATGGTCATAGAAGATTTGGACTTGGAGCCAAAGATCTATGCCATAATGAGGGACTTTTTGGAGTAAGTCCTTGAAACGAGTCCATGCTTCATAAAGAGATTCATTTTGACATTGTTGAAACATCAAGATGTCATTCCTAAGCTTAGTAGTTCTCCCCGGTGGGAAAAATTGAGCAAGGAAACGAGTGGTGAGATCATCCCATGTGGTGATGGATCTCGCGGGTAAACGCTCAAGCCATTGACTAGCTTGATCCCGTAGAGAGAATTGGAATAGGCGTAAACGGGTAGTCTCTCTAGTTTCAACACCTAGGTCTATGGAATCTACGATTTTGAGAAAGTCCTTAAGATGTTGGTTTGGATCTTCGGAACGAAGTCCATGGAATGCACATCCGCTTTGCACCAACCGGATGGTGTCGGATCGCAAGGGGGTCACATTGGCTCCGGTGAGCTCAATGGTGTTTCGGTAGCCTTGATGGCTAGGTCGGGAGTACTCTCATAAGGTTCGGGGCCTAAGGGGTTCTAGTGGTGGGTTTTGTTGTGGGGGCATGACGGGTTCAAAGATGTTACCACCTTCCATGATGTCGGATGGTAAAGAGTTACGAACAAAGGCACGAAGAAATAAGATAGACTAAAGAAGACCTAAAAATAAAAATAAAATCTTACTAAAAAGGAATCTAGCAAGTAGACCTAATAAAAAGAAATCCTAACCTAGACAATAACTATTCCCCAGGCTGCGGCGCCAAAAACTTGATGCGTGGGAATCACACCTTGCTTTACCTCTCGAGGGATCTCGAGAAGCTTACAACCCCCACCAGGCAGTGTACCTGATCGTTGTAGTATAGTATAGTGACAAGTACCGGGGGATTGATCGTTCAGCTTAGGAATAGTGTCGCTAGGATTAGAAAACCTAATTACTAGTTCTAAAGGTGAGGGATGATTATTTTTGTATTTTTATATTTTTATGAAAGCAATTAAAATCTCGGTTTTTTAAGGAGTGGGCGGAATTAGTTGCTATTCAACTAACCCAAAGCTAAGATGCAATCAAAATAAAATAATAAAAATGAAAACAAACTAATTTATACTAATGTTGTGAGCAGTAATTGGAGAAATTGTGTTTACTTAGACTTCACTACTCCCTAGATATCTTTTACACGTTAATTACTTGTTATACTTGTATGGATGACGGATTGTATTCCTTAATACCATTCGTGGGGTGGCATACATAACTCCCCAACTCTATGAGCTCTTATCTCCTCCTACACCATGACCCAGCACAACTATAGGGATTGTAAACAGTGGCTCATGCATTAAATACAACCAATAAAGACCTAGTATGCCTCGGTTCATGTTTCTTAAGACGTTCAAGCATGTTACCATTTGGAGATCTGCCAGTTTTCTTAAGCCTAACATATAAATCATTCATCCAAGAACAAGAATAAACAAGTAATCAACACATAATCAACATCTAGGTTTCATTAGATCTAAGCAAACACAAGAGAGATCTAGCCTAGCATAATGGAATTGAGACAAGAACAAGATATAGACAACCAACACATAGACATATTGATTGAATTAGAAGAACACTTATCTCAATTACAATGCAAGGTATCAAGGGTTTGGAACCCTTGAAAAACCTGTAAAAGAGGCACCAAATTCGTCTTTAGGGTTTCACCAAAACTTCTTCCTTTTTTTATGAAAAAAACTAGAAAACTATATATAGGAAAACTGGGCTGACGGCGTCAAGACAAGCATGTGACGCCGTCACCTCACCGCCAAATACTTCCTCGGACGGCCTTGATCTACTTATGACGGCCTATGTGACGCCGTCACCACCTACGGTATTTTATTCTTGGGACTTTGACGCCGTCAGGATGGATTTTGACGCCGTCATCAACTACGGTGTTTTATTCTTGATGTCTGACGCCGTCAGGGTGTAACTCTTGACGCCGTCACCTAGTGTCTTCAGCATGGAAAATTGATACTTTGCCGTTTTCTTCACTTTTATGCTCCAAAAACGTCCAAAATGGCTTCTTTTCCAGAATTCACTCTCCAAACACCTAAAATCACAAAAGGAACGATTTAGGGCAATATTTGATCAAATAAAGTCGGATTCGGGCTTAAATGACCCCCTAAAAACGGATCATTTTTTCGCCTCATCACATGTGCTTAATCTCAACCATTGAATTCAAACTAAACTCATCTCAACCATCCATCCAATCTCTCCTATCTATGCCACCACATGTGCTTGATCTCAACCATTGAATTCAAACCAAAACCATCTCAACCATTGATCTTTCCTTTCCCCCCAACCAAAGCATATTCCTTGGAATATCCTTTCTCAACCCTAACCTAGGCATGTTTGATCCTAGCCATCCATTTCAAATGAGATCATCTCAACCATCCACATTCCACACATGCCAAATTGTTTGAAAAGCAAAGGAGGCTCCCTTTGATCCTAGCCATCCAATTCAAACCATTTCATCTCAACCATCCATCTCATTCTTCCCCCCCCCCAAGCATTGGAATATTCCTTGGCATATTATTTCTCTCTTTTCTATGCCATGTGAGGAGATACACTTCTACCCCTTCCAAATTACCCTATATATACTTTACACCCTTGGTAACTTGGTTTCTCTTTAAACACTTAACAAAACATTTTCCAAATTGGCTATTTGAGTTGGCAAACCTTAGAATGATTAATGTTAAGGTTTAGTGTGAAGTACAATTGGGGGTTTAGCAAGGATAGGTATTTATAAGATCCAAACACCAAACACTTGGGAAAGTTTACAGAAGCCTGGTGCGCTGCCCGCGCATTGACGCGCGGGTGACGCGGCGACCTCGGTAAAAATTCCTAAGTTTGGGTTCTTGGCAAATAAATACCACCCTTGCCTCTTGTATTCCTCACCCCTTGCCATTATTCTTTCTCTCTAGATTCTTTCTCTCTAATCACTCTCAAATCTCTTTCTCTATCTCAATCTCTAATCTTGTGTTCTTGATTATCACACTAACATCTTTGGAAGAACACATCTACTTGCAAGGGAAGAATCACAAGAACCTAATCCACTCTTGTGATTGTGTCGAGGGTCTTCTTTCTTATACCCTTTCTATTACAATCGAGTCACTATGTTAGGTTAGGACTTAATTGAACAAACATATATGCATTCATTCAATTGTTTGTAAGTGAAGTCTTGTGTCTTGGTGACCAAGCCTAGATCATTGGGGTTTGATACTTCCGGGTGGAAGTCTTGGTAGTGATCTTTGTGATCCTTAGGTGAAGTCGAATCGTGAGATTCTTTTGGGTGGTTTCCGAGGGCGGAATACTGTTGGTGAGTAACTCCTTCTTTGTGAGCATCGATATTGGTGAATATCGGTGGAGTGAATTGTAACGGTTTGTAGTCCACCGAAAGGATTATACTAGTGAATAGTATCGGAGTCGCGGATTCGCAACTGGACGTACGGATGGTATAAACCCCCCATCCCGAACCAGTATATATCGTGGTGTCATTTACTTGCTTTATATACTTCGTTTGTGTGTGTGGTTGTTTGGATTGATTATAAAACCACTTGGTTTCCTTTAAGGCTTAAAGTTTTTAAACATCTTAAAAGCCTAAGAAACCGTATTCACCCCCCCCCCCCCTCTACGGCTCTACAACCTTCATATATGGTGTCCATGCTTGGATGAATTATCGAGGGTACGCAGACCGCTTGAAGGAAAATGTTTACAATGGAAGAACTAAATACTTTCTACTGTTTCAGTCCACAAATTTGAGCAAGTAGGTACACAGGTTTGGAAACACCCTTTAGGCATCACAACCAACAAATGCAATTAACAACTTTTTTTCTTTTCTTAATTTATTATTATTATTATTATTATTATTATTATTATTATTATTATTATTATTATTATTATTATTATTATTATTATTATTATTATTATTATTATTATTATTATTATTATTATTATTATTATTGTTATTGTTATTATTATTATTGGTTGGTATATGTTCCAACTTTCATTGTGACTCTACTAACTAGCCATGTCCCGAAAGCTACTTTGGAAGAGGACCTATCCAACTCTCTCTCAGTTACTGCCTTTTTAGCTGTTTTACGATAGTAGTTATAAGAAAATTCAGTTACTGGTCTTTGTGCACAGTCTGAGAATATTCTCGATCCATGTGTGAACCTGGATATATGCAGCAAAAGTTGCAATCCAAGAGTCTGAAGATCAGGTAATACACAATAAATTCGAACTGGATTTCTGGCAAATAACTGTGTGGACTGTTGGCTATTTTTTTTCGATAAGGTGTTTGGTAAAAGGATATTTCAGGAATGCTCGCTGCTTAAAGAAATCTACTTAAAAATCCTTTGAATTAATATGTAGAAAATTATTAGGGAAAAATTGGTATGGGAACACTGAATCGAGAAGCTCAAGCTTGTGTCTTGCAAATTTATTTTGATGTGAGGTTGTAGGGTATGCTTGAGCGATAGATATGGGTTGGGAATGTCTTTTACCCTCTAGATGGTCGGTTTATGTGATGTAGTTCTGAATTAGGGTGTTTGGTTTTGAGTATTAACAGCCTTATGAGCTGTTTTATATGTTTGTAACGAAAACTAAAAGAAAAAAATCCCCTTTCCCCCCCCCCCCCTTTCCCCCCTTGCAACGCTTGGGTGCATCCTCCTTATAAACTAAGCCCTGTTTCTTTTAACTGTGTGTACCTATAATTTGTTAATATAGTTAGGCACATCTGAAAATTCAGGGAAACAAGCACCGTAACCAACTGTGACATTAGCAAATACAAGTTTCAAGAATATGCTCAGGTTTGAGCCCGGAGTTGATATAATACATGTGTTAAAATACATAGCCGAAACTGTTAGGATTTTTATTCGCGCGATTTTAGATAAGAAACTGGGTAGTAGAGCAGCTATGATTGTTGTTCGTGGACATGGATACGTGGACGTGGCTACGACAGATCTGCACCTAAACAAAGGTTTGTATAATTCACTTTAATGCACAAACTTATAGTTTCTATTGGACATGTTTACTTCTACTTTTCGGTCATTTTTCTATTTAATACTTTACTATAACCATGGAAATTAAAGATGAGGATTATAATGACAGGGACAAGGGTGCAAAAAGGGACAAGATGCACAAGAAAAGAAGAATGAATTGCTGCTGGATAAAGTATATGTGTTTGTTGCACTGTTAGGATTCACTATAAGAAAAAAAGGGGTGGGATATGTAATGGGTCAAACTGAGTAATTTCGTGTGGGTCGGGTTTATCTTAATCATGTTTGTCTTACAATACTTAATGTTTCATATGTGATTCTAAAGATTAGATTTGTTATTGACACGTCGGTTATATTTTTTTATTTTTATTTTCTTTTATTTTCCATTGTCGTTAAAAAATTTTAATCCTGATGATAAAGTGTGAGAATGCTTTGGTTGCCTTTGTGTCATTTGGGACACAACTTCAGGTTTTTAAATTGTGGTATGCAGATAATCTAGGTTCTATGTGTTTCAAGGATCAAAAGAGATAAGTAAACAATATGTTTCAGATCAGTTGGGACTTCATGGTCGTGTTGTGGTGGTGGTGGTGAACGACATACGTATGATGGATAATGGGCCAGGATATGGGTTACAAAAGGCGTTGGTTCAAGGAGTGGGGTTTGCAAATTCGGGAGGTTCCAGGTTTTTGTTGCCCAATTCTGAAGTATATTCATTATTCATTGTGTGGAAAACTAGAAGGGGGGTTGAATAGTTTACCGCTTTTTAACTTGATCATCTTTTTAAAAACTTTACGTTTGTTCAAAGATGCAAGTACAACTTTGCATGTTTAATTCTTTGAAAAGCTTTACATGTGAATATCAATTCTAACTTTACTTGTTTCATTCTTTGAAAAGCTTTACGTGTGATTAACAATCCTAACTTTGCTTGTTTAGTTCTTTGAAAAGCTTTACATGTGATTTGCAATTCTAACTAAAGACAACATGTAATAAGCAAAGATAAAGAAAGAAACGATCAAACCACAACACGATTGTTTATCGTGGTTCAGCTACAAGGACTCTTTTTCCTTGCCCTACATCCACGCCCCGAGTTTCCAACTCGAGAGTTATAAGCACTAATCAACAAGCTCCTTTCCCGGTGGAGAAACCTTTACAACGTCGCTTACACTATTACCGACACTAAGCTAGATGTCGAGTTCTTTTACACGGGTACAACCACTCCCATCGTCGCTTACACTTTTACCGACACTAAGCTAGATGTCGAGTTCTTTACCAAGGGTACAACCACTCCCGTTAGTTCTTTTACAAGGGTACAACAACTCCCGACACACTATGTATTTTTAGGCCTAAAATACTAACCGATCACTTCTACACACATGATACAAATGAAGTATAAACTATAAAAGCTTATACATAACAAACAAGTCTTGCAACTTTAGAGTTGAAGCTTGTAACTTCTTGAATGATCTTGTGAAGTCCCTTGCTACATAAGAGGATCACATAAGTCAAATGTTACTGAGTTAGTTGAGAGAGTATTTCAAATATATGTCCTAAAGTGATCACTCAAAACTAACAAGTGGTTTGGTATTTATAGCAAAACATTCTGCAGGTCTGGCGGATACGGCGGAACCCTCAGATGGGTCCCGCCCGTGTATCCCCAGGGTTCCGTCAGGGCTGCAGTTGGTTTTGCAATAAATCTTCCAAACCAAACAAGGTCACATCACATAAATATTAGTCAAACACAAACTTGCACAAGAAAACTTATGGTTAGTCAAACACACTTTCTTTCTATAAATGTATAATGACAAACTTACCATAAATGTGATGTGATATTTCTATTTAAAGAAATAAATGTGATGTGACAAGACTCTTTCTAATTTAAGAAATAAAAACAATGTTTTGTTTAAAAGGAAATGTAAACCTTAGTTTAAACAAGACTTAAACACTTAAAGTGATGATTTACTCTTAGCTAAAATTCATACTTTATCATTAACAAAACTTAGCAAAGATCGTAAAATATAAATAACGTTTTTAGGCGATATTTGTATTAACACATTGTAAGTACTATAATATATGGATGCATAGGGTCCTTCAGATTGCTTATCAACACTGTACCTGCTTATTGCGTTTTGATATGCTAGATATATGTATTTTGAATGTGTTTGGTATTTGCTTACTCAAACTACTTATCGGAATATTATTGTTACATGTTGTGGACGTATGGTCCGGACTAGGCCTACATGGGCCAGGCCCGACAGACAGCGGCCCACTCTATGCCGAAACTCTAATCCATGCCCTATAAATACATGGCTGGAACTCCCTTCTTAAGGGCAGAACATAACAGGTTATCCTAAACCTAACTCATATATGCTACAACGCATCGATACTAACTTGACCGTCGGAGGTGGATCCCGGGGCTACGGCCTCGGGTCCACTCCTAACGGGTTCTCTTTGTTGACAGGTCTACTCAGGGCTCGAGAAGACGACTAACGGCCCAAGAAGAGTCGTTGAATAAGCCCGCGCCAGATTATGCATCAACAAGTTGGCGCCATCCGTGGGACCACGACAAGTTTCGTGTTCTCACATCACCGGAAAGCAACCATCGAGTTCAAAAGCCGATATTCTTTCTTTATTTTCTGCTAGTACACGATGCGCAGATACAAAATAATATACGCAACCATCGAGTTTAAGATGCGACACGACAACAAAACCTAAATCGTACTTTTTTGTTGTTCTATTCACTGACACAAAATTAATACCTAAACTCATTAATTGTTTTTCATTCTTTCCTTGGTCAAAACTCAAAAGCTGTTGCAGTAGACATCTACACAGATCATATATATTTGTTTTGTTCGAAGGGAATATAACATGAATTATAATTCTTGGTCTTTTGTCTATTGTCCTCTTTTATATATACGATCCAACATATGTTATCTTCTAAATACTTATAAGATTTTACGTAAATCTTTTAAATTTGGTAAACACGATTTTACCTAAGTCGCATTAAGTCCGCACGATCGGACCTACTTTATCTTTTAGCCGCGAACAACGCAATCACGATAAATCTACCCGCGTTAGGCCATGCGTCCGGAAATCTTCGCAGATTGGCGCCATGAGCGCACTGTCACGTACAGGCACCACGATGCTAATCAATCGCCATGAGCGCACGAGACAAAAAGCCGTGGTCATCTGCGATCATTCACAAACGTTAGAGTCTATGCGGTCATGATAAATCTATTTGCGTCTGTGCGTGCAACAGAAACTATTAGTCGCGGTCACGGTACATCCATCCGCGCCATTGTTTTTATTATAATAAAAAAAAGATCAATAAATCGCCATGAGCGTACTGCTTTCGTAGATTAGCTACGTGTTACTTCTCTTATATAGTTTGTAAAACCTCACGATAGGTGTAATTCGCACTAATACTTCTCTTATATATGCTATGTGCTATACTTTTGCTACGCGCTAATCTTTTACCTTATTAGGTTTTATATGTTGCGATTCGCAGCATATACTTTTAATATTTGCATTAAGTATTTTTCAGGATTTAAATAACTAAGTTTAATGCTCCTACGCGAGTAGCACCATCAAACTTGGGGGGCTACCAGGGTATATCCTACCATTGTTTCCGTACAAGTCACGCAGGCATATTTGGAAGCAGATCGTACGTAAGAGGTATTGCAAGCCCGGTACAAAGACGGATTTAAATATTCGCACCATCTTTCCGCAGGGGAGACGTCCTCTGTCGGTTGTAAAGACGAATGTAATGTTCGCACACAGCGCGCACCTCTGTCGCACACAGTGCATATCCTTGTTGCGCACAGCGCGCACTTCTGCCACAGAAGCACGTCTTCTGTTGTGCCATGTTGCATCGCTACTGGTACAAAAGGTACGTCCTTACCCAGGATACAGCATGCGAGATCCACCTTCACCATTGTGAGACAATCACAATCGCAATCCCAGTGCGCACTGTCGCATGGGGACTGCGCAGTATGATCCATCCCATGTGCACACAAGTTGCGCACACATGGGCCATGCCGTCATAGTTGATTGTGCCTACGCGGTCATGAACAGAACTTAAGTTTAGCATAACATAGCCACGCACTATGTCATACTAAACTTGGGGGGCTTGTGGACGTATGGTCCAGACTGGGCCTACATGGGCCAGGCCCGGCAGACAGCGGCCCACTCTATGCCGAAACCCTAATCCATGCCCTATAAATACATGATTGGAACTCCCTTCTTAAGGGCATAACATAACAGGTTATCGTAAACCTAACTCATATATACTACAACGCATCGATACTAACTTGACCGTCGGAGGTGGATCCCGGGGCTACGGCCTCGGGTCCACTCCTAATAGGTTCTCTTTGTTGACAGGTCTACTCAGGGCTCGAGAAGACGACTAACGGCCCAAGAAGAGTCGTTGAATAAGCCCGCGCCAGATTATGCATCAACACATGTGAATGAAGTATCAATATATTTTGACTAAACATAAAATAGCAATAAAACAGCCACACCGCAGCATCGCGCGGGCTAATTTGCTCGTTTTATTATAATTTTGATAAAAATGAATAAGAGATAAAATTATATGTTATTTAAATTATATATTTATTTGATAAGTATTAATGTGAAAAATCATGTCAATATTACGAGTTTATTTTGTTATTGGATACGAGTTTATGTCGTTTAATAGAGTACTGTAGGCTTATTTTATAAAAGAAAGAAAATACAAAGTGAGGGTGTTATCAGTACTCGAGTTGAAGACTCCAACATGAACTTGAATAATTTAATCGAAAATTTGATGAGCAGAAAGCAAATGTCCGAAAGATATGTTATTTTGGAAAAAAATCGCAATTTTAACCATAATTATATTTTTGTAACTCCAAAGGTGTAGTTTAGTGGTGGTGGTTTGGAATTCTACCCAAGTTACATGTATCAATTTTGAGGTCACCCAACATTTACTCCGACGCCTTTTGTTATGCATGAAACAACTGAGATTGAGTGACATACGGTATTTGCTAAAGGTTACATCGGGTACCAAAATGGATCGGAGTTAAAGTTATCCGATCGAACCAGCTTTTCATGAACTACTCTTTCAAAATAAATTACCAAATTTTTCACAAAAATCTTATAAGAAGAAAAATTGAAATGAAAAGAAAAAATTAGAAAAAAATTTAGCCACGCATAAAAAAAGAAATTTAAGAGGAGATACATATATGTTTGTAGGTGCATCTAAAATGTGCAGTTATGATTTTTTTTCATATCATTTTAATTTTCTTTCTCGTTTGATACTAACTCTACCTCTAATTTGCACCTTTAGGGACGTGTATTTAAAAGGGTAAAATATTAAAGTCGACAGTATAGAACAAAAGGTAAGTAATCAACTACAATAAAATAAACTATATTTCAACCTTTATAAAATAACCTCCAATTCTTTAAATTAGTAGATTACATAAAAATATTTAAAAACAAAATTCCCCAATTTAAAAAACAAAAACGGTCGTTATTCACCATAACACCACTCCTGAATTCCGTTTAAAAAGTCTAAATCCAAGCACTCACACTGACCAAGTCACAATCCCCTACACACACCTCCACCACCCTTACCTTACACCCTCACATCCATCTAACACAAAACACACCCCACTTCAATCCCAACCGTCAAACAATCACCCACACCATACACCCTACCACACCCAACCCCCTCCACGTCATCATCACCATAATTATAATTTTAAATCCGTTTATAAATCATTTTCAAGTCCACACTCTCATTTCATGAATGGGCCAGTCACCGTCAATTAACGCCGCCGCAGCAACCACCATAACAACCAACCGTCGCCGTGATAACGCCGTTAAAGAGCTCCGTTCATTCTTAACGGAAGACGATGACGTCATCACCACCGCCGCCGGAGACATCTCAATCCTACCAGACGCGTGTCTCGCTTGTGTGTTTCAGTTTCTCACCTCCGGTGACCGGAAAACATGCTCATTAGTCTCAAAACGGTGGCTAGAGATCGAAGGACAGAGCCGTCACCGGTTGTCGCTAAACGCTCAGTCGGACCTCACGGCGGTGGTGACGTCACTTTTTGTGAGATTTGATTCCGTCACGAAACTGTCGCTAAAATGTGACCGGAGATCTGTAAGTATAGACGACGACGGATTAGTTTTGATTTCTGAGCATTGCCGGAATCTCACGCGCCTGAAACTCCGCGCGTGTCGTGAGATTACGGATTTAGGTATGGTTAGGGTTTCGGAGAATTTGAAATATTTGAAGAGGTTTTCGTGTGGGAGTTGTGGTTTTGGTGTTAAAGGAATGAATGGTTTGATTGAGAATTGTAATTTGTTAGAGGAGTTGTCTGTTAAGCGCTTACGTGGCATTAGTAATGGTGACGTGGCAGAGAGTGTGGGACCGGGGGGTGGGATGAGTTTGAAGTTTGTGTGTTTGAAGGATTTGTATAATGCGCAGTGTTTCGGGGATTTGTTGGCTGGGAGTAAGAATTTGAGGACGTTGAAGGTGTTTAGGTGTTCGGGTGATTGGGATAAGTTGTTGGAGATGGTTACGGAGAGTGTTACTGGTTTGGTTGAGGTGCATTTGGAGAGGTTGCAGATGAGTGACGTTGGGTTAGTGGCGGTTTCGAAATGTAGGAGTTTGGAGGTTTTGCATATTTTGAAAACGCCGGATTGTTCTAATTTGGGGTTGTTGAGTGTGGCGGAGAATTGTAGGGGGTTAAGGAAGGTGCATATTGACGGGTGGAAAACGAATAGGATTAACGATGAAGGGTTGGTTGGTTTGTCGAAAAATTGTGTTAATATTCAGGAGTTGGTTTTGATTGGTGTTAATTGTACTCGTGTTGGTTTGGAGGTGTTGGGTACGAATTGTGTGAAGTTGGAAAGGTTGGCGTTGTGTGGGAGTGAGACGGTTGGGGATGCGGAGATTTCTTGTATTGCTGAGAAATGTGTAGCGTTGAAGAAGCTTTGTATTAAGAGTTGTCCCGTGTCGGATCATGGAATGGAAGCGCTTGCGGGTGGGTGTCCGAATTTGGTGAAGGTTAAGGTTAAGAAGTGCCGTGGAGTGACTAGTGAAGGTCTTGGTTCGTTGAGGGCTAGTAGAGAGTTGTTGACTGTTAATTTGGATAGTGCGGAAGTTGAGAGTCAGGATGCGGCTAGTGAAGGTGTTCAAGATGGTGCTGTTGAGACCCCTACTGTAACTAACCATATTGAAGGGGCTAGTAATTCTGCTTCTAGAAGTACTAGTAGATCGAGATCGTTTAAGGCTAGATTAGGTCTTATTGCAGGGAGAAGTTTAGTGTCTTGCACCTTCAAGAAGTGGTCAAGCTTCAGTGGTAGTTCTTCCCGGAGTCAATGATTAAGAAATGGTTGTTAGTTGTTAACGATGAAAAGAGTAAATTATTTGCTGGTTTGCGATACAATCTTGTTTTAACTTATTTGATTGTATGCTTCTGTCGTGTGTATTTAGCATGGCTTGCTATTTATGAATTCTAAAGTCCTTCACATATGAAATTTTGGGTCCTGTTTTTGATCAGCTGATCTGTTTAATTCAAAATCTCATCAATCCATTTTGCACAAGTAGCTTCGCTTAAATATTGTTTACCGCATTTGGCATTATCTAGAGCTAGGTGGATCATTAACTTATACTATTTTACTTTAGTCTATAACTCGATTATCAAGTTTAGAGTAAACCTCTAAACTACCATATACTTTAGTGTAGTCGTATGCCGGTTGTTACCACATGATGACCTATTTGCATTATACATACTAAGATTGTTGCATCTTCGGTCTGTGCTATGTATGTTCTGAAAACTAAAACGTTGGCTTGCTGTCTAAAAAAATTGGTATTTTGTTGTGGATATCATGATGATCCTAGTTGACTGGTATTGTCGGTCAGTGCTGTTTGCATATATTTGTGAGTGCTCGTATATATTTTGATTATGATAATCCTATTAGATCTGATAAGGACTTCTGAGATTGATGTTATGTCATCTAGTCACTTTCTAATGAGACCACCTTGGTGACTCTGGTGCAGCAGTGCACGTTTCTTGTATTGCCTCATCATAGTGGACAATGTTGCCTCATTATAGTGCGTCACAGAGCGGTTCTTGGTAACTTCTCTTGGTTTGACTGAGGATAGTTTTTACAGCCTTTGGTTATTAGTATTGCTAATAATTTTATCACGATTTACAGATGAGTAGCTTTGGAGATGGAGTGAAGTTGCTCATCTCTGAAAAAGTAATGATTTATCATTGGTCAACATACTTTTGCAGGTGTGAAATAAAGTTGCCAATGATAGTTTTTTCAGAAAAATTGTACACCATTCTTGCCCAACCACTCACCTCTTTTGTTATCATACATTTAAAGTAGTTGACTTAGATAGTTATTTTTTTGCAAGCTCAAGTCATTCCTGAAAGTTCATTTCTTGGTTGAATCACATGATTCTGGGGAGTTGGAGAACTCGCTTAAGCGTTTTTTAGTCACATGAAGGTTTTGGCTTTTATGAATTGCATAATTTTGTACAAACTTGTGGCCCTAGCCAAGTTTAAACTCCCCCACTTCCCTACTTCCGAAGAAGTTGTAGCTATTAATGTTGTCACACATTCCTTTCTCAGTTGAAAATTTCATGATATAGACAAATGGAAACAAATAGTGTGAGTTCTACAAGGAAACAAAAACTCATTCATGCTTTATAATTAGATGAATAAATAGAAAAATAACATAACATAAAGAAAAGGTAAAATCGATGTTGTTTATCCTCAAGTTGAGCAGCTTATTTAGATCAATGATACATGTACCAGAAAGTAGCTTCTAGTACGGCGGTGGTGGATAAACTCCACTGTTTGGATTTGGTGGGTACCCCCCTCCTGATCCTTGCTGTGGAGGATAACCTTGTGGTGCTTGATATCCTGTCTGTGGTGGATACGTGTTGCCTTGTGGCGGATACGTGTTACCTTGTGGTGGATACGTGTTGCCTTGTGGTGGATATGTTGCGGTTTGTGGTGGGTATGTTGTCTGTGGTGGATATGTTGCACCGCCAGGGGGATAATTTGGATAAGGAGATGAACTAGGAGGGTAAGTTGAGTTACCAGAAGTTGGAGGGTACATTTGTGTGTTTGATCCCGGAAATCCAATAGGATTGCAGGCCGAATTTGGAGGGTACGATGGTACAAGTGATGCCATTGGATTTGAGTTAGTAGGGTATGATGGGAAAGGAGACGATGCTGGTAAACCAGGAGGAGCTGTAGGATAGATATTCGGCGCATTAGTATAAGTTGATGCAGTTGAGTAGGTAGGTTGTGCTTGTCCACCATGGTACGCTGCTGCAGGCGCACCAGGGTAGGGTGCTGCAGGTTGACCAGGGTATTGGGACGCAGGACCTGGTGGTGGGACAGCAGGGTAAGGGGTGGCTTGTTGTTGTTGCATGGGGTTGTAAGGTGCTGGTGGTGCTGAAGGATTGTATGACTGGACAGTTGAAAGTGCAGCACCAGGCGTGGCGTATGCAGGTTGAGGTGGAGCATATCTAGCATCCATGGCGGTGTTGTTGTTGGAGGAGGAGACGGGTGCACCAACCATGATCAGAGATTTGTTGTTTCTCTGAGGTTTTAGGACAAGAAGCAAAAGATCTAAAGGGTGTATATGATCAACTCTAATGGAAGTTGACTTTATAAGATGATGAGAGTTATCAGATCCAAATATCAATAATTAGGAACTGATCAAATATATAAAAAATGGATCAACTTGGAGTCTAGTGGGTGTGATTGAACAGTTTTATTCCATGATTTTGACTTGTTCTTATGTTTGACTTTTTTGCGCGTTGGCATCATGGCATGTATAACAAAGATCTTTCTTCCTAGGAAAGGTCTTGTTATGGTGAAAGTCACAAAAGAGTCCCTGAAGTGTTACCCAATTTGCAGATATTGTTTCTTGAGACTCATTTATTATACTTTGAGTCCTTGTTAATCTGTTATGTTCAATATAGAGTTTATGCGCATTTACATGATTTTGTGATGCAAATGAGAAGCATGATATAGCCAGATGAAGTACCTCGATTCGTCTAAACACATGTTTTGTCTTCTTTTCTGTTTTTCAAATCGTTTTTAAGCGAATGAACCAATTCATACGAGAAGAATAACATAATAATCATCACATATGTTTCTGTCTGTTAACTTCTTTCGTTTAAAGAATGAACTTTGTTAACACTAGCTAGCAATCAATGACGCCTTAGTGTTTCGGACGTTCTTACTTCGATTCAAGCTTAGCTGCTGGTATCCGTAAGTTTAGTGTTCAGGCAATAGTTGATAAAAAAAAATACACAAACAGATCATATTAACAGCATAATCTTAAACTTACAATTGCATGTTAAATGGACTTATTAGTGTCTACAATATGGACAAGTTGATTAATAATATTCTCTTTAATGGTTTCACATGAGATAAACTGGTGATCTTAGCTAGTTGAGATTCTTCGGACGTTCTTACTTCGATTCAAGCTTAGCTGCTGGTATCCGTAAGTTTAGTGTTCAGGCAATAGTTGATAAAAAAAAATACACAAACAGATCATATTAACAGCATAATCTTAAACTTACAATTGCTTGTTAAATGGACTTATTAGTGTCTACAATATGGACAAGTTGATTAATAATATTCTCTTTAATGGTTTCACATGAGATAAACTGGTGATCTTAGCTAGTTGAGATTCTTTGGATGTGTGTGCATTCATCAAAAGTCAAATACAGATGTTTACCAAGAAAAGTTCAATCATCAATGTCAAGTTGTCAACCCATTAATGTGAGAATAAATATTTCACATTTTCTTATAAACAAGAAAAGTTATGTGTTTACAGTAATACCATCACATAATCATCTTCAATACATTTGAATCAAATTGACTTAGTCCACCTAACACAATATACGACCAATGTTCATGTTCAATTTATCATATTTACGAATTGTTTTTGTTAATTTGATTACTCTTAGACGAATATAACGTATGTAGGGATGTGCAGAACTCAATTCAAATTGTTAAAAACTTAAAACCGGAATCTGAAACTGATTCCTGTTTCAAGGCTCCGATTTTCTTTATTGCCATTTAATGCAGCTCTTTGGACAAAACAAGTAGCCTTGGATCAATAACGCAAAAGTTAAAGTTCAGTGCACGGTTTAGTTTGAGACCAAACAAGTTCTAAAATGACGTTGAATCGATACCGTACAATGTGTTTCTTGGTGCAAGGAAAAGTTTACATCTGTTAGTATTGTATAATAGAAAGCCACTGTTAATGTATTATGTTGTCTTAACTGTTTGATAAGTAGTTAAGTACTGTAATACATTATTTGATAGCTTCATTTGCTTCTAGTTGGAGTAATGCCTGTTATCAGTAAGTGCCATTCTTCATAAGAAATATTAATCTAATGGTTAGAAGTTTCTTTTCTTACTGGTTACATAAAGTGCGGTCTTCTCTTTAGACACATGGGATTAGGCCAAAAGCTTAGACTGTTAAGTACACCAAAGACAAATAGCAAGTTATTCGTCTGACACCTTAGCGCTACCTCATCACCCTCTCAATAGCACACCAATAACTAAAATACATTCCTCAACAAAAAATCAATAACATGTTATTTACTTATTTGTGCATGTACGTCCCACAAAACATCTCACCAAAAATACACTCAATCACCTCAAAAAAAAAAAAAAAAAAAAAAAAATGTCACTTGTGATTGGGATGGCTAACAAGGACGGTGTAGTATGGCATATTGTTGGTGTGCGATTGGGCAAAAAAAACCCAATGGCGGACGAATACATACCACACTAAGCACTCTTAGAGCAAGGGGTATGTTCATTTTTGCCTTGCCCGATTCCTATGTGGCAAGGGGAAATGGCATGCCATTTGCATGTTACCACACCACCACCACCTTGAGTCATTTCAAATGTGAGTATACACACATTGCGTCAATTCCATTTTTTTTTAATTAGGTTGTGTTGTTGGGTGTGTATTTTAATTGGGTATGGTGGGCCCAAAAAGTGTGAACCGGCATGCAAACGGCATGTGAAACGAGTGAGGGGTTTTTTTGGTGTGTAAATGTAAAATGTGAAATGCTGATGTGGCAAAACTGTTTGAGTTTTGGCATGTGATCACACCCCTTGCTCTTAGAATGAAATTTTGTAAGATTAATACTCCTAGTTTTCTTCCATTTTTCATCAATTTGAAAGGAATACAATATATAAAACTCAAACCTTGTTACTTTTATTTCATGGGTGTTTGTTTAAGCTTATACGTGAGCTTATGAACTTATTTGATTTCGGCTTATATTATATAAGCCTTAATTTTCTGGCTTATTTTGAGACCTATGGGCTTATATGAGATTATCATATCATAAGTTTCAAATAAGCCAAAAATCGAAAAACAAATAAGCTCATAAGCCACATATAAGCTTAACAAACACCCCCCGAATTTACTGACTTATACTTTCTTTTCTCACTGCCCCATTTTTATTTATTTATTTATTTTGGTAAAAAGTTTTTATACCCGGTGAATATATTACTCCAAAAATCGTTTAAGTACAAATGATGTGGGTGAATCTCGCATCTCAGCTCGTTACATAGGCTAATAACATTGCATAAAAGAATAAAAATGACTTCATTAGCACTCGGATTGCTAGCTCATTCTATCATGGTAGTTCGATTGTGAAATTTCTTTGTTTATGTATTTCTTAACTATGAGCGTGACTTATCAAGTTTTCCATAACTCAAAACCCAAATAGAGGGGCCATACAAAAGCCCAAATAATTCCTTAACCAGTGAGCAAGGGCCAAGGAGTACTGCTTACTGAATAGGGGGAATATCTTTTGTGAAGACCTGCTGATAGCCTGATATCCCAGAAAAGAAAAAGAAACAAAGAAAAGCTATTACTAGTAAAGTTAAAACAAAGTAAAAGTAAAGGTAGTTTTCCAACCCTTTAGCTAATGAGCGTGTACTCCACATATCTTTGTTACTATTTGGTGCATCAAATCAGCATTCCATGATTTCTTGTGGTTGCTTTTGACGGATACTTTGATTGAAACCTGATAACAGAAAAACAACACGGTTGTATGCAAATCTCACATTTATCTGCCAAAATGAGTTTTATGGCTCGGTAGTTTTTATGCCATGCTACTAAAGAATTTAGGCCTATCAGTATGATGTTATGGGCAAGCAACATTCAAAGTTCCTTTCGACCATGGATGCAAGACAAGGGCAAACTCTTAAGTCCTTAAAACTAATCTTCCTTTTGCTTTGTCCCATACATGATGTATTGATGTTTCATTGAGATTGTCGTTTTAGAACAACATTAATCACCAAGCCAAGATTCAATCCAAACTACAAGACTTGCTAGATTTGAACAATGGCCTTGGTAGATACAAATCTGGAAGTAGAACCGCCTCAGCTAATTTTCCTCTACTGCTAGTTATCTAACTAAACTACATGCTGATCTCCAGCTTTCATGGAGATCATTATCACACTAAAATAATATAACATAAAATTCACAGCACCAATAAAAGATTCAGCTAAAGAAGTAGATAAACCGGAGAATAAAATTATCATTAGTTCAGTTGCAACTGAGTCGCAACTTCAATTAACATGTTCAAATAAACAGGAATCCAAATGTAGTACAGGAATCAATGCAGTATTTACAAATCAAGAACCTGATAAACAAAAGTATCATATCAGATTACAGCGTTTAAATCGTGTATTTCATGAGGCGACCCTCAAAAGAATTTCAACCTCATAATCTCCGCAACTTTTCGCCTCTGGACTTTCAAGCACTGCTCCTCTTCAAATGGGTTGGTGTCGCAAGAATCCTCTTGATTGCATTAACTTCCAATGGGCTGTTCTTGCTCTGTATACAGTAAATTAAAACCAAGATTAGTCACATATAAAGCGTAAACTTCATAACTTTTAGACTTGAAAAAAGTAAAATTAACTCACCTTTGAGCAGGTACCACGGCGCACATTGCAAATGGGGTAATCATGTGGGCAGCAACTGTAGTGGTCATCACAGCAAGATGCGCCTTCCAATGGGCAGCATCCCCAAGCAAAACAGTAACCATAGTACTCATAGATACAACAGCAAGTGGTGGCTTCAGGGCATGTGCTGTACTCGTCACAAATCACTTCAGGTGTGACCGGTGATGGGGGTGATGGACCAGGGTTGGGTGGGTTCTGACCAGTCTTGGTTGGGTATGAAGCCTCCATTGCGATACCACATTTACCTGTCTTCTCTGCAATGTTTCTTTCCATTTTCAAGTAACCTGATTCACCCCATTCAGCACCCCATGAGTTCTTCACAATCCAGTAATCTTTACCACCTTCTGACCCGTAACCAACGGCCAACACACCATGGTCCAAATCAGTTCCACATGAACCAGTGAAAATACCCTGTATACATCGAAATTTACACAAAAATTAACTCTAGTCCCTATTCGTTTAGGTGTATGTAATGTGCATATATATAAATAATATCGCAAATTATTACCGAAGTGTAGAACTGGAATTCCCTGCCACCAGCTTCGATGGCAACAGCGATAGGTTGGTTTGAGACAGCCTTTTGCAACGCTGACTCATCGTTAATGGGAACATCTTCATAGCCATCAATACTAACAACCTTTGCGTTTTTCTATTTAAAGCAAATATAAATTATAAGCATATAAGAATTAATCAATCAACTCTAAATTACGAGCATATACATATAAGACTACCCGTATCCATAAGAAATAAAGGTGAGTGAGTTTGTAGTGAGTATGAAACTCACGAGTGAGCATTGATGTGGGTAAGCTCACTCACCCGTGAATGGACCAAAAAAAGACTCGCAATGGTGAGTGATTCACCACTCGGTTTCCATGCATAATTTTTATTATTTATTTGGTTTATGAGTGTATGTGGGATTATTAGTGCGGTTTATTTGTATAAAGTGGGTATTTAATAAAAAAGGTGAGTGTGGTGAGATTGATAAGTGTGTTTTATGGTGACCGATAAGGGTAGTCTAATAATTAATGAAATAATGGATATGGCAAGAAGTACAAACCCTGGTTGCGTCACATCTGCCATCTCTGCCAGTGTAAGGGTAGTCTTCTTCAGTGTCGATTCCACCATTTTTGATGATGAACTCGAAAGCGTAGTCCATAAGACCACCATTGCATCCTTGGTTGTAAGATGTATCACAATCAACAAGCTCTTGTTCTGAGACAGAGATCAAGTCACCAGTAAAAATCTGGTTGATACCTTCCACGGCTCCGGTGGTTGAGAATGCCCAGCAACTCCCTGCAATTAGTAAAACTTGATCAGACTAAGCCACTGGGTCTTTGCCTCTTTGGGATTGAGTTTTAAAGTGATTACGCATCTATAAATAATTCGTCATGGTAAGCTGCTTTCAAACTCGTTAAGCAAAAAGAAGGGTGTTTGCCATTGCTTATTTAAACAACTTATACTAAGCACATCATCCATCAGTTGCCTTATAAAAATTTAGTTTATTTAACCCAAAGATAAGCGTGTTATATTGTATCCACACCTAAGAACAACTCAAAATAATGGTTAACGTCAAATAAAAATTCTACATTGATAAGGCGATTATCTACTACTATTTTGTTAGTTAATCCAGTGTAATTAATTTGGGAGTAGTTAAATTCTCAAAAGTTTTTATTGATCAATCGATTTCCTATAGTTAATCTCTTTATATAAAAACTTGAGATAATAAAGCAAATTTTCAAAGCTGAAAGACCAAATCAACCATACAATTACTAGACTCAACCGTATTTTCAGTAAAACTGAGGGACTATACATGGTTTTTTTGTAACAATAACCCTAAACCAAACTATCCAACCCTAGTCACAAAAAACACAAACATCAGATAAACTACTTAAAACAGTTATAAACTACTCTGTACTTGTTGTAGTAACAATTCCAAACACCCCCTTTAAGCAACAAAAAATACAATCTAGATTAACAAATATAAAAAAAAAATAATAATAATAATAAAAAAAAAAAAAAAAAAAAGACTAAATGAAATCAAAACACTAAAACAATAAAAAGATTCATACTCCGTAATCATAGCTAAGTTAGTTCTATACACCAATCATGATAAACTTTCTTATAAATAAATCTAACTACTTAAACTAAAATAAAAACCATCAAAAATAAATTTGAAAAAAAAAAAAAAAAAAAAAAAATAATAATAATAATAATAATAATAATCATGATATACTTTTTTCATAGGAGTAGTAGTAATAACTCAAAAACTTTACCAAAAAAATAAATAAATGAATAAATAATATCATACCACAGGATCCTTGATCTTTAACAGCAGCAACAGCACCTTTCTCTCTCCAATCAACAGACTCCGGCAAAGATTCACCCGACCGCAAAACATATCTATCACTTTTAACCTTATTCAAACCTAAGTTCTTGTTCTTCTTCACACCAGTATACATCGTACGGTACTCTTCATTACTCAGATCAGCAAACTTATTCAAACCAACTTTGTAACTCCGGTCAACTGAGTTATGCTCATCTATAAACCTTAAGTTATCCTTAAAGATCTCAAACCTACGATCCTTTTCTCCCAAAGCGTTGTATGTTTTGCCATGCTGTACTAGCCATGATTCGTACAACGCTTTGACTTCATCGTCTGTACGTAAGTTGTTGTAGTTGAGGATGGACCAGTCGGCGGCGCGTGAGAGCGTGAAGAGGGTGAGGAGGAGGAGAATGGTAGCCATTTTCGTCATGGTTGGGTGATGATGAGAGGAAGGGTGAATGGTGGGGTGTGATAGGGTGAGGGTATATATAAAGGAAAAAGGAGATGGGTTTTGAGATATTTTATAATTTGTCTCAATTATTAATTGGTGTTTGAATTATATAAAATGATGATGATGATAAGTGTATACGTACGTTTTTTTTTTTTTTTTTTTTTTTTTTTTTTTTTTTTTTTTGGTGTAGTTTATCTAACATGGTTAGATTAACATAAGTTTGTTAAAATAAAAAAGATTAACATAAGTTTGCTAAGATAAAAAAAGATTAAGATAAGTTACACAAAAAAAACATAAAGGGATTGATATTTGGATTTACTAATCATGCTTAGTTATTGAAAATTATACTTCATCCCATCTTAAAACAATTGTCTACAAAAATATCATTATTATAAATTTATTTTTCTTATTTTTTGCCGAAAAACAGTTTTAACTTAACTAATTAATTTAAAACTTAATTAATATTTGTAATAATAATTTCAAGTAAGAGCAATATGATAAAACTATTTTTTTTTTAAAGTGGACATTTAATTTAAGAAAACCCAAAATGAAAATATGGACAGTAAATGGGACGGAGTAAGTAATAAGATAAAAGTATATTTTAATTTAATTTATTTGCATTATGAATGTTAATATTTCGGCAATCTAAATTAGCTCATTTTAAATTGTGCAAGTGCAATAATAATAATAATAATAATAATAATAATAATAATAATAAAGTGGTGACGTACAAATAATATCCTAATGTAGAAATGTTTTTTGTTTGGAGATGGAGTTTGGTTTTGCTTAAACTAACAATTATAAACAAACAAATTATATATATATATTAATTAAGAGTAATGATAGAGGGACCTAATTCATGTGACTAAACTCATGTCTAACCAATTAATTATGTAACATGTGGAATACACATTTTCTCTTTCATGATCCTCACCGCTAATCTTGCCATGTGTCGTCATCCTAGAGTTAGGCATGTTTTTAGGCATGAATTTTTGTCATGCAAATCATTTTCCATTAATTATATACTTTTTATACTTTCAACTTAGTTAGTTGTAAACAGCCGGAGTATTTTATTAGGTGGATACCTCAAATCTTTTATATAATATAACAAAACCCTTATTGGAATTTTCCATTTAAAAAAAATGCATTTATAACTTATTTAGTAATAATTTTATTTAAAAAAAAAAATTATTTTTCTTATTAGGTAATATTTTATATTTATCCATAACACAAGTAGAAGATAAATACAAAAAATATAGATAAGATGCAATTAATAATAGGATTAAAATTTTTAAATAATTATCTTTAATGATAAAAAAAACTATAATTAAACATCATAAATCAAACAAAACAAAGATTAAATTATTTGTTTTTTAATAAATAAAAATATATGATTCAAAAATTTTTAAAAAAAACCGCGCGTGCGCGGGCATTATAATCTTTTATATAATACAACAAAACCCCTATTGGGAATTTTTCATTTAAAAAAATGCATTCATACCTTATTTAGTAATAATTTTATTTTAAAAAAAACTATTTTCTTATTAGGTAATATTTTATATTTATTCATAACACAAGTAGAAGATAAATACAAAAAATATAGATAAGATGCAATTAATAATAGGATTAAAATTTTTAAATAATTATCTTTAATAATAAAAAAAATATAATTAAACATCATAAATCAAACAAAACAAAGATTAAATTATTTTTTTTAATAAATAAAAATATATGATTAAAAAATTAAAAAAAAAACCGCGCATGCGCGGGCATTATAATCTTTTATATAATACAACAAAACCCCTATTGGGAATTTTCCATTTCAAAAAAATGCATTCATACCTTATTTAGTAATAATTTTATTTAAAAAAAATATTTTCTTATTAGGTAATATTTTATATTTATCCATAACACAAGTAGAAGATAAATACAAAAAATATAGATAAGATGCAATTAATAATAGGATTAAAATATTTAAATAATTATCTTTAATAATAAAAAAAAACTATAATTAAACATCATAAATCAAACAAAACAAAGATTAAATTATTTTTTTTAATAAATAAAAATATATGATTCAAAAAATTTTAAAAAAAAAAACCGCGCGTGCGCGGGCATTATAATCTTTTATATAATACAACAAAACCCTTATTGGGAATTTTTCATTTCAAAAAAATGCATTCATACCTTATTTAGTAATAATTTTATTTTTTTAAAAAATTATTTTCTTGTTAGGTAATATTTTGTATTTATCCATAACACAAGTAGAAGGTAAATACAAAAAATATAGATAAGATGCAATTAATAATAGGATTAAAATTTTTAAATAATTATCTTTAATAATAAAAAAATATATAATTAAACTTCATAAATCAAACAAAACAAAGATTAAATTATTTGTTTTTTAATAAATAAAAATATATGATTCAAATTTTTTTTAAAAAAAAACCCGCGCGTGTGCGGGTATTATAACTATATTTTTTCATTTAAAATATTTTATAACTCATCTAAAATATTTACTCGAAACTCACATTTTTTTCAGCACATTATATAAAACTTGTTATTTTTATATTTTAAGATAAATTTATACGGAGTAATACATTTGTATTAGAAATTTCTTAAAATATTTGTTTTCTTGGATCATAAAAAGAGTGAAGTGTGAACAGTTGATTGGGGATAAGATGCGATTGGTGGGCAGAGAAGGAAAATCCAACAAGTTTGGCCCAACTAGTAGAACAGGTAGAAGTTACATGTTTCTTGCTTCTCGTTTGTAACCACTAATGGTTAAATTCTTGTCATCTAGAACACTTGTTTTGTAAAGCGCATTTCTAAAACCAGAATATCTCATGTCAAAACTCGAAATAGCAATCAACCTTTTCATATTTACACTTTTATTTTTATTTAACACTTAATAAAAATAAATACAATTAACAATAATGCAGATTTAATTTTATGTCTTGGATATATTTGTTTGAGCTATATTGACTACCGGAAAAGATAGACCTTTTTTTTTTTTTTTTTTTTTTTTTTTTTTTTTTTTTTTTTACTTTAAACCTCATTTCGAATAAATACTTTGTGATATTTTCAAAATTCCCATACGTTAGATTCTTAGAAGATTAGGTTGGGTAACTCCATTCTGCGCCAAACAAAGGCGGAAGGCTTTTGGATTGAGCCAAACCGGTGCTCTCATACCCCCACCCTTCACATGGGCCAAAGTACTGGCGTACATTAATTGGGACTTTTTTATTTTTTTTTAATTGATTTTTTTGTTAAGTTTATGATTTTAATTTAATACGTCATTCTACATCTACCTTTTTCTTACAGATGCTGAGATGCATATTGATAGTTGTTGATCAATCAACAACCGGTAATTAATTTGTATAATGACAAGTAAAAGCAATGCGTAGTTTTAGTGAGCTGATATTTACACCATTTCTTTTGGTGAATACAAGTGTTATACAATGCATGCGTTGTATAGTTTGTAAAAAAATAATGTATCAAATAAAACAATGTATGCATATCTTCCCATAATTTATCAGCAACTCCCTTCGATCCAAAACACTATTCTTCTATTACAATATCCTTGATATTTCCACGTTCCACATTGGAATCTCACGCATGTGATGCTATGAATTAAGTACAAAGTTATCACTTTTTTTATTGTGCGTGGAATTTTTGTTACGTAAACAGTTTGACATAATGACATGTATAAATTTTAGGATAAGTTGCAGAATTTCAAATTACCAAGACAAGAGATTGATCAGATAATAGAAATTGGGCAAGTTATTTGGACCTCCCATAAGGAGTGTTTACAATCATTGCATGCATCGTCGGTTAATACGGTATGCATCGCGTGTTGTACGATTTGACTAAACCCCCTGATGTGACAATATAAGAAAATTTTATGACACAACCCGAAAGAAATTACTTAGAGCATCTCTAATGTTTGGCAAACAAAAGTGCTTTTTGCACTAATTTAGTACCAAAATGAATCAAAAATTTTCTCTAGTGTTAGCACTATACTTGACACTAACTTAGTGTTATTAATGGTAAAACACTAAATATAGTGTCACACTATCATGGACGAAACTTAGAAGGAACTGAGAGAGGCTGCGGCCTCCTCAAAAATTTTGACCTTATGTACATTTTATACTTTTTTATATACGGTTTGAATCATTTTTAATACAAAAATTTTAGCGTAATATATATCGACCCCCAAAAATAAATACTTTTCAAGTTGGCTCCAGCACCAACAGTGTTCAAGTTCCGTCCCTGCACACTATATTTCACAGTAATATTATTAATCTTACTTAAACTCCACATATTTGTTAAACCTTTTATACTTAACTAAAAAAATAAAATCTAATTTATATAAACTATGTTTTTATAAGTTTTAGAGGGAATTGCAAAAATGGTCCCTGTGGTTTGCCCAAATTGCAGAATTCGTCCCTGAGTTTATGAAAGTGCAGGCGGCCTCCCTGTGGGGAAAGTTTCGTTCCGTTTTGGTCCCTGGCTAATAACGACGTTATGTTTTGTTGGTTAGTTTTTGGACCAAGCTTTACACAAGAGGGCACTATGGTCATTTCAGTTATTAGCCACATTATTTATTATACTTAAACGATCCCAATTCTCACAAACTAACAAATTCCACTTCTTGATTCACAACCCTAACCCTCTCTCATTTTCGTCCCATTTGATTAGGGTTGTTGCAATTACAATCCTTAAAAATTGGCCGCATATAAACATGGCCACACCTAGCCAACATTGGTATATTAGAGCAGAAGGAGAAAATTTTGATCAAACAGTTTATGGTAAAATCTTATTTTGGTTTTTTCCTTATTTTTTTAATGTTTCTGTTTTAAATATTGTGTAATTATCACTAAAATACTAATTTTTTTTGTGAAACAGATGCATATCCCAACTTGTTTACAATGAGGTTCCATCATGGTGGACGGTTCACAGAGTGCCCAAAAAGAAAGTATGTTGATGGTGAGGTGACCTTTGTTGACATGTTAGACGTTGATTTATTCAAGATGGATTTGATATATTCAGTAATGAACTGCATAGGTTATGATGCTAATGCCATAACTTATTTTCACTACAAGATACCATTGAAAGGTTTAGATTATGCACTAAGGCCTTTAAGTAGTGATGATGATGCATGCAAAATGTTAAAGTATGTCCATAAGCATAAGACTATGTATGTTTTTGTTGAGCATGACCAGACAACAATAGGAACTTGTGGTACCTTAGATAATTTGGATATAGT
The DNA here is from genome assembly GCA_030686995.1 of Artemisia argyi. Classification (NCBI taxonomy): domain Eukaryota; kingdom Viridiplantae; phylum Streptophyta; class Magnoliopsida; order Asterales; family Asteraceae; genus Artemisia; species Artemisia argyi. The sequence goes on along the minus strand of CM060690.1, from coordinate 43,431,072 downwards.
TGAAGAAGATGATCATGTTAGGCAGTGTGATGAGAATGGGGGTGTTGACTTAGAGAATGAGGGTGCTGACTTAGAGAATGAGGGTGATGAAAGTAACCAAGATGATGAAAGTAACACAGATGATGAGCAAGACAATGAGAATGAGGATAAGGTTGAGGAAATAGTTGATGAGGATCACATAGTAGAAGAAGTGGATGTGAGCATGAAGGGGTTTAATTTTCAAGTTGATGATGATGGAAAGGCTGAGCCTATTAACCCAATTGTACCTCATATCCATGTGGATGAAGAAGCTTTGGAAGAGGTAGATTTTGATTCATTAGACAGTGATATTGGTGATGATGAACAATCTGAGAGAAGAAAAGGTGTAAGGAAACTAAAGAAAGCTGCTAGTGCATCTGGTATTAAGAACAATTTCTTTGTAGGTAAGGAATTTCCAAACAGAGATGAAGCAAAGGAGAGGATTAGGGCTTACTCTGTTGAGTGTAGAAGGAACCTTGAGTTTGTGAAAAATGACAAGGAAAGGATTAGGGTTAGGTGCATTGGTGTTGTTCCCACTATCAATAACAAAGACAGTTTTTTAGATAAAGCAAAGGGTAAGGGTAAGGTGGTAAATACACTTGCAGAAGAAGACAAAGAACATTGTCCTTGGTTTATTTACATAGGAAAAGGGGATAAAGGAAAGTGGGTGGTTAAAACATTTAAGGATGAGCATAAATGTTTACAATCTAGGAAAATAAAAGCAGCCACTTCTACCTTTCTTTCCAGACATTGTCAAGATCTCATCAACATGAATCCTCAGATCCCAGTGGTAGCTGTACAAGAACATATGCAAAAAAAGTTCCATGTCGGTGTATCCAGGACTAAAGCCTTTAGGGCTAAAGCAAAAGCACAGGTTGAAATGAGAGGTGATGCTACTGTGCAGTATTCTTTATTGAGAGACTATGTGATTGAGCTACAGAGATGCAACCCAGAGACTACAGTTAAGGTTGATGTATATGGGGAAGAAGATCCTGATTCACCAACTAGAATGTTTAGGAGGATCTATGTTTGTCTGGGTAGTTTGAAAAAGGGGTTTAGAGCTGGTGGAAGAGATCTATTAGGTTTGGATGGTGCATTCATGAGAAAACCTTATGTGGGTCAATTGCTTACAGCAGTGGGTGTAGATGCTAATAATGGCATATACCCAGTGGCTTATGGCATAGTGGAATCAGAGAATCAATACTCATGGACATGGTTTTTAAAATGCCTTGGTGATGACTTAGACTTGTACAGCAACTCCCATTTCACCTTCATCACAGACAGGCAAAAGGTATGATTCATATTTCATATCTGATTTAATATCTGTTTTAAATTTTTGTAAATTAAGCTTAATATAAGTGTTTAAATTGTTGTATTAGGGACTGGTACCATCTATTGCAAAGTTATTTCCATCAGCTGAGCACAGGTTTTGTGTAAGGCACATACATGAAAACATGAATCTGACATGGAAAGGTGGAGAGTACAAGGAAATGTTGTGGAAGTGTGCAAAAGCCTCAACTGTGGTTGAATTTGACAGAGCTATGGATGAATTGAAAAGCTACAATGAAAAAGCTTATGAGTGGTTGAAGAATATTCCCCCACACCATTGGAGCAGGTCACACTTTTCTGGTATGTACAAGTATTTTACATTGAGTTTGTTACATTGAATTAGTTAATGCAGAATCTGACTCTTGACATATATAAAAATATAGGGAGGGCTCATTGTGATCTTTTGATAAACAACATTTGTGAAGTCTTCAATAGACAACTGTTAACTGCTAGGGATAGCCCAATAATTTCTGCATTAGAGTATGTGAGGGAGTATCTTATGAAAAGGATTGTTATTGTCCAAAAAATTATTCAAAAAAATGAAGGACCACTTACTCCTGCTATCACAAAGATTTTTAACAAAATTAAAGAGTCTTCAACCCAATATTCTGTTGAATGGAATGGAGCAGACCAGTTTCAAGTAAAAGGTCCATGGGGGGACCAGTGTGTAGTGAATTTGGAAAACAAAACATGTTCTTGTAGAAAGTGGGAAATATCTGGCATCCCATGTAAGCATGCAGTGGCTTGTATACATGATATGGCAGATAATGGTTCAGATGTTGGAACTCCTGAAGACTGGGTTCATGACTCTTACAAGCTTCAAACTTGGCATGATGTTTACTCTTTTAAGATTAATCCAGTAGCATGTAGACAATTTTGGGCTAAGTTTAAATCTCCTACTACCTTGATTCCACCTAAAGCTGTTCCAAAGATTGGCAGACCAGCCAAAAAGAGAAAGAAAAGTGCAGGTGAAATTGAAATGGTAAAAGAGGGAAAGCTTACTAGAAAAGGTAAGACAGTTACATGTAGTCTTTGCAAGGGTACAGGGCATAATAAAAGAAGTTGTAGTGCAAGGGGACAAGGTGTTGGAACAAGTCAAAGTGGCCCAAGTGTTGATGGAACAAGAACTGCATCAACAAGTCAAGCTGGAAAAAAGACTGCATCAATAAGTAAAGCTGCCAAAAAGTCCAATGCAACAACTGAAGTTGTGCCAAGTGAAGCTGCAAGCCAGCCTGCTAGTCAACCAAGTGGTTCTTAGCAACCATCTCAGCCAAGAATTAAAAGAACAAAGACAACAGCAAATAGGCAGCTAACTCCCACTAAGTAATGACATTGTTTGTGGTGTTTTTAAGACTATGTTTATCATGTACTTGTGTTTTGGTTCATTATGGGTATGTTCTAGTTCATTATGAGTAATTGCAGACATTAAGACCTTAGGGTCATTCTGATAAGAAGTTAGGGTCATTGTGATACAAGTTTTCACCTTGTAACAGGTTTCATACCTTGTTAAATGTATTGCAATGTTTACCTTTTATTACTATCCTTTATGACTATAATATCTTGTTTCAAATGTATTATTGATCTCATGTATATTAGGTTTATGACTATCTACCTTGTAACAGGTTATGTACCTTGTTACATAGGTTTATTACTCATAATCCTTCAACATGTATTACTCATCTCATGTGTGATAGTTGTATTCAAACAAAACTTCAAAACCAATTACTAGTGTTGCAACATATTTGCTAGAGTAAATTGCAATATCTACTAACATAAGACTTTCATTAGTTGATAAAAACATGAACTTCATACAAAATCAATTGACCATTACATGTTTCCAAGTCAATCTTACAAGTTCAGTTTTACAATAAAAAACTAACAACCTACCATTACATCAACATGAACAAAATAAAAAAGATCCAACTGCCAATAAGGCAAATCTTCAACCTTCGATTTTCAGCAACCATTCCAGCCAAAGCCTGTTGTAGTTCATTCCTTGTCCTTAGCAAACCAGGGATTATTGCAATTGCACGAGCACACATAGGAGGATCCACCCAAACAAAAAAACCACAACCTGGTACTTGGGAGCAAGCTTGGAAACGACGTCCAGGGTTTATGTTAGTCCACGAAGTTCTAACAACTGCTGGGTTACCACAAAAACAACTCATTGTTATGTGTGTGTCTTAATGTGTGTGTTTTTGATAAAATAAATTAGGGTTTATGGCAGTGGTGGATTTGGGCGTGTTTTGATTTGGGGAAAATAAAAGAGTGGACTAAATTAACTTATGTAATGGGTGGCTAATAACTGAAATGACCATAGTGCCCTCTTGTGTAAAGCTTGGTCCAAAAACTAACCAACAAAGCATAACGTCGTTATTAGCCAGGGACCAAAACGGAACAAAACTTTCCCCACAGGGAGGCCGCCTGCACTTTCATAAACTCAGGGACGAATTCTGCAATTTGGGCAAACCACAGGGACCATTTTTGCAATTCCCTCTAAGTTTTATGTTGATACGTTTACAATGAGCCCAATATTAATATATGTTATTTCAACTACATTTTATATTCTTAATATCGACTTGTACTTTATAACAGTTAAAAATGTTTAGTGCAAAAATTAATGTTATATATTGGAGCAACATTTGTTTGATGCAAGAATATGCTACAAAGATGCCATTTTTACAATGTTTTAGCGCAGATTTTTAGTTTTAACATTGGAAATACTCTTAGGAAAGAAATTGCTTTGAGAATCTAATAAAACGCATTCAACTTTTTATTTTGTAAAGAACATAGTGTATTGTATGTCGTGTTATTTATTTGGTAGTATGCTATTTGGTTTTGTTGCTTGTACCGTGACCCGGTCACCCCACAGAAAGAACACGTCCTCCCCTGGAGACTTCACAAAAAGAAGGCATTTAACGTGGTATTTTGCTAGAACTCGGTAGCATATTTGCCTGAGTCGTGTGAAGTTATTGTGTGTGGGTGCTTTTATTTATTTATTTATTTATTTATTATTATTATTATTATTATTATTATTATTATTATTATTATTATTATTATTATTATTATTATTATTATTTTGAATATTTGTGTTTAGGTGGGTTTCTTTGTAGAAACCGATGTTGTCTTTTTACACTAAGTTAGTCTTGAGGAAAATTGTAGACAGAGAAAAGTGATTTAACGTTGATGTTTCAGTGGTGACCGTAGTCATGTGTGCTCACTATTAGACTAGAGGATGTTTCTTTTTCAATTAACGAGTGAGCTCAAACATTTATTTTCTTTTATTTGGGAGGTCTATAACAACTTTTCTCTTTTAATTAAAGACGAGAGTTATTTTACATATCAAACTTTTCTCACATACCAAATTATTCATCCCAACCATTTATCTAAAAAGAAATAAATGTTGGGATTCAAATCATTTTAATATTTTACTTGGTTTTTTTAATTTAAATATAACAACCTAAAATATATGCTTACGAATCCGTTATATTTTGAAAATTTTCAAACATAAATTTAATCTAAATAAAGATGCGTTATAACAAAATAATAATAATAATAATAATAATAATAATAAAGGCATAACACTAAAGTCTATAATTTAAGCTACATAAGGATATCATGATTTTCTAGTAAGATGGTCACACGTTTACCATGTCTATATGGGGCCGAAATAATAAAACTTTGTACAAAACATTTTGGCTAAAATTGTGTCAAGATACTTTGAAAATTGAAATAAGGATTTGGTCATTTGACCTTTCCTTTTTACCCGGCCAATCACTCTCTAACTCCCTCATTTATATCAACCCTATATCTCTTTTGCATTCCATTTACAAACCCTTTTTACCCGGCCAATCACGCAGTGATTGTGACAGAGAATCGCATTTTGTAGCACACTTTCAGAAGAGGTACGTAAGCCTATAGGGATTTGACTCGTGATGTTAGTACGACTTCTCATCTTCAGGTGGACGGACAGACATAATAACTATGTGAACTTGGAAGATGTGTTGAGTGGGAAAATTGACAAGTGTTTAGTTTGGTTGTGTTTGCTCACTAAGGAAGATGGCATACGAGTGACAAGAGGTTCTTTTAGGATTTTGTATGAATAAAGATGTGGAATACCTTTTGGTTGTTATAAGGTCAGAGAGCTACATACTGAAGGTTCAAAACCGATTACAACAACTAATGGATTAGTTATTATTCTGGAAGAGGAATTTGAGATTTAGACGGGGAGTTGTGTGTTCCGCATGATTATTCTGCACAGAAGAGTTAGACGTTTTGGCATTTGAGGAAGATTTAGTTCGTGATACATTAGACCTTCGATTCGTTGTTATCCGTATGACTATTCTACCTATTATGTTATGCTTTCTGATACGTTTTGATACTCTGATTTGTGATTGTAACCGTTAGTACGAATATATTATCCATCTCTTTATAAGACTCTTGATACGTTTGATGATTCGATTTATGCTCCTCAGACTTTAGCAAGTTCCTTTGTTCGCTCAGAATTTAGTAGGAGTTGACGAAATTCTCTTTTTAGAGGGGAAGAATTATAACAACCTAAAATATATGCTTCCGAATTCGTTATATTTTGAAAATTTTCAAACATAAATTTAATCTAAATAAAGATGCGTTATAACAAAATAATAACAATAATAATAATAATAATAATAATAATAATAATAATAATAATAATAATAATAATAATAATAATAATAATAATAATAATAATAATAATAATAATAATAATAATAATAATAATAAAGGCATAACACTAAAGTCTATAATTTAAGCTACATAAGGATATCATGATTTCCTAGTAGGATGGTCACACGTTTACCATGTCTATATGGGGCCGAAATAATAAAACTTTGTACAAAACATTTTGACTAAAATTGTGTCAAGATACTTTGAAAATTGAAATAAGGATTTGGTCATTTGACCTTCCCTTTTTACCCGGCTAATCACTCTCTAACTCCCTCATTTATATCAACCCTATATCTCTTTTGCATTCCATTTACAAACCCTAAACAAAGACAAAGTGCGGCAGCCATTTTTTTTTTCAAGAAGAGCGAGTAGAAAAGTGGTATTGGCGTCCTAGCTTGGTGATAGTTTAGTGGCGATCACGAGTATTCATTTTGTAGGTGGGATCGTGTAGTTTGGTGCTGGTTTTCATTTGAAGGGTTTAAAGCTTTGGTCCCTTGGTTTTAATTTCATTCATTTGATCCGACTTGAGGAGGTACGAAAGAGAGTGCGTGGATCGGCTTGGATATTCTAGCTTGTTGGAGATCGGTTCGCAGTATACAATTGGTAGTTTTGAGTGGTCGCGGTGTGGTGCTCCGTGTTGGTGAGAAATAGTCTTGGTTCGTAGAGTCTTAGTTCTGGTCCTTGTGTGCTAGTTTTGTCTTTATCGCGAGGTTGGCTCGAGGATGGTTTTGGTTTTGGCTCGAAAGGGTTTAGTGTTAGTGCTTGTGTTCGTTGTTCGTCCCTTTAAAGCCGACTTTAAGGTATTCCATATTCGTCTTAATAACTTTTGATTCATCTAAACGTTACCACATATGAAGACCTATTATGTTTGTCATGTAAAAGAATGGACACAACTCGTTGAATAAAACTTAACTTATGTTTTGCATGCCACGATATATGTCGAACCATAAGCTGTTTGTGTCGTACTTTATGACTCCTTGTGTCGAATTAGGGGTTGCGTTTAAGTCGTGTGTTGATGACTTTTGGTTTCACGTATTGAGCTTTTGTGTCGACCCTAGTTCAACTGAAACGCACACCTGAACACTCACCAAAAATCTTTCTTATATTTCTTCATTTTTGTAACTGTTTTGAAAGTAGAGGTCATGCATATTACATAATATAATATGATATGAAGAGATAGGAATTTGACATGCATTTAATACACTAAATTAGTATAAATGTTTTGCGTTTGAAATTTCGACATTAAATGAATGTTTGCATACATGTGTTAGTTAGTGAATCATGTGTGAGGTGTGTGTGTATCGAGTCAGAAAGGAGAAAAAGGTTAGTCTATTTGGGTTTAAGTACCTCATGTGCAAGATTTAGGTTGGAGTTGTCAAAATAGTTGTATTACACGTGTGTAGACGTATGGGTTGTGTGGTGTTTTGCTTGGCTCGTTATGTTGTGTCGTGTGGGTTATGCCCGTGAGTGTGTGAAACATATTTTGGGGTTGTCGCGGTCTAAATTGATGTCAAGGTATACATATAAATAAATTATGAACGACGGGCCTAAAAATTAGCCTTTTAATATAAAATTGTAGTATAAACCTTAAAATAATTTATTTAACATTTTTAATATTGAATATTGATAATTTACATTTATGGCCTTAAACTTTACTGAATTGACATATTTAACCCTAAACCATTATATTAGTCATTTTAACACTTAAATATTATTAATTGTCAATTATAGCCTTAAGGTATTAAATTACTATTTCAGTAAACTTACGAAATATGGAAACTTGCTAATTCGGAAAACCTGTTAAAAGTGAAAAGTTTCTAAAAATAAATAAGATAACCCAAAATGAGTAATCTGATTTAAATGAACTTGTTAATAATAAGCCGAACATTAATTTGTGTAGATTCGCTGAAGGAGTAACTTCCAATCTTTATGTCTTCTGATGTGTTTGCACTTGCGGTTTAAGGTACAGATATTCTATCCCTTCTTAGTAGGGATTTCTCATGACTTTTCGATCCTTGACTTTGATTCGTTGCTATGATATGATTCATTTGATATGATCCATTTGATATGATTCCTTGATATGATTCGTTTGATATTATCATTTGATATGATTCTGTTTGCTATCCATTCTGTTATGATGATCTGATTACTATCTCTTTGATATGAGATTCTGTTCTGTTATGCTCTGGGAGCTCTGTTATGATTATGGATAGCTTTGTTTGCTTGTTTGTTCTGATATGTTCTGTTCTGATGCCCGAGTTTTTAGTCTACCCATGGAGGTACCATGGGCATGTCATTGATGGCACCAATGGCATGACACTATCCGGGGCGGTGTGATTAGTCCCCGGTGTTCCCTTCTGTTATGATATGATATGATATATGTGATCACTATGGCCATTCTGTTATATATATGCATAGTCTCGTACTTGTATATGTATTCTGTTTCAGGGAGCGTATGGATGCATTCTAGGTGTATGTTTGATATGATATGATATGATTTGATTTTGTGACTGGCTGTACGTGCCTTGTACCCCTTTCACGTCTGGTACATTGGAGCTAGCTACTCTATGTACACCCTATGAATTGACGGATATGTGATTATGTGATTTGAGATCTATTCGAGTGTCTCAGGTAGGTCGGCTCGTGGCTTTCCTATGTTCTTTGTGTCTATTCGAGTGTCTCGGGTAGACAAGCCTTTGTTGATACGTGCTCTATGATTCTGATTATGTTCCATTTGATATATCTATGATGCTTCGTTTCGTTTGACTTATGATATTTGTTCAGTTGTTCGTTGATCTCTTATGCATTTGACATATGACTTTCTCTTTCAACAGTAGTTTATGCTTTCCGTTTCATATGCTTATTTACATTTCGATTATCCATTTGTTTTGCTATATATCTGTTCACTGGGCTTTTTAAGCTCAGCCACATTTCTTTTCCTGCGGCAGGTTTTAGGTTGGAAGCTGGGATTGAGTGAAGAGTGCATAGGAGCATTTAGTGGACTACCCTGATGAGTAGGCAACCATTTGCTTTGGATTAGACTTTATTTTAGCTTCAGTTAGATTTAGTTTATTTTGTATTTCAGTGTTGGATTTCATCTTGTATAGAGTTAGTATTTTATTTATTATCTTAGAATACCTTTTGTAACTTTTATGTTTAGAAGTCCTCCGCTTGCATATGTATGTTCTGATTTGGCACCGTAATGTGGAATTTTGACCCATGTCGGGTTGGGGTGTTACAATTATGGTATCAGAGCCAGGTTGCGACTTGTAGTACATAAGTTATGGCCTGTGAAGATTTGGACCCTTAGGTTTGCACTTTAGCAACTTATGGTATAACCTTGGAAGGATTTGCTTTAGGTTTCTGCCCTTAGGAACTTTAGTTATGACCGGTGAGGATTGGGTAGATTATATGATAAGACGTTAGTTAGTTATCTTCTTCCTCATCACTTTGATTTATGCCTCTGCTTCTAGTTAAGCCTCTATAAGATCATTCGTTCCGGAGATTTGGAAGATTTATCAAGAGACGCAACATAAGTTTAAAATGCTTTGGGACATCGTAGTAATGCCTTATAAGTTTCACTTTCTGAGGATTATAAATTTCTTTTGAACTTTGACCTTGATTCGTTTAGATACCTTTCGTCTGTTCAGAGAATCCGCGTATACATGAATTCGATGTGTTAGACACATTCTATGATTTTCCTTGCTTTGTTAAGCATATTAAGGTTCCTTCTTCATTATTGATTTTTCCCTACCGATTCTATCCCTACGAGAAATCTTGTGATTATCCATCATGAGTATTTGAATTGTTCAATGCGTTTGAAGATATTTGCAGAAGAATTCGTTCTGCTAATCTATTTACGTTGGAAATGTTTGATTCGATATTATTCTGACTATGGAGTTGTTGACGGAGCATCGTGATGCTAACAACAGTCGTATTAGATTTGTCATCTTTGGCAATTTGGAGAAACTCAAAATTCTGCACTATGGTTCCTAACCTGGTAAACAATTATGATCACCTTTGTTTTGAACACTCGTACGTTAATCCCTCACGGTTATGAAGATACTTCATTTGATGAAACTTGCCTCGAGAATTATTCGGTTGTTTGAGATGTTTATGATGTATTCCTTAATGAACTACCAAGATTATCATCTGAATGTGAAGTTGTTTTGATCTGGTTATGGGAATTTGTTTAGTCACTACTCGAAGTAGAATGTGATCGCAATAAAGGCATGTGTATATGATGCAAGTATTATGACGCCTGACCAACGTGATAATAGTTACATCATATAACATGAACTTATTGGGATTACAGGATATTTTGAGCAGTGCCCGAGATCAGTAAGTTAGTTGATTTAGAACTTCATCCGTATAAGAGAAACATTTGCATGATTCTCAAAAACTCCGTTTTGAATGACACCAGTAGAAGGAAAAGAACTGAAGGGCCAGTTTCTAAGGAGTGATCTTATCTGTCCAGGTGTGTATCTTTGATGTGCTTCTATTTTACTCAGGAAGAAGAATGATGATTGCATGAAGTTGTGGATTGATTTCTGGAAGCTAAATCATATCATGTTATGTGTGAAGGAGCGAGACGTCCTTAGAATTTCTTTTCATATTCGTTATGAACTTTATGAGTATAAGTGATGTCAATTGTATTGGCTATTACTCTGACTGTTCATATGAAATTGATAAATCGTGTATTTCATGAATACTTGGACAAATTGTCATAGTATGACATATTAGTATGTTCAGAGACGAAAGAGAAACACGAGGCTCATCTTCGTATTTTGTTAACATTTCTACATCAAAAGAAACTACATATGATATTTTCGGGGAGTATCTTTTGTTGGAGGAAGAATGAGAAGAGATTTTGGAAAGGCTGGGAAGAGATTTGTTTCTACTTTATAAGAAGACTTAGCTATGTCCTCATGCGACACGGGAATATTATCGGATATGCATCAATACATCCAGAACCGTAGGAGGTGAACTACCCGACACATGACTTGGGAGTGATTTGTGGCGACCATGAAGAAGCTCAAGAGAAGGAAGGAAGAAGAATTAGCTATGTTAGGGAACAGAAGGAAGTAGTTTTGAAGTGAAGCACACAATTCTATCAACTCTATTTAGTTGCACTAATGTGTATAGAGTCTTGAAGCAGGAGCAGGACAGGATGGTATGAAGACGGTGGTGACTAAATTCGTGATTTCCACGCATAGGAGGAAGGACAACATGAGTGGAGTTTCAGTGGAGCATTGACTAGGACGGCTTGGTTGGAAGATTGGCAGAGATTTCTTTCGACAGAAGATCATTCAAGCTACATGGCGCACACGCAGTGATTGTGACAGAGAATCGCATTTTGTAGCACACTTTCAGAAGAGGTACGTAAGCCTATAGGGATTTGACTTGTGATGTTAGTACGACTTCTCATCGTCAGGTGGACGGACAGACATAATAACTATGTGAACTTGGAAGATGTGTTGAGTGGGAAAATTGACAAGTGTTTAGTTTGGTTGTGTTTGCTCACTAAGGAAGATGAGATACGAGTGACAAGAGGTTCTTTTAGGATTTTGTATGAATAAAGATGTGGAATACCTTTTAGTTGTAATAAGGTCAGAGAGCTACATACTGAAGGTTCAAAATCGATTACAACAACTAATGGATTAGTTATTATTGTGGAAGAGGAATTTGAGATTTAGATGGGGAGTTGTGTGTTCCGCATGATTATTCTGCATAGAAGAGTTAGACGTTTTGGAATTTGAGGAAGATTTAGTTCGTGATACATTAGACCTTCGATTCGTTGTTATCCGTATGACTATTCTACCTCTTATGTTATGCCTTCTGATACGTTTAGATACTCTGATTTGTGATTGTAATCGTTAGTACGAATATATTATCCATCTCTTTATGAGACTCTTGATACGTTTGATGATTCGATTTATGCTCCTCAGACTTTAGCAAGTTCCTTTGTTCGCTCAGAATTTAGTAGGAGTTGATGAAGATTTATCGCGTAGTACTATCTCTATGTTTGCCTTGTTGGTATATGTGTTTAGTGTATCTCCTTGTAGTATTCCAACTATCATCTATCATCTGTCATCTGTCATCTGCTACGTATTCGTTTCGCATTCGTTATGATTGTGTTCTATTGGAGAGCCTAGGGCTATCCAAGTTTGTCGGATCGAGTCATGAGGAACTATTCCGTTGTGAAGATTCTTTTGGAAGAACCTCCCCGAGTGTGATGTTATTTGTTGGCGTTTCTTTTATGAATTGCTACGTTCCGTCTAACTCTTGCGACTTCAATTTCGTGGACAAAATTTTCTTTTTGGAGGGGAAGAATTATAACAACCTAAAATATATGCTTACGAATCCGTTATATTTTGAAAATTTTCAAACATAAATTTTATCTAAATAAAGATGCGTTATAACAAAATAATAATAATAATAATAATAAAGGCATAACACTAAAGTCTATAATTTAAGCTACATAAGGATATCATGATTTCCTAGTAAGATGGTCACACGTTTACCATGTCTATATGGGGCCGAAATAATAAAACTTTGTACAAAACATTTTGGCTAAAATTGTGTCAAGATACTTTGAAAATTGAAATAAGGATTTGGTCATTTGACCTTCCCTTTTTACCCGGCCAATCACTCTCTAACTCCCTCATTTATATCAAACCTATATCTCTTTTGCATTCCATTTACAAACCCTAAACAAAGACAAAGTACGGCAGCCATTTTTTTTGTTTTTCAATAAGAGAGAGTACAAAAGTGGAATTGGCGTCCTAGCTTGGTGATAGTTTAGTGGCGATTGCGAGTATTCATTTTGTAGGTGGGATCGTGTGGTTTGGTGTTGGTTTTCATTTGAAGGGTTTAAAGCTTTGGTCCCTTGGTTTTAATTTCATTCATTTGATCCGACATGAGGAGGTACTAAAGAGAGTGCGGGGATCGGCTTGGATATTCTAGCTTGTTGGAGATCGGTTAGTAGTATACAATTGGTAGTTTTGAGTGGTCGCGGTGTGGTGCTCCATGTTGGTGAGAGATAGTCTTGGTTCGGAGAGTCTTAGTTCTGGTCCTTGTGTGCTAGTTTCGTCTTTATCGCGAGGTTGGCTCAAGGATGGTTTTGGTTTTGGCTCGAAAGGGTTTAGTGTTAGTGCTTGTGTTCGTTGTTCGTCCCTTTAAAGCCGACTTTAAGGTATTCCATATTCGTCTTAATAACTTTTGATTCATCTAAACGTTACCACATATGAAGACCTATTATGTTTGTCACGTAAAAGAATGGACACAACTCATTGAATAAAACTTAACTTATGTTTTGCATGCCACGATATATGTCGAACCATAAGCTGTTTGTGTCGTACTTTATGACTCCTTGTGTCGAATTAGGGGTTGCGTTTAAGTCGTGTGTTGATGACTTTTCGTGTCACGTATTGAGCTTTTCTGTCGACCCTAGTTCAACTGAAACGCACACCTGAACACTCACCAAAAATCTTTCTTATATTTCTTCATTTTTGTAACTGTTTTGAAAGTAGAGGTCATGCATATTACATAATATAATATGATATGAAGAGATAGGAATTTGACATGCATGTAATACACTAAATCAGTATAAATGTTTTGCGTTTGAAATTTCGACATTAAATGAATATTTGCATGCATGTGTTAGTTAGTGAATCATGTGTGAGGTGTGTGTGTATCGAGTCAGAAAGGAGAAAAAGGTTAGTCTATTTGGGTTTAAGTACCTCATGTGCAAGATTCAGGTTGGAGTTGTCAAAATGGTTGTATTACACGTGTGTAGACGTATGGGTTGTGTGGTGTTTTGCTTGGCTCGTTATGTTGTGTCGTGTGGGTTATGCCCGTGAGTGTTTGAAACATATTTTGGGGTTGTCGCGGTCTAAATTGATGTCAAGGTATACATATAAATAAGTTATGAACGACGGGCCTAAAAATTAGTCTTTTAATATAAAATTGTAGTATAAACCTTAAAATAATTTATTTGACATTTTTAATATTGAATATTGATAATTTACATTTATGGCCTTAAACTTTACTGAATTGACATATTTAACCCTAAACCATTATATTAGTCATTTTAACACTTAAATATTATTAATTGTCAATTATAGCCTTAAGGTATTAAATTACTATTTCAGTAAACTTACGAAATATGGAAACTTGCTAATTCGGGAAACCTGTTAAAAGTGAAAAGTTTCTAAAAATAAATAAGAAAACCCAAAATGAGTAATCTGATTTAAATGAACTTGTTAATAATAAGCCGAACATTAATTCGTGTAGAATCGCTGAAGGAGTAACTTCCAATCTTTATGTCTTCTGATGTGTTTGCACTTGCGGTTTAAGGTACATATATTCTATCCCTTCTTAGTAGGGATTTCTCATGACTTTTCGATCCTTGACTTTGATTCGTTGCTATGATATGATTCATTTGATATGATCCCTTTGATATGATTCCTTGATATGATTCGTTTGATATTATCATTTGATATGATTCTGTTTGCTATCCATTCTGTTATGATGATCTGATTACTATCTCTTTGATATGAGATTCTGTTCTGTTATGCTCTGGGAGCTCTGTTATGATTATGGATAGCTTTGTTTGCTTGTTTGTTCTGATATGTTCTGTTCTGATGCCCGAGTTTTTAGTCTACCCATGGAGGTACCATGGGCATGTCATTGATGGCACCAATGGCATGACACTATCTGGGGCGGTGTGATTAGTCCCCGGTGTTCCCTTCTGTTATGATATGATATGATATATGTGATCACTATGGCCATTCTGTTATATATATGCATAGTCTCGTACTTGTATATGTATTCTATTTCAGGGAGCGTATGGATGCATCCTAGGTATATGTTTGATATGATATGATATGATTTGATTTTGTGACTGGTTGTACGTGCCTTGTACCCCTTTTACGTCTGGTACATTGGAGCTAGCTACTCTATGTACACCCTATGAATTGACGGATATGTGATTATGTGATTTGAGATCTATTCGAGTGTCTCGGGTAGGTCGGCTCGTGGCTTTCCTATGTTCTTTGTGTCTATTCGAGTGTCTCGGGTTGACAAGCCTTTGTTGATTCGTGCTCTATGATTCTGATTATGTTCCATTTGATATATCTATGATGCTTCATTTCGTTTGACTTATGATATTCGTTCAGTTGTTCGTTGATCTCTTATGCATTTGACAGATGACTTTCTCTTTCAACAGGAGTTTATGCTTTCCGTTTCATATGCTTATTTACATTTCGATTATCCATTTGTTTTGCTATATATCTGTTCACTGGGCTTTTTAAGCTTAGCCGCATTTCTTTTCCTGCGGCAGGTTTTAGGTTGGAAGCTGGGATTGAGTGAAGAGTGCATAGGAGCATTTAGTGGACTACCATGATGAGTAGGCAACCATTTGCTTTGGATTAGACTTTATTTTAGCTTCAGTTAGATTTAGTTTATTTTGTATTTCAGTGTTGGATTTCATCTTGTATAGAGTTAGTATTTTCTTTATTATTTAGAATACTTTTTGTAACTTTTATGTTTAGAAGTCCTCCGCTTGCGTCTGCATGTTCTGATTTGGCATCATAATGTGGCATTTTGACCAATGTCGGTTTGGGGTGTTACATTAAATATCTAATGAATCGTTAATCGCTAGTCAAAAACAAATTATACTCTCACGACTAACATTTAATTATCTTTCTATAGTCGAACATTTGACATACTTTCGATTTTTTTTTCTTCATTTTTTCCACTTTTTTTAATGTTTTTTCGTCTTTTTCTTTGTTGTTGAAACTTGCATGAGAAATTACATTTGATTAAACTCTATTTTGAATAATATAAAAAATCATATGTGAATTAGTATTAAATCACGTATGATATGTTAAAAAAATCATACGCGATTTAACAACAATATCACATGTGATTTTATTATTATATTCAAATTAGTGTTTAATCACATGTGATTTCTTTATGCAAGCTTCAGTAACGAAAAAAAATGAAAGTATATTAAAGTGTTCATATATAGAAATATAATTAAATGCTCGTCGTGATTTTATATTTTTTTCGCTTAACGATTAATAATTTCAGAGATATTTATATTAAATAAATGTTTTTTTTTAATGTTGGGTTTAATCTCATCTATTGGATCAAATGAAAATGGAGGGTGAGAATTGGTCTCGTAAATGATTTTAAATCTTTATTAAAATACTAAAATAGATATATCTCAAAACCACTTAATTTAGTAAACAACTCAAGCCTTGTTTGGGTATATAGGCTATGTTTGGCGCAGAGCTTTTTGGGGCGATGAGCGGTGAGCAATGAACTTTTTTATTTTTAGTGTTCGTTTGGTAAAAGAGCGGTGAGCTTTGCTATTTTTTAGAAAATCTCATTTTTTCAATGATTTTTTAAAAAGCTGCGAACGGTGAGTAGTTAACTATGGCTACAGCTCACAGCTCACTGCTACCGCTCACAGCTACTTTTATCGAACATAACCATAGTGTAATAATACTTTACGCAACTCTATCTATTATTATAAATTCTTATGAATGAAAATGAGAGAATAAACAAGGTCTATATTGTGAAATTTAGATTGGAGATAAGATCTTACAACTTGGCTAGTGTCATGGAAAAAATAGAAAAATGGACCCTGATTTACGGTTAAGAATTTAACATGCACCATGGGCGTATGTCGCGCGTAATATTAACTTCTTTTGTCTTTTGAAGCTAACACAGTAACACTAAGAGGCGGAAGGAGCAGGGGACTATCGGTAGGCCCCTCCCAACCAACCCGTAAGGTTAACACTAATGGCTCGTTTGGTTGACTCTCCAACCGAGTAGTTGACAACGTTATATCTCCTAGAGCAACCGAATGCAATCGATCAAACACCCAAGTTTTTCATTTACTCGATTCGTCAACGAAACAAGTAAATGTGCACACCTCCCATGATTTTTGAACGTTGGACCTAGTTAAAAAATAATAAGAATAACAATAATAACAACTTTTTTTAAACCCCACTTTTTGACTCTGTAAAACCCCAATATCTTCTTCATTTTTTCATACTTCTTTTCTTCATTCTACAAACTCAAACAATGTCTATAAAAACTCCCAAAAACAAAACACCAAAATCCCGACAGCAATCAAACGTTCTGATAACAACCAATCTAAATTTCATTTTACATGGCCAATCACCACCTATTTGTTAGTTTGACGGATAATAAATTAATATATCATGACCAGACTCGAACTCGAGATTTCGGGATTGCACACTTTACGTATGAGTTTCATTTAATTAATAATTATTGTTTTAGTGACGAATAATTATTAAATTCACGAAATGAGCATTTAACGGTACCTAACGACCGTTAGACGAAAGATGAAGGACTAGATTTGGAATAGAGTGAAAGTTTGGTTCGGGTTGGGCCTTGTGAACCCATGGCCGGCCACACCCCTCTCCCCTTAGGGTTTGGGATGGCTTTTGCTCCAAGTTGCTTGAATACTATATAATGAGACCTCCTCTCATTCATTCATTCATCCTTTGGTTCACTTGCAAACCAAATCTCCTTCACTTTCTCCTCTTGAGTTAGAAATCGAACTACACCCTTATAGGGTTCCTACTAGATTTCTAAGCTCAAAACCATTCTTGTTTAGTTGATCAACTACACCCTTCTAGGGTTCCTACGCGATCTTCTAAACATTGTGTTTGGATTGCTTGTGAATTAAGAACCTAGCTTTTCTTATTGAAATGCTGCTAATACGTGTGTTCAAGAACGAAGTGTTGGCATACTTTTGCTAACAAGGTGATTTGCCCTATTCGACTAACCCTAGTTGATCCACCATTAAACCCAATTAGGGTTTATAGTTCTTGTTCCATTGGTTTCTTGTTCTTGCTAGAAATCACAAAGAGGTACGCATCCATTTATATTCGGTTAATTTATTTTTTGTATTTGATCTATTCCGCTGCGTACTCTTTGATGCTTATATGTTTATAGTTTATTATTATTCATATATTCCAACAGTGGCATCAAGAGCCGTTAATACATTATAATGAATTACCGAAACACATAAAAATTGAATCGTTTGATTAATCACATGCTTGGTGTTCTTATGTTTTTATATTTTTCATAAACCCTAGATTTTTTTTTTTTATGTTTTCAAAATTTATTTTTTTTATAAATGTCAAATTTTTTTATTTAATAAAAAAAGGAAATTAGGGTTTGATGAATTATGTGATAAAAACTTGTAGAAACTCTAGGTTGCATGTAATTTATGTGTATATAAATGGATATTGGTGATATGCTGTTTGGTTGCGTTCCTTGATTGACATGATTATTTGTTATAATATGTGCAATATGGGCATCCATGACAAACCATGCATGTGTTGTCTTGGATTATGATGATTTGGTTTTCAGATTTCATGCTTATTATGCGATTCTTTTATAATTGATAAATTGTTTAGTAAATATTATGAATAAAGATTACTAAAATTTGATTAATTATAAGATCAGGGAAGACCCTATTAATCGTATATTAAATCAATTGTGTGTTTTAAATTGATTTTTATTTGCATGTCCATTATTGTTGTCGTTTGTTTATTTTATTTAATTACTTTTGTTTTATATGTTTGGTGACATGATAGTAACAAAAGTGTAATTTCAAAAATAAAATATTAAACGGACTTAATAATGGTGAAATCCTGTTTTGAGCTTATATATATATATATATATATATATATATATATATATATATATATATATATATATATATATATATATATATATATATATAAATCTTGAATTTTTGGTTGATTGATCGCGACTGTATTAAGTGGTTGTAAGGTGAAACTATTTTGAAAAACTATAAAGTGGGTATAAGGATGGCTTTGCATTAAATTGCGGCCTTAGTGAGCCTCCATTCTGGCTTGCCGCTCGCCTGTGAGCAATGTTATAAATGGCGTGAGGCGTGGCGTGGCGGCAAGGCCACGCCTCAAGCCTTACGCGCCATGGCGAAGCCATGGCGTTTTTTGCGGCGTGACTAAGGCGGCGAAAAAATATTTATATATTTATCATTTATGTTATAATATCATATTTCATATACATTTGGACTACTATATTAGACATTTAACTACTACTTATTATATAATTATCAGACCCAAATAACAAATAGACCAAATTTCAAATGATCGTTCAAATAGTTATTAAAATAATAGTAATAATTAAAAAAAAAAACAAAAAAAACCAAAACTGTTTCAAAAAGGCGCGCCACGCCTTACCAAAAGGCGCGCCTTTTCACGCCTTGTCACGCCTTTTCCCACGCCACGCCTAGAGCAGCCGCCATGGTCTATTTCGTGGCGGCGAGGCCACGCCTCGCGCCTTGGCGACGCCTTGGCGGCGCCTTGGCGCGCCTTTTAGAACACTGCCTGTGAGTCAAATTTAGTTTTACCTAACATCCATGATAACTACGAAGCACTTAAGGCAAAGTTGTAAGTTTCTCAACGCCTTAATCAAAACTTTGGAGATTTAAGCTCGTAAAGAAACTAATGAGTAAAGTTTTTTTACATGAAACATATGCTACAAGATGAATGCATGACATCTTTGTACATATATTTTGATTACACACATCAAATTTACTACCCTTAAATTTAAGTTATATGCATCCAATGAAACGGAAACACCTAAAATTGGGTCTACGTCAGGGCGTAACCTGGCTAGATTGCAATGGAAGGGCAAATTACATGATTTCATCACTAGCAGATCAACTGGGGTGGTGGAATTATGTAAGTTTGTTGTTTCTTAAATTGGTTAACTTAATTGAGTTGATAGTGGGACTGATCACTCAAGGCATAAGAAGATGGGGATAAAACATGCTTACATTGCAACTACGGTTGGCAAATATGTAAATCCCATCGATTCTAGGAATTGCAATTGAATATTGGCAATTGAGGTTCGACTTGTACCTTATTGTATACCGTCATCACTAGCAGATCAACTGATGTGATGAACCTATGTCAATTTGGATCCTAGTTTTTCAGTGAAAATTAAATGGTTATTTGATTATGAACCATGGGTATTTAATTTTCTTGAAAATTCAATTATCGAAAATACTAAAATTGAATTTTGTAATTCTTTTTAACGTATTAATGCAACATTAAAGCCGTAAACGTGGTTTGATCTTAAATTGGTAAATTGATATAATTCTGCTTTCAAACATAATGTTTGATTGAGAAAAATTTACCGAAATGAAAGAAAGTCTATTTTCCATGAGAGAAGAATAAGACTCAATCCTATTCCTTTTCATGATTGAGAAATGTATGATAGGAACATAAGAATAAGACTCAATCCTAAGTCTATTTTCCATGAGAAAAGAATAAGACTCAATCCTATTCCTTTTCATGATTGAGAAAGGTATGATAGGAACATTAGAATTGTCTACATTCTAATATATAACTCATAGCAATCTTTAATATTTAAGGATATAGCACATCTTATTTTCCATATAAATTTCATTACTCTAATTTGGTGAATGAATTCTTCTATAACAAACAAGGCATTTGGTTAAATGGAAAATATGAGTTATTAGAAGCTGGACAGATTACCGCAAAATTGGTAAAAGGCAAGGCTAGTATTTTATCTAGTTGTTGTGCTTTAAAGGTGCTACATACCATTATGGGGATGGTAGGCCTATTAAGGAAGAAGCTGCATGCTCAAATTCTTCAAGTTAATATCATTGATGGATAATCCATCATAAACATAGTAGAATACACATTTTAGAACCTGAGTAATTATTACGTATGGGTTTTTCTAAATGTGTAGGAAAGTAAAAACAAGCAAATTGTTTTCACTGGTTATGAAACACGTACAATGTTGTCAAATCCAGTGGGAGCTTTGTGTTGTTTACTGAATATAGAGTTATTGTTATGTTCTCTAATTCAGTGGGAGCTACAAGACTTAATTTCTGTGTAGTAGCCCATATTATCTTCAAGATAATTACTTTCAAATTGTAGACACTCATGTTCTTAGGATAGCCATATGCGTTTCCTGATAAGACAAAGTAGTCCTACATCTACTTATGACACAAATCATATTGAATCACATAAACAAACTTATGTTGTGTTGTTTATATAATACATGATTTTGTTCAATGCACAAGTGGGAGAATTGTTTATTGTGTGCAAAGGAACAATACATAGAAATATGATGATATGGTTCTCTTAATTGCAAGGTAAGAGATCAATGTTCAAATAGGACTTATACATTTAATGTGTAAGATTATCTTATGTAGAACATGTGTCATGATTATAAGACTACTTTTATGTCTTATGATATTCAAATTAAAAGAAATACTTGAATTTACAATTTACGTCAGGGTGTAACCTGCCTAGATTGCAATAGAAAGGTAAACTACATGATTTCATTGCTAGCAGATCAACTGATGTAATGGAATTATGTGAGTTTGCAGTTTCTTAAATTGGATAATTCATAAAATGACATAAGCAAATGAAGTAGTAAATTAACTTGAAATTACTATTGAAACCAGGTGGTGGTGTTCACAAATACTTTAGTTATTTATGTTTATATGTTCTTATAAACATGAAGTCTTTTAACTATTACAAGACTTATAATAAAGTAAGACATTAAACTTGTTATGTTTCAAACAAGAAATCATTGAGTTGATCAATGATGTACAACATAAAGTGGGAATATAACAGTTTATGTCTTCTTAAGACATGAACATGAAGTAACTTGTTCAAAAGGTACTTATGTTATATAGCATGCAATTGGCTTGAAAATTCTTTTGTACCATTAAGTTGACTTAGTTGGTAAATAGGTAAGCCAAAGGGAATAAGTTTATCTTACATATTGTTAGTTTGTCTCACAATATTAATTCTAATGAAACATCACAAGTTGGTGGTGTGTTCAGTTAGGAAAAATCAAACTCTTGTTATATTGTTTGATTAAAAGATAAATATGACTTCTTTTCTTCCAAAAGTTATCAAGGTTAGAAAATTGAGTATGGATTGAATATACTCAATAAGACTCCAACCTAAAAGATTAAATAAGACATTATGGAATGTGATGAGTCACATTAAAGTCTTAAAATGAAGTTCTGATTTTGTTAATAAGTAGTTTTAACAAGCAAGGGTCAGGAACCGTAAAATATTTTTGTAATATCCAAAATGAGAACGATTTAGTGTTGCTCATCTTGCTAAAGTATTTATAAAATACAAAAGGCAAGTGGGAGTTTTGTTTAGATCTTGAAAGATCAAAATTACAAAATATATAATCTTCTAAAACCACACTAGTGAAAATCATGATGAGGTTTGAAATGTAAAGGTTAAATCTCAACATGATGAAACTCTCATTCATAGATCCGTAGGGATGTCTCAGATATTTAATTAATATGCTGAGAATTATGAATTACAGGATTAAAGTAAGTCTGTTAATCATAATGAGGCATTTACTAATTATGGTAAATTGCTCATACTATGAATGTTAAGATGCTGTCCATAAAGATAGGTCAACTTTGAAAACTTGGTTTATCTTAATGAAGATGAGTTTCTGCAAGAGAAGAAAAACCCTAGAGATCTAAATCTTTGCATAAAGAATCATATGGACAAAATTGTTTACATATTTTAATGTATGTCTTATGATAAGATTATTAATCATACTTAAGTAATTAACTATGATTGAATACTCTTTCCTAAGCACATTAAAAATACAAAGATGGTAATTGTCATACTCATTTTTATGAATATGAAATTTGACAATGGATTATAAAACCTCTTTCTTATATAATTACTTAAGCGAGGACGATGAGTAATTAAGAGTTTTATGAATTCATTTAATCTTTGAAAGTATACAAAATGCAAGAATCTAAGTATGGATGGATGCATGCATCAAGGAGATAAATCTTATGTTTAAATATTATATCTATGTTTCGATTTATAATTTAAAATAAGATAACTCCTAAGTAATTCTGAAAGCTAGTGGGAGTATTATATTTACTTATTTAAATCATATATGTTGTATAACATATAGGAAGTAACATTCTGTATAAGTTAAATAGTAAGACATAACTTGGAATGAAACTTTACTTGAAAGATTTAATAAGTAAAACATACAACCTTGAATGTATGTTTATTGATGTAAACATGTGCGGTAAATGAATCTAATAGAACATGATATATCATTTAGAAAGTTTAAATGGATATGTAGTACATGAATGAAATTAAATTGGACACGAGAATTTTTCATGTACATCATGTTGTTGTTATATCATGCTTTGATAAAAGATGATTTGACAACATTGATATCTAATGAAAGATATTAGATAAGTTGTGCAATGAATATTCTAAAGGAATATATTTGGATTTAGAATCACATCCTCAGCCTGGAACAATTTCTAGATTCTATAAATGAACAATTTGTAAAATTGTCATAGCCAACAAACTTGAAAGTTTGGAAGGAATAAAACATTACACATTGAAGTTTACGGAAAAGAGCATATTATTGTTTGCATACAATGATGCTAATATAAATTGAGATGACACTCAATACTAGTCATGGAAGGATTTCATCCTTGTTAATAGCCATGTGTACTAGTTATGCTTAACGAAAAGCATAGTTGCATTATACGTTAAAGAATAAGAATACTTTAAACTTTAAAAGGTTTGGAAGTTTAATTATCATAAATTGTATGTTGAGGATGTCATACACATTTTATGATGTATTATGTGGTTATATCAAATTATTTGAATGCACATATATAAGAATTTCGTTATTGAAATAAGTATTCTCAAAATTCCGATAGATCAAAGTTAGTTAAATAAATGCCTTGTCAACAAGTATGATTACTTGAGGTATAATTGTCAACAAGTATGATTGGTATTACTTGAGACAAAATTCATTAACGAGAATTTTCATGCATTGATCTATTTAGTATTTGGATAAGGGATGTTAAGCAATTATTATTTAATAATGAATTAAAGTACTGAGTACGTTTGTTTTAATTAATAATAGATTGTATCCCATATTTGCATGTTTAATCCATGAATAACTTATGTTATTCTAAATAGTCCGTTGTCAATTAATGATATGGGAGTATCATTGAACTAAGACAAATCTGAGTTTTGGTATAATATATTAAAATATATTGATGCGTGGACATGTTAAATTCACATGATATTCAATACTGGATAAATTGGATATAGGACAAAATCCCAACTACATGATTGTACTTATGGATGTTGTCATTAGAGTAAATCATGAATATTTATCCTCAGACTTGAGATACCAGGTAACAACTGTGGATGTAGCTCATTTTCTGTGAGATAATCTAACGCTATCCGTAACAGGTAGTTATAAGGATTATTTTCAGAGGTGATGCGAAGTTCATAGCTTATGCTTGTAGTCAATACGGGATTTGGTTCCTTCAAATTTGTTTTGAAGTTTAATATTGTTTGGCCACTCGTAGGATTAACAAGATGTTTGCATGGCCATGCCCAAGGTCTATCTGGAATGCGTTCAGAAGAATTGATAATCTTGCTTGATCATAAATAACGAGAAACATTAGTTAATTATGGAATGACTTCAATCCATATCTATATTAACATAGTATTAGAATCAAAAGGATAAGTATGATGATGAATCATCAAAAGTGGTTTTTTCCAGGAAACCATACTCGTGATCGTTCTGGGGACATTGGCGTGTTATGCTAGACTAACCATTGTCATTGTTACATTAATCTATATATCCGAGTGGGAGCTGTTAGTTTGACGGATAATAAATTAATATATCATGACCGGACTCGAACTCGAGACTTCGGGATTGCACACTTTACGTATGAGTTTCAATTAATTAATAATTATTGTTTTAGTGACAAATAATTATTAAATTCACGAAATGAGCATTTAACGGTACCTAACGACCGTTAGACGAAAGATGAAGGACTAGATTTGGAATAGAGTGAAAGTTTGGTTCGGGTTGGGCCTTGTGAACCCATGGCCGGCCACACCCCTCTCCCCTTAGGATTTGGGATGGCTTTTGCTCCAAGTTGCTTGAATACTATATAATGAGACCTCCTCTCATTCATTCATTCATCCCTTGGTTCACTTGCAAACCAAATCTCCTTCTCTTTCTCTTCTTGAGTTAGAAATCGAACTACACCCTTATAGGGTTCCTACTAGATTTCTAAGCTCAAAACCATTCTTGTTTAGTTGATCAACTACACCCTTCTAGGGTTCCTACGCGATCTTCTAAACATTGTGTTTGGATTGCTTGTGAATTATGAACCTAGCTTTTCTTATTGAAATGCTACTAATACGTGTGTTCAAGAACGAAGTGTTGGCATACTTTTGCTAACAAGGTGATTTGCCCTATTCGACTAATCCTAGTCGATCCACTATTAAACCCAATTAGGGTTTATAGTTCTTGTTCCATTGGTTTTTTGTTCTTGCTAGAAATCACAAAGAGGTACGCATCCATTTATATTCGGTTAATTTATTATTTGTATTTGATCTATTCCGCTGCGTACTCTTTGATGCTTATATGTTTATAGTTTATTATTATTCATATATTCCAACACTATTAATTTCGGTCACCAATCAATGCCTCACCAAATTTCATTAATCCGTATTAGGCTCAATTTTGTAACCAACAAGCACAAAATTAAATGTATTATCCAACTATGGCATCACCACTGTATAACCAACTTTCTCAATCTTCTCCGATCCCGCCTTTTAATCCCGATGATGCGAACTCAAGCCGTTATGGGGCGTCGGTTCTCAATCTTCTTATCCCTTTCAAGGTCCGGAAGGTCTATCCGAACCCGTTCATTCCGACTCTCCCGTCGAAAGGAAATATACAAGAAAGTTGAAACAATCCAAGAAAAATACCGACGGAGATAATGAACCATGGACCGAAGAGGAAGAGATGGTTTTGTGTAAATCTTGATTAAACGTGTCCGATAGTAGATTTCTATAAGAAATTCTAGAAATTATAATGTGTTTTGGAATGATGTAACTACATACGTTGCGAATGATTGCAAGAGGCCGAAACGTTCATATGATGCACGCAACTCCAAATGGAAAGGTAGGCTTCGTCCTAAAATTTTTCAATTTGCTCAGATTTATAATAATGTGAAATCAAGACCACATAGTGGTAATGAAGAGAATTATATGAATTTAGCACATAAACAATATAGTGCCAGTTACTATGTGCCCTTCACAATGGTGGGTGCAGGAAGGTTGTGAAGGACAACCCCAAATGAAAACAGGTTGAAATGCCACAGTTTTTAAAAAACAAATCAACTTGTTCCAATAAATTGAGGACATCGGAAAACACCTCACAAGAAGTAGGTGAGAGCACATTTTGGTTTAGAACTGAACGAAGTATGTGATTCAAAGGATGTTGATGAGGCGAAAAATGAACCGTTTTTAGGGGGTCATTTAAGCCCGGAATTGAATTTATTTGATCAAATATTGCCCTAAATCGTTCTTTTTGTGATTTTAGGTACTTTGGGAGAGAAATCTGGAAAAGGAAGCAATTCGGACGTTTTTGGAGCATAAAAGTGAAGAAAATACCAAAGTCTTAATTTTTCTTGCTGGGAACAGTAGGTGACGGCGTCAAGAAGAAAATCTTGACGGCGTCAAGAGTAATTTCCATGACGATCCAGTACAGATTTGACGGCGTCACAAGATAGGGCGTCAAGAGGAAAATGCATGACGGCATGGAAATACATAACACATGACGGCGTCAAAAGTAGATCAAGGCAGTCCGAGGAGTATTTTGGCGGCGAGATGACGGCGTCACAAATTTGTTCTTGACGCCGTCAGACCCTATTTCCTATATATAGTTTTCTAATTTTCACACATAAAAGGAGAAGTTTTGGGAGAAACCCTAAGACCGAACTTGGCACGAATTTTACAGGTTTTTCAAGGGTTTTCAGCCCTTGATCCCTTTCATGTGTAATTGAGATAAGTATTCTTTTAATTCAATCAATATGTCTATGTGTTGGTTGTCTATATCTTGTTCTTGTCTTAATTCTATCATGCTAGGCTAGATCTATCTTGTGTTTGCTTGGATCTAATGAAACCTATATGTTAATTATGTGTTGATTACTTGTTTATGGTTGTATTGGATGAATGATTTCGATGTTAGGCTTAAGAAAACTGGCAGATCTCCAATTGGTAACATGCTTGAACGTCTTAGGAAACATGAACTGACGTGCACTAGGTTTTATTGGTTGTATTTAATGCATGAGTAAATTCTAATGATCCCATGTTCGGAGCTTCTTAGCCGGCTCGACATAGGAGTGAAGTAGGCACTCATAGGATTGGGGAATTAAGTGCGCCACCCCATGAATGGTATTAAGGAATACAATCCGTCATCCACGCAACTATAACAAGTAATTAACGTGTAAAAGATATCTAGGGAGTAGTGAAATCTAAGTAAACACAACTTCTCCACTTATTGCTCACAACCTTAGTATAATTTAGTTTATTTTCATTTTTAGTATTTTCTTTTGATTGCATCTTTAGTATTAGGTTAGTTGACTAGCAACTAATTCCGCCCAAATCCTTCAAACCCGAAATTTTTACTTGCTTTCTAAAAATATAAAAATACAAAAATAATCATCCCTCATCTTTAGAACTAGTATTTAGGTTTTCTAATCCTAGCGACACTATTCCTAGCTGAACGATCAATCCCCCGGTACTTGTCACTATACTATACTACAACGATCAGGTACACTGCCTGGTGGGGGTTGTAAGCTTCTCAAGATCCCTTGAGAGGTAAAGCCTGGTGCGATTCCCACGTATCAAGTTTTTGGCGCCGCAGCCCGGGGAATAGTTATTGTCTAGGTTAGAATCTCTTTTTATTAGGTCTACTTGCTAGATTCCTTTCTAGTAAGATTTTATTTTTAATTTTTAGGTTTTCTTTAGTCTATCTTGTTTCTTTGTGTTTTTGTTTGTAACTCTTCACCACCCAACATCATGGACGATGGGAACATCCTTGAACCCGTCATCCCACCACAACAAAACCCGCCACTAGAACCTCTTAGGCCCCGAACCTTAGGAGAGTATTCCCGACCTAGCCACCAAGGCTACCGAAACACCATTGAGCTCACCGGAGCCAATGTGACCCCCTTGCGATCCGACACCATCCGGTTGGTGCAAAGCGGATGTGCATTCCACGGACTTCGTTCCGAAGATCCAAACCAACATCTTAAGGACTTCCTAAAAATCGTAGATTCCATAGACCTAGGTGCTGGAACTAGTGAGACAACCTGATTACGCCTATTCTAATTCTCTCTACGGGATCAAGCTAGTCAATGGCTTGAGCGTTTACCCGCGGGATCCATCACCACATAGGATGATCTCACCACTCGTTTCCTTGCTCAATTTTTCCCACCGGGGAGAACTACTAAGCTTAGAAATGACATCTTGATGTTCCAACAACGTCAAAATGAATCTCTCTATGAAGCATGGACTCGTTTCAAGGACTTACTCCAAAAAGTCCCTCATCATGGCATAGATCTTTGGCTCCAAGTCCAAATCTTTTATGACCATATCGATCTCTCAACGAGGCGAGCCATTGACCAATCGGCCGGTGGTAAGCTACGTGATCTAATTACGGAACAATCATGGGAACTCATAGAAGATCTTGCTCTCTATGACAACGAAAGTTGGAATGATCCCCGTGATTTGAACAAAACGGTCAAGGCAATATCTTTGCCTTCGAACAATTCTAGCACTCCCGACCGTAGGATCATGGAACTTGAAGACCAAGTCAAGTTTCTCATGAAATCTAATGAAGCTCCTAAGCCTTCAAGCCAAGTGAACAAAATCACTTCTTCATGCAAATTATGTAGTGGTCCCCATGACACTCGTGATTGTGTGGAACTCCCCGGAACAGCTTTTGCGGACTACGCATCCACGCGTACCGATGAAGCGGGAGATAAGTGGTACACTTTCAAGCCCGAGCCGAACCATTACGGTGATTCATACAACCCCTCTTGGAAAAATCACCCAAACCTTAGGTGGAAACAAAATCAACCCAATTCTTCCAATCCGCCTAATCGTTACCAACCAAACGGTCCACCCTCCAACCGTACTTTCAACAACAATCCTTCTAACAACTATGGTAGTACCAACAATCTTGAAGGATTGATGTCTAAGTTCATGGCATCTCCAGAAGCTCGCATAGCTAGGTTTGAAACCGAATTCAACCAACAACAAACGGAGATGACCAACAAGATTGACAACTTGTTGAAAGCCCTCAACAACCAAGCGTTAACCACACCTAGGAAGGACACTAGGGACTCCAATAATGGAGTCCAAATTTAGGATCCCTCATCATCCAAACATGTCCACCTTGTCAAGGTTGTCACCATTAAACCAATAGATAAGGAGATAGAAGAAAGTGACAAGGATGAAGTTGGAATAGAAGCCAATACTAAGGATGAGAGTAGGAAAGTTGAGGTTAACAAGGGAGAAGAATTAGGGGAGGTAGAAACCATCAAAGAATACTTTGATAAGATGCCCACCAAGGAAGAACGGGAATACCATAAGGATTTATTCGATAGTCCCGAGAGACCATATATCCTTGGCACACCCCTTATCAAAATGGGAGACCCCTCTAACATTAACATACCATGCAATATTGGGCACATGCATATATGGAAAGCTTATA